>BSBN01001236.1:11200000-11800000 GCA_027924645.1 Cunninghamia lanceolata | reverse complement strand
TATAACATTTTCTGATATGGAATGGATGGACGAATGGATGCAATTTGTCTTCTACTAGTAATGATTTTCTAATCTAATCCTACTGATGATCTCCCTTTTTTTATTTCATCTTCTATATATCATATCTTCTAGGGTTATGACCCTTTACTCGCCATCATGTGCATTTTTTCCATTTGCCATGAAGGATAACAATTTTATTAATGCAAAATATAAAACATTAGCCTTCTATCCTTTAAAATTTAATCATCTCCCTTCATCCAATGAATAACTTTGTCAATATTAATCTCTTGTGGTCACACTTGCTTAATCTTTGGAATAGAAATATTACACTCGTTAGGGTAACATTATGAAGTTGTATTATTGAAATAATACCCTCGTCAGGGTTTGCCTTCATTTTGCATGTATTTTGATTCTTTATTTAATTAATTGTATCCTCATCTAGATAAAATTAAATAAACTTCTCTATGACCTTGGTGAAAATTAAGATATTTCATAGTCTTTATTACTTTTTCCCTTTTATCTGCCTTGTGAAAATACCTCATTGCAAAATATTTTAGGTAAAACTATTACTTATTTAGTTTGCAAATATTTTGCCATATGTATTTTCATTCTTGTTTGATTTTATTCAGGTGAAATGTCTTCACGGGCCATCATATACTTTTCAAAAAAATATCTTCTAGGTAAAATAATTACCTACTTAATTAATTCCTTCAGACAAGTGTTTCACTTCAGAGTAAAATATTCCCAATAATTTTCACCTTATAACCCCTTGGATGAAAATATGTAATTCATTTTTTATCACACCTCATTTATTTTATTTACACCCTTTTGTAAATATGTATTCTCCTTTGAATAAACTTTTATCTCACGGGGCTCCATCGACAAGAGGTATAAGTTCGGTGTGATCTAAATAATCTCTGCCGATAGCAACTATCTCCATTGATGTGTTTTCTTTTTCCTTTCTCAAAATCTTCTATGACTTTTGTTATCGGCATGACCTATATAGTCAAAGAGTCTTAAAGAAGTGAGTCTGATAATATATCTCTGATTAGGGTTTTCTGTCTGATTTTTTGGTGATAATCATTTTGTTCTCTAGCTTTTACATTACACGATTCAGAATCAAAATTGATACTCAGAAGATAGCAGTATACAGTTTGAACTAGCCACAACCATATCAAATGATTAAGCGATCAAATATATGATGCTATCTTTTCATATAATGGCATGATTTCTGCAAGATGGCGTAACACTTGTTATAATAGGATTTTATCTATATAATGGCTTGTCTTAGATATATCTCAATTTGACCCAACAATGTGCCATCTGTGATTCTATATAAAACTTGTATTACAACAAGATACTAAAATTTAACCATTCCCTATTCCGCATTCTTGTGTCCATCTTTTAAAGGAGCAGCAGTATCTTAGATGCTGTAACCTACTCTGTATAAAGCACCACAAGCAGAACGACATATTAGCTTTCATACCAAGGCCAACTACTATCTTCTAGCTGAGTGACTTGTCACACTAAAAAATAGGAGCAGAACTTAAGACACAAGCAATGCATACAAGATGTTGATAGTCCTCCATAACTGCAAAAAGATAATTCAAATGCCTCTAAAGTTGCAAATTAATACTTCCATCCTATTGATGCTAATTAGATTAGCGCACAATTGAAATGTCATGATAACGTTCACGACTAACCAGGAATACCTCTTTTTGTGTCATTGCCATGTTCTAAGTTTATATTTGATCATGGACAACTACATTTGAATCAGTCTAAACCATGCACATATTCTATTCAAGATCTCGTAGTTATAAGCAGAGAAAAGGATGTGGATATGGGCACTACACCTGCAAATTGTTTTTGCTAGAAAGTTTTTTCAACGATGCCATTTTCACATATCCATTCTATGCATATCCAGTAATCACTGCATATCATGAGATAATATCCCTGTTGCGATATTTTGTTGCAGTGCACATTCATATATGTCAAACGGGCACTTGGAAGCACTACATATTGGGAGCGTTAAAGCTAATTAGTACACATCATACTACCTTGCACATGAGACTAGTTTTCAGGGACTGTATGTGAAACCATTGATTGAGTACTTGATGGTAGTGTCCAAGTATACTTATACGTTGTGTGTATTGTGTTTTTAAAGAATGAATATCAAGCTTTGCAATGCAAGATGCTTTCTCCTTCAAATCATCTGCATTCTATTTTGAAGCTACTGCCGGTAATTCGTGAAGCGTGTTTAATGGCTTTGATGAAGCAGTTAAATACAGATTTTGGCCATTTGTGATGGAATCTTCAATTAACTTTGATGATGAACCTTGACGGGTTGCAAAATCTACACTTCTTTGAATACCATCTTCTTTCAATGGATGGTTTTGTCTATCATTTATTGCTTCAGTAATTTGTGAAGGAATGCTTGACTGTAGTGATTGATCATGCAAAATTTGCATTAGTTGTGGGGAAGTAGCAAATATGAGGTCAAAACCCCGAGGAGGCCTTGATAACTTATTACGGCCAAAATGAGCAAGTGAAATATCAAAAGATGATTCAGACAGTTCAATCAATACATTTTGCTCATTCAAAACAATGCCCTTTGAGGAATCACTTTCTTTCAAATGCTCTGGCTTAGTCAACAGTTCAAGCATATTTTGGCTAGATAAAGATGCTTGTGTGTTTGAACTGTGCTTCTTCATGCCAAATGCTTATACATGAATCTTTATTGCTTACTTTCTTTGAATGGGCTGCCTTAATATGTTCTTGGGGTAAAAGAACAAACTGGGTTGTCACCAAAATCCATTTTTCGACACCTTGCACAGTGGTCAAAACAGGCCAACTAGCCTTCAGAATTAGCTTGAAAAACTGATCAAAACTTCCCCCAGAGCTAAGAAAATGCACAAACTTGTAGATTTTTGACCTGAGAATTCAATGCAACAAATGGTTGGGCATGAAATTATTAGGATTAAAAGCTGCTCGCAATGAAAGTAGCTCACTCTGCATGTTTTTATGCCTGTTTAAGCTCAACTGAAACTTGCCAACTTGCCTCTTCGAAAAAATATCAAAGCTAATTTTGAGGAGCTACCACCCTGGAGATTAGGTCATTTAGCTTAAATGAACATGTGTGCAAAAGGATTTTTCATCATTCCTCTTGCTTCACAAAATATCAAGTGCCAAAGTTGACCTTTCTGAAGCTGCCTGGGAATGCAGTCAAAAACTGTGTAAAACCCATTTGGATTTGATTTTGAAAAAATATCAAACGAAGTGCTGGGATCTTGCGAATTGGCATGAAGGCACATTAATATGGGAAGAATTCATGAAACCAATTGGTTTGTCATGAACATGAACCAATTGCCAGATATTAGGTTCCAAAGTGAACCACTTGAAAATTGAACCTGTCAAAAATGCATTAGTGCTCATTAACTTGCTATTTTGAAAACCCATCAAATCTCTTCCTAGGAAGTTGTAACTGGAGGATTTAGTTCATTTAAGCTTGATGAACGCATGTGCAAGACATTTTATCACCAATTGTCTTTGATCACAAAATATTTAGGGTCAAAGTTGACCTCTCTGGAGGTGAAAACTATGAAATCAGGGCTAAGTGCATTTGCTTTTCATTTTGAAAAAATAGTAAACGATATTGTGGAGCCTTTAAAACAGACATAGAGATAGATTTTCATAGGGTGAATCAGGAACACCAATCAGTTTGTCATGATCATAATTCAGCTATTATATATTGGCCTCCAAAGTTAGCTTCTCGGGCTGCTTTTACACTGTGTAGACAACAAACTTTACCAGAACCCCTCAACTTGATTCCTCAAAACTTAGTCAAATCTTGTCATAGGAAGGTGAAATTAGACATGTGCATTCACATATGATGGGTAAGCATGCTAGCAAACTAATTTTGCAAGAAAATGAACAGGTTTCAAAACACAACTCTCCAAAGTAGGCTTCTTGGACATATTTTCAGTTGTATCTATGAGTGTTGAAATTGATTTTTTCATATGGGAACCTAAATTTTTTGGGAAAATTGGTATGAAATTGTAGGTCCCAATAGTGGCTCTGTATGCCCCCTGCGGGCATAGCAAGATCCCAGATCTCTGGGGAGCAGACCGGTGCCTACTCCATTCGGGCATAGAATTCAAATGCCATTTATTGCCCTAAAAGGAAAAAACATATATTTTCCTCTGTCAAAAATTTTCTTTTGGTGACGTTGTAGTGGAACCAATTTGAACATATTATTGAAGTTTGTGTGATTGGACATATCCATATTTAACTGTTCGGTGATATTGGTATATTCTTCATCATTATGCATCTAAAAACCATCTATAACCTTACGCTTGTATGACAGGCTAGACCAAATCTCTGTGTGATATTTTATGCACTCGTATTTGCTGTCATCATCCAAATGCTGGTTCTCTAATTGAATTGGGAAGCAGAAGAAATCAATTTGCATCTGATATTTATTTTCTTGAGTCTTGGCACGATCTAATGAAAAAGCATCACCCTTATTTTCAGCATCACAAGTAACTTTCCCACACGATTGTGATCTTGAGACTCCATTATCACAAGATTCAATAGAAGCATTTATCTCTGGATAATCACTGCTATCAAATTTAGAATAACCAATTATTTCTATCTCAGCTGAATGTGATCCTGATACTGTCCTTTCACACCAATCATGTGGTCTACTATCACGCAAAGTATCCTCACTATCAAAGCATATGTATGTTGGACATGAAACTTTCAAATCATCCCCATGTGCATATTTCTGATACTCCATGGTTAGTGAATTTGAAATTTGCTCACTGTTGAGTGAGCATATTTCTTCATCCATCCCGTTGCATAGAATAAAAGTACACATTAACCTTTACTCATCTTGAAAGATATGATGAATTCAAAGAATTCATAATCTCAAGTCTCCGTTGGTTAGGTCTTAGTCTTTTGACGTTACTCAGAGGTTGATGTGTGTTGTTGTTTCTATTTTGGGGCCTTACATAGATCTCATCAGTAAGATAATGTTTTCTGTAATGATGCTGCACAAAGAGTTATTTCTACATAGGATATACTTCAAATATTGTGTCTATCTTTAAATCTTTGCATGATATTTGTGATTTTGACATGCTTTAACCTCAAATATGCTAAATATATTCAATTATTTATGGGATGTCTGCATATTTGTATAATTTGCTTAAGATTATCAATTATTTGCAATTATGATGATGAAATGCTCTGAAATTGAAAGAAACTGAAAGAAATACTTCAAATTAAAGTTAAACCTTCAGCCATTGAGCCACATATACATCAGATACAGTCATGAAGAGAAGAAATCAAACCATTTGTTCACTAGGACATTTCACAGCTAGATACAGTCGATGCTAACTTCAAAGGAAAGATATGAAGACAATACATGCAAGCTGATATGCACTCCAAGGGATGCAGCAAATCAAAGCATATATCCAGAATTCACACACTGATTACTCAAGATTTATGATGGATTGTAATCAAAACAATCTTCTCATTCATTAAGTATGCAAGAACATATATGTATACAATAACTTTGAAATGAGCCCTGAATATTTCAGCAAACAGATTTCAATTAAGTTTTGAATATTTAAAAAGAGGCATCCCTGCACCTTTTATAGAACAAGATGAGGGAGCAGTTACAATTGATCTATGATCCAGATTTATTTATTACAATCTACGGTTCACATTCATTGACCAAGTCAATTCTTTCCACGTGGCATAGGTTACCAGCTAGCAACCATCTAGACGACTTACTTTCTCTTGCACCTTATGCATATATTCCTTTTATGATGCATCTTCATCAGGCTCCTCATCATCATCATGATGTGCACTAGTATCATCACTTTTAAAATCTTCATCATCCCGGTGAGCTTCTCCTTGTACATGGACCTGCATGGATGTCCGGATGTTTTCATATGACTGTACTATTTTCTCTATCTCCCCGCCATCTTAAGTTTTTGATTTGATGGTGGCGTGCCTATGCATTTGATATTTGCCCCGGAGATTCTCTAATTTACCTTTTCTGCTACTGGATGTCTCATTATAATCCTCCGTCTTGACCTTGATCCTCATGATCTTGTCCATGATTTCTTCTGTCAGATGGTTTAAGGGATCATCAACTACCTGTTGGAAATTATTATATAGAGCTTAAATTGCAAACTCCTTGTCTTGATTTTCTATCTTCCCTTCCACCTTCCCTTCCAGCATTTCCAAAATTTCTGCCTCAAAAGACATCATATCATGTAATTTCATGCTAATTTCTCTCAGCTTATTATTGCATCTCTTAAGTACATCACATTCAAATTGGATGTCTTTATACCATATATCTATCAATAATGCACTATTTTTATTTAGCACTTGGTTGCTTATGAGAACTTGAGGGTCAATTCTCCTTATTTCCTCCAAGATGGTCAAAATTTTCTCCAGCTGAAAAGAACTCTTCCCAGTCTCCATCTACAATTTATCGACTTTTCTCTTGGAAACACTCAAAGAATTCCATCTTTTTAAAGAGGCTTTGACCACTTCTTCTGCATCATCAAATGTGGATAACATACACTTTCTCATTATGGATGACTCATGCTTCATGAGATCTAATTTATTTACCTCCTCTTGGGAAATAGCAATCAATGGGACTGCATGATCGGTTGAAGTAGCCTTAGGGTTAATTAACCCTTTTATATATGTATGCAACTGAACAATGTGCTCTTTGTGTTGTTTATTTGTATCCTTTTCCCTTTTGACTCTCTAGATTAATGAATCAATTATGTCTTTTCCTTCTTGACCTTCCTGGTCTTCATTAGCAAACCCTAAATCTACTGTGCTGATCTGGAATTCATCTAGAGTGATTTTACCTTTCTCCTTATCTACAGTAGGGAGTGCTACCTGCACCATCCTCCTACCTATTGTAGGATCTCTTCTAATGGCTGAAGTCAACCTGGCCTTCCTTTTTGGTTTTATTAATGTTTCTGAAAATAATGTAGATATATCAAACTCTTGAATTTCCATACCTGTTTTAGTGCCAATTTCTCTCTCCAACCACTGAGGAACTTGATCCTTTGTACCTTGGTTTTCTATATCATCATGATGATCATCACCTTGATCTCCTGTAAGTGTATCTACTTTGGATGGAGAAGGTGATTTCCCTTTTTCTTCCCCATGACACTCTTCATGAGAGTGATCTTTGGTACATCTTCCTGACGAGGAATTTCTTTTCTTAGAAGGTGATCCTGTTGATCATCATGAATATCATGACCCTGATCTTTTGCTTCCTCCATTCTAACCTCATCCACCTTATTAATTTCTCCATCCTGAGATATGCTTGCATCAGTGGATATTATTTCATCTACCTTAGGTGCCTTTGCCTGATCTTGCGTCATATCTTTCTCTGCACCTGAAGTACATACCTCCTCCTGAGTTTTTAGATCATCCTGACCTAACCTCATTTTATCTCCTGAGGTCTCTTGAGTCCAAAGGACATCCTGATTTGATATGACCTTTTCATCTTCACCCTTTTCTTGGACTTTTACTATTTTGGGTTCATCAGCTATATCTTGTGGCGATTGACCCAAATTTGGAGTGTGCATTTTTACTTCGATCAACTTTACTTCTTCAGTTTTACCCACCTCACCAGTTGCATTAGTCTGATGCTAAAGACTTGCATCTTTTCTATATGAAAGGTCCACCACTTCAGGGCTGGTGACCTGTTCAACTAACTTATCTAGCCCTATCTGTTGTGCAATTTTCTTGGGGCTTCTTTCTTTTTCTTGTTTAACTTGTTTTTCTCCAGTTCCTTTTACTGATGGGGTCCCAAAGGGAGTGATGTGAGTGTCTGCAGCAAGTGTTTCCATCTGTTGAGCAGTTATATCCTTAACCACATCATCATCAGACAAATCTATAGTTTCCTCTAACGAGACAAGACCACCTGGAACTGCTCTAGAAGTTTCTTTGAATTGCTCTTTAGCTTGTTCAGTTTTAAATTTCACAATGGTAGGAAGTGGTACATTGTGTTGTAATTCCTTTCTAAAAACTTCACTACCTACCCCTCTTAGCATAATGGGGCTTTTCTTTATTTCACTTCTCATGGATGTTCTTGTTTTCTTCGGTGTGGGTGTCATCAACTGAGGTGCCTTTCTTTTCCTTTTGAATAATATAGGGTCTTCTTCTTCCTCAGGCTCCTCTTCTAGAGGGATATCTTCTTCCATTTGTTTCTGTGAAGCTTGACCTTCCTCATAGGTCTCAGTAACCATTACATCAGCTTTTTGGATTTTCTTAGCTTTTTGCTTATCCAACGAAGGGGGCATAGATGATGTTGAAGCCTGGCCTGAAGCTGATGCTTCTCCTCATGCTGCCGCTTCCTTAGTTGTGGCTATTATTCTCTCAATAATGACCCCTTTGGGTTCTTCTTCAATTTTCTTGCCTCTAGGAGGTCTTTTGCTCTATTTTTGCTGAGGTGGCAACCTGTCTCCCTTGGATTTTCTCTTCTCATTCAAGAAATCATCATATTTATTAGTAGAGAGCTCTTGTCCCTTCTTTTTGTTATCTACTATGAGGGCCATACCTTTTTTCTTCAGTTGATCCACCTGCTCATCCACCCAAGCTTGGGTTAGCTGTAAAATCCTGCCCGTGAATGGATCCAAGGATATGTCCTCCTATATGGTAAGATCCGAGGGTGATATGGTATCATTGTATATCTTCTTCTCTTCATATTCATCAGCCATTATCATTCCATCATCTTTCTTCATTTGTGCTGGGATGGAAATACAACCAAAGGTTCTGATTTGGTTAAGTGTCAACCTCTGATATCTTCTTCTTCAGGCTTCAGCCTCATCTTCACAATCCACCCAAAAATCCTCAAGATTCCTTTGGTGAATGGGCTGTCCCATGATCTTCTGCATCCTTCCATAAGGATCATATGATCTCTTTAATGGAAATGGCTGTAACTTCATCATTGTTAAGCCAGCTATGGCTTTCTTAATATTCTCACTATCTGGGCACATATACCAGCCCATTGTTATTGGAAACAATACTGGGGGGAGCTTGTTATCAGCTTTATAAGCATCCAGTATTGTTACAACCTACCTCATGATTAACACTACAACATCAGTTGGATATCTTGGGAGAATGAGAGGGTGCCCTATAAATCCTTCAATCCTAATGTATGAAAATGTTGCAAACTGAATGAACCAGACCCCATGCCTGTATATTACCTCCTGAGCTTCCATGCTCAGTCTCTTAGTTCTGTCTTCCTCCATGGTCCTTACTAGATGCACAGAGAATGCATCATTCACCAATTTATAATCCTAGAGGTAATTTACCCTTTACAGCTGGGGATAATGGTCCCAGATGTGTGCATCATTAGTGGTGCCACCAATCCTCCCCACTGTAGTCAATCCATTAAATGTACCCTTATAGGCACATGCATAAACAATGTATGAGGTCATATGGAAAGCACATTCTATACCTCCTAGGTTTTTCAGTTGCTCATCCAGAGCATCACTTATCATTTTGGCCCATAATGTCCTGCTATCAATGTATTGGCACATCAGGATGACTCCATACATCCAATCCCTGAAACTTCTAGCTGTTGGCTGGTCTGTTACCCGACTGAGTAGGGTGATCATGAACTGATACTCATCATCAAAGTCAAACTTATATAAATGAATAGGCAACTTGGCCACGGCTGTATAAGGACTATTTTTGGCTCTCCATCCGTACATTCTCTTCCTAGCAACCCTCTTATAAACTTCATATTTGATTTCCAGCTTCTTCAGGTTAATGCTGACAACATTCTTACCTAGTGGCAAATTGAACATGGCAGAAAGGCCCTTGACAGATAAGTCTATGTATACTCTCCCATGTTTCTCTACCCTCCTTGTTTGGGGATTATAATTTCTGGCACACTCAATAACCAGCTCAGGAGCTTCCATGGAATATGAAAAACTAGCTGCATTCCACATCCCAGACACAAAAATGGATTCAAGCAGAGCGTCCTCATTATTAATGTTGATCTTGTCTACCCATGCAATCAAATCTGTATTACCCTGGTGAGTGTCTGCTATAATTTTGTACTTGAATTGCACACCCTCGGGCTATGCAAACATTGGTTTAACAAACTTAGCCTCAGACTTCATCAATCTTTTGTCTGCCATGATTTCCTGCAATGACGAGAACTGGTCTCAAGATTGATATTTCATCTCATGCATGCATATATTTTACATCCTTATGGCATCAAGTGTATGTTTATTAAATAGTTATTTCATCATGATATACAGAAATCCTATCTCAGCAAGAGGGTTTCAATCACTTACCTGGTGTGCTTATCCCTGTGAATTACAGTGATGATTATATGGGGACAATCTTGATATCGATGATAATCACGCCTTTCATTCTGATTCAAGCTGTATACGTCTGCAGGTGGTTCGTAGGAAGGCTTGAGAGTTCGGCTCTGTATAAAAACTGATCTTATCGCAAGTTAAGTGCATAATGACGTTGTGAATTCATCTTAAACCCATTTATTTGGTCATTTTGGGCACAGTCTAATTAAATCAAACTTAATCATTAAGTTTCTACATGGAAACCTCCAGAGGTTGCCAGGTGTGACCATCGCGTTAGCCATTAGCGGGAAACACCTACCACATTAATGAGCATTCAATGTCACATGGCAAGAAGAGGAGGACGATCTTTTGTAATATCGGGTGATGTTTTGAATATCAGGGGATGTTCAAAATATCACCGTCTCATAATATGACCATCCGCATCTTAGCAGGAACACATATGTTAGTATATCGAGTTATCTTTGGACCATCGGGTCATGTTATAAAATATTAGGGGATGTTCAAAATATCGGTTGATATTTTGAAAAGGATGATGACCTTACGTATTGCTTGACCCTTCTCGGAATATCATGATGGCATCACCATGATATTGGTTCAGTCTATCATTGAAGCATTATGACGTCATCGTCATGTTTTATGAAAGGGTGATTTTAGGAAATATACCTCTGCGAGGTAAAAAATTGATGATGATGTCATCAGGATGTCGATTCTCTTCGTTATCAGATTGGATGATGTCATCAGGATAATGGCTCTAGGGTGATATTTGGTGATAGGATGATATTTGAAAGATAAGGTTATATTCAAAATATTGGGTGATGTTTCGAAATATCATCCTCACGGAACACATGTTATTTGACGGGTAAGTATCACCACCACCTAAAAATGACGTCCGCAGGTCACGAACATATAATTTATCGGGTGATAAATCGGATCAGGGTGATCTTTCGTAAGATAACTGATGTTGAAAAATATGATGATGACTTACCCCCCCTTTTATGAATATCAGGTTTGACCAAGATTTTGACCATTCATAACTTTCACATCCTAAGGAATATTAGGGTGATGTAAAAGGCAAACCTTCATGAAATTTAATGCTCTTTCTAAATACGAGGTTAATGAAATGAAATGAGAACTTTGACAGACTAACCTCATGATGGTGACTTCCCCAGCCATTATGCAGGATCATCAATATTGACTTACTTTTACCATACCGCCAGCAAGAAGAACACAAGCAAAGCCAAAAAAAAAAGTTGGGTCCCTGTTTTGCCAAGTCAAAATGGGGCGTGTTGTGTAACCACACAACACATATTCATTTTCTTGATTGTCTGAAAGCATTTCATCCTCTTCATAGAATAGGTTTAAATACACATGAAATTCGTGTTCTGGCACACCTTGGCAAAATGCCATCTGATCTTCTTTTACTTTTTCATCATACAATGGGTTTGAAGAAATCTGAAAATCATTTTTGGATATGTGCATTTCCTCTTCATCATGAGTTTGCACTGTTTGTTGAGAACAATCATCCTCTTCCTCCTCAAATTGTTGATTCAAGTATTGCAGTGGGTGGGCTGGGAACAAAGGAACATCCATATTTTGAAGACTACTTCATTTTCAGGTATATGCTGGGCCTCCAAGTCTTGTACAAAATTTTGATGATTGTAATCATGATCTCGGGTGAAGGTTTGGTATTTTAGAACTTCATTATCATTTAGATCTGAAATATCATTATGAAAAATTTCACCTGCATATGTCTCGTTTACTGGCTGCATTTCTTGATCAGATTCTCTATATTCATCTTCATAATAGTCACTGTAGTGGCTAAGGAATAGTCTTTTGAGATCTTCCCATGAAGAGATACTTTGCATAGGTAAGTCTATAAACCATTCCATTGCATCATCCCTCAAAGATCTTGAAAAACACCTCATAATGACATCTAATTTTTTGGTGATAATCATTTTGTTTTCTAGCTTTTACATCCCACGATTCGGAATCAATATTGATACTCAGAAGATAGTAGTATACAGTTTGAAGTAGCCACAACCATATCAAATGATTGTGCGATCAGATATATGATGTTATCTTTTCATATAATGGCATGATTTCTGAAAGATGGCGTAACACTTGTTATAACAGGATTTTATCTATATAATGGCTTGTATTAGATATATCTCAATTTGACCCAACAATGTGCCATCTGTGATTCTATATAAAACTTGTATTACAACAAGATACTAAAATTTAACCATTCCCTATTCTGCATTCTTGTGTCCATCTTTTGAAGGAGCAGCAATATCTTAGATGTTGTAACCTACTATGTATAAAGCACCGCAAGCAGAACAACATATTACCTTTCATGCCAAGGCCAACTGCTATCTTCTAGCTGAGTGACTTGTCACACTAAAAAATAGGAACAAAACTTAAGGCACAAGCAATGTATACAAGATGTTGATAGTCCTCCATAACTGCAAAAAGGCAATTCAAATGCCTCTAAAGTTGCAAATTAATACTTCCATCCTGTTGATGCTAATTAGATTAGCGCACAATTGAAATGCCATGATAACATTCACGACTAACCAGGAATACCTCTTTTCATGTCATTGCCATGTTCTAAGTTTATATTTGATCATGGACAACTGCATTTGAATTAGTCTAAACCATGCACATATTCTATTCAAGATTTCGTACTTATAAGCAAAGAAAAGGATGTGGATATGGGTTCTACACCTGCGAATTGTTTTTGCTTGAAAGTTTTTTCAACGATCCCATTTTCACATATCCATTCTGTGCATATCCAGTAATCACTGCATCTCATGAGATAATATCCCCGTTGTGGTATTTTGTTGTAGTGCACATTCATATATGTCGAACGGGCACTTGGAACCACTACATATTGGGAGCGTTAAAGCTGATTAGTACACATCATACTACCTTGCACATGAGACTGGTTTTCAGGCACTATATGTGAAACCATTGATTGAGTACTTGATGGTAGTGGTCCAAGTATACTTATACGTTGTGTGTATTGTGTTTTTAAAGAATGAATATTAGGCTTTGCAATGCAAGATGCTTTCTCCTTCAAATCATCAGCATTCTCTTTTGAAGCTACTGCCAATAATTCATGAAGCATGTTTAATGGCTTTGATGAAGCAGTTAAATACAGATTTTGGCCATCTGTGATGGAATCTTCAATTAACTTTGATGATGAACCTTGACGGGTTCCAAAATCTACACTTCTTTGAATACCATCTTCTTTCAATGGATAGTTTTGTCTATCATTTATTGCTTCAGTAATTTGTGAAGTAATGCTTGACTGTAGTGATTGATCATGCAAAATTTGCAATAGTTGTGGGGAAATAGCAAATATGAGGTCAAAACCCCAAGGAGGCCTTGATAACTTATTACGGCCAAAATGAGCAAGTGAAATATCAGAAGATGATTCAGACAGTTGAATCAATACATTCTGCTTGTTCAAAACAATGCCGTTTGAGGGATCACTTTCTTTCAAATGCTCTGGCTTAGTCAACAGTTCAAGCATATTTTGGCTAGATAAAGATGCTTGTGTGTTTGAACTGTGCTTCTTCATGCCAAATGCTTATATATGAATCTTTATTGGTCACTTTCTTTGAATGGGCTGCCTGAATATGTTCCTGAGGTAAAAGAACAAACTGGGTTGTCACCAAAATCCATTTTCTGACACCTTGCACAGTGGTCAAAACATGCCAACTAGCCTTCGGAATTAGCCTGAAAACCTGATCAAAACTTCTCCCGAAGCTATGAAAATGCACAAACTTGCAGATTTTTGACCTGAGAATTCAATGCAACAAACGGTTGGGCATGAAATTATTAGGATTAAAAGCTGCTCGCAATGAAAGTCATGTTTTTATGCCTGTTTAAACTCAACTGAAACTTGCCAACTTGCCTCTTCGAAAAAATGTCAAAGGTGATTTTGATGAGCTAGCATCATGTAGATTAGGTCATTTAGCTTAAATGAACATGTGTGCAAAAGGATTTTTCATCATTCCTCTTCCTTCACAAAATATCAAGTGCCAAAGTTGACCTTTCTGAAGCTGCCTGGGAATGCAGTGAAAAACTGTGTAAAACCCATTTGGATTTGATTTTGAAAAAATACCAAATGAAGTGCTGGGATCTTGAGAATTGGCATGAAGGTACATTAATATGGGAAGAATTCATGACACCAATTGGTTTGTCATGAACATGACCTAATTGCCAGATATTAGGTTCCAAAGTAAACCACTTGAAAATTGCCCCTGTCAAAACTGCATTAGTGCTCATTAACTTGCTATTTTGAAAACCCATCAAATCTCTTCCTGGGAAGTTGTAATTGGAGGATTTAGTTCATTTAAGATTGATGAATGCATGTACAAGAGATTTTATCACCAACCATCTTTGATCACAAAATATTTAGGGCCAAAGTTGACCTCTCTGGAGGTGAAAACTGTGAAATCAGGGCTAAATGCATTTGCTTTTCATTTTGAAAAAATAGTAAACGATGTGCTAGAGCCTTGAAACCAGACATAGAGGTAGATCTTCATAGGGTGAATCAGGAACACCAATTGGTTTGTCATGATCATAATTCAGCTGTTATATATTGGCCTCCGAAGTTAGCTTCCCGGGCTGCTTTTACACTATGCAGACAACAAACTTTACTAGAACCCCTCAACTTGATTCCTCGAAACTTAGTCAAATCTTGTCATAGGAAGGTGAAATCAGACATGTGAATTCACATATGATGGGTAAGAATGCTAGCAAAGTGATTTTGCAAGAAAATGAACAGGCTTCAAAACACAACTCTCTAAAGTAGCCTTCTTGGACATATTTTCAGGTGTATCTATGAGTGTTGAAATTAATTTTTTCATATGGGAACCTAAAATTTTTGCAAAAATTGGTATGAAATTTTAGGTCCTAACAGTGGCTCTATCTGGGGATGTATGCCCCCTGTGGGCATAGCAAGATCCCAGATCTCTGGGGAGCAGACCGGTGCTTACTCCATTCGGGCATAGAATTCAAATGCCATTTCTTGCCCTAAAAGGAAAAAACATATATTTTCCTCTATCAAAAATTTTGTTTTGGTCACGCTGTAGTGGAACCAATTTGAACATATTATTGAAGTTTGTGTGATTGGACATATCCATATTTAACTGTTCAGTGATGTTGGTATATTCTTCATCATTATGCATCTGAAAACTATCTATAACTGATGCTTGTGTGTTTGAACTATGCTTCTTCATGCCAAATGCTTATACATGAATCTTTATTGGTCACTTTATTTGAATGGGCTGCCTTAATATGTTCCTGGGGTAAAAGAACGAACTGGGTTGTCACCAAAATCCATTTTCCGACACCTTGCACAGTGGTCAAAACAGGCCAACTAGCCTTCAGAATTACCCTGAAAAACTGATCAAAACTTCTCCTGGAGCTCTGAAAATGTACAAACTTGTAGATTTTTGACTCAAGAATTCAACGCAACAAACGGTTCGACATGAAATTATTAGGATTAAAAGCTGCTCACAATCAAAGTAGCTCACTCTCCATGTTTTTATGCATGTTTAAACTCAACTGAAACTTGCCAACTTGCCTCTTCGAAAAAATATCAAAGCTAATTTTGAGGAGCTACCATCTTGGATATTAGGTCATTTAGCTTAAATGAACATGTGTGCAAAAGGATTTTTCATCATTCCTCTTCCTTCGCAAAATATCAAGTGCCAAAGTTGACCTTTCTGAAGCTACCTGGGAATGCAGTCAAAAACTGTGTAAAACCCATTTAGATTTGATTTTGAAAAAATATCAAATGAAGGGTTGGAATCTTACAAATTGGCATGATGACACATTAATATGGGAAGAATTTGAGACACCAATTGGTTTTTCATGAACATGACCCGATTGCCAGATATTAGGTTCCAAAGTGAACCACTTGAAAACTGTACCTGTCAAAAATGCATTAGTGCTCATTAACTTGCTATTTTGAAAACCCATCAAATCTCTTCTTGGGAAGTTGTAACTGGAGGGTTTAGTTCATTTAAGATTTTTGAACGCATGTGCAAGAGATTTTCTCACCAATCATCTTTGATTAGAAAATATTTAGGGCCAAAGTTGACGTCTCTGGAGGTGAAAACTATGAAATCAGGGCTAAGTGCATTTGCTTTTCATTTTGAAAAAATAGTAAACAATGTGCTGGAGCCTTGAAACCAAACATAGAAGTAGATTTTCATAGGGTGAATCAGGAACACCAATCAGTTTGTCATGATCATAACTCAGCTGTTATATATTGGCCTCCAAAGTTAGCTTCCAGACTGCTTTTACACTGTGCAGACAACAAACTTTACCAGAACCCCTCAACTTGATTCCTCGAAACTTAGTCAAATCTTGTCATAGGAAGGTGAAATTAGACATGTGCATTCACATATGATGGGTAAGCATGCTAGCAAAGTGATTTTGCAAGAAAATGAACAGGCTTCAAAACACAACTCTCCAAAGTAGGCTTCTTGGACATATTTTTTAGGTGTATCTATGAGTGTTGAAATTGATTTTTTCATATGGGAACCTAAAATTTTTGCAAAAATTGGTATGAAATTTTAGGTCCCAACAGAGAGCTTCCAGTGATTCTTTGCCACAGGATCATTACAGTCTTCCTGATTGGGATTCCTATCTATCAGACATTGCATCTTTGTTTGTGGAGTCTCACATTTTAGATTTGGAGGACACATTTGAGGGGTTATCTCTCCTCTTTCATGACAATTATTTTTTCCTTGCACCTATTGTTACTTTAGAGTTCAAAGTTGCTTCTTCAAGGGCTTCCAGTGATTCTTTGCAATAGGATCAGATATGTCTTTTGGATTCACTTCATTGGGACCAATTTCTACCAGACATCTCTTGTTTGTTTGTAGAGTCTCACATTTCGGATCTAGATGACACTCTTGTGGACATTCAACTCCTCTTTGATGATAGTCATTTCATCATTGTTATCTCATCTTGCTTGTCTTTGGATCTTGTTCTTCATTAGTCTTCACATGATTTTGAGAGGTCACTTATTTCAGTTAGGCCTGAGACTTCTGATTTGATTGTGACTCATTTCAACATTCACATGGGGACACTTGAGCAGAGTTCTGAGATAAGATACATCATGATACTTCCTTCCTCACCTTGCTTCTTTGAGTGGGAGTTACTTCGGCATTCACCATTGGAGTTGTTTCTTCCTAAGGGAAGAAATGTCATTTGCCACAAATGGATCATCTTCAACATTCATAGATGGGCATCCTCCTTTGACACCAGAGCTACTTCATTGTGGGGGGGTTTCATAGTCTCTTTCACTCTCTCTACTTTGGGGGGGGTTTCTTCTCTCTCTATTTGGGGGGGCTTTTCTCTCTTCTGGGGGGCTACTTCTCTCTTGGGGGGAATTTTATGTACATGGATACCTCATCAGGATTGATTTACCGAGACCCATCTCTACATCCACTTAAGCTTCACTTAAGGGGGGGTGTTAGTGTAGATTTTTATTTCCTAGATGGGTTATTTATTTTCTCTATTATTCCTAGGTTTTTCCTACACTTTTATTAATCTTGCTTAGGTTAATAAAGCATGCTTAATTAGGTGAGTGGTTATGAGGTGTCACCTTCCTACATGTGAGCATCCATTAGCTATCTTGGGAAGATATTTTTCTATCTTTAGTCTGATAGATGGTTGCTCCTCATTGGTTGGTGTTGCCACCTCCTCCCTCTCCCTAGTCTATATAAGCATGCTACTTAGCTTGTATTTTGTATCGATTGCTTTTGCATACTCTTAATGCTATTTTGCTTCTAGCATTTGCATTACTCTCTTGGAGACTAACTCTATGTTGCTATTATGATTTTATATCATTTGCATTCATAGTTTAGATATCTACTCTTTTGCACTAGTTTTCTCGGTTATTAATCTTTTCAGATACTAACAGCCATAATGCATAATGAAGTATCAAAGTGGTTGATGTTAGCCCATCTAGTAGCTCTTAGAAGTCTAGTATCAGGAAGTGGAACCTCCTTCTAATATGGTCTGATGTGCTAATAAATCCAAGTCATGATTAGAGTGGAGTGGCTAAAGGCAAGAGCCCCATGACGAGCAATGTGATAGAAATCATGATAAACTATGGCAAGAATGTTAGCACCCCATGCAAAAATTGTACCTTGCTCAATACACTGAATTATGGGTGCCCAACACTATCTGAGACGAGTCGAGGCCTTGTCTCTTGACAACCTCGATTCAATCAAGCTAATAAGAAACTTCCTCAAGAGAGGAATGCGAAGCTAAGGTATTGTAGCAAGTCAAACTCCTGTTTGCTCCTCTAGACAACTCACCCCCATGATCAAAGCCCAAGATGCCTTGTCCTGAATGGACATGCTAGTAGGAAGAACAAGTGGGTGTCCTCTCACAGGGACTCCTAGGATGCGGTAAACATCGTAGAATGTAATGGTATACTCCCCTAAAACCTAGGGGAACCTGAAGGTGTTCCTATTGACATCCCAATAGGTCAAGATATCATACCAGATGGGAGAGGTAGATGTATAACAGGAACCTGACATATCCTCTCTAAGTTTGCCCTCTTCAGGACAACAAGATCACTAGAAGACAAGGAATCATACATCTCAGATAACCACAACTTCTCATGATTTGCATTCCAATGAATGTGCATATCCTGTCATCAGAAAAGAAATTTTGTTAGATCCCGTCAAACTCAGAAAATCCAAAAAACTCATATAACTTGTGAAAAATTCACAAAAAAAAATATAAAACGTACAAATTGCAATAAATTCATGAATTTAATGTTCAAATTAGACCAAAACGGAGTGTTGTAAATTTCAAAAAACTTTAAATTTTAATCAGAATTGAACTGGTTAGGTCGCCCCTTTCATTAGGTCAAATTTCTCCCAGGCAACCCAAATGTATAATAGGATCTCCCTCGGGCGACCCTGTTGGACAACAAGATCTCCACTGAGCGACCCTAATTCTCAGTCAAATTTCTCTCGAGCAATTTAGACTGGAAAAAGGGGAGATGGTGCAGGAGCACCTAACCCACAGTGGCCTCCATGAGGCATTTGCTGTTTAAAGTTCATTTTAGTATTTTCAATAAGGTCCTAAGTTAACCATCCATGTAATAAGGTCTGTTTGACCAATGCATGTGCATTCTAGTTGTATCTAGGTTTATGTTGTAAGTCCCATGAGACACTTGGCAAATTTGCATTCACGAGGTTGTTAGACAGTTAGAGTTTGTTAGTTGGTTAGATCTCCCAGCCGCTTGGAGATAATTCTATACTACTGAGGGTAAGTAGATAAATACCCTAGGTTAGATTGATTGATATTAGATAGTCAGTGGTAGAAATCAGGTGTGCATTTGGAAAATAGAGCATCTGTGCATTCACATTTTTTGGAAGCATAATAAACAAGATCCTGTTGTATTGTGCATCTTTCTGGCATTCAAATTCATTGTGCAATTGAATTTCTGTTCTGAGGTCGAGATGGATTTTTTAATCTATTCCACCAGTTGATTTCTTTGAAATCGGTGGAATGGCTGTACATATCAATTTGTGTTTTCATTTTGTTTTCTGTTTTGTTCGTGTTCATGTTTGCAAAATCGAGTGCAGTATGCTTTGATAGATCCTAGCGCTGTCATGTGCTAGGTTGGGAAAGTCTAAAATCTGTGTTAGATTGTTAAGGAAATGGATCTGAGTAATCTCAAGTTTTGCAGTGGTAAATCAAAAAAATTCTACTTTGTTTCATCAAGACATACAATTTGTGTGTATATCACATTTGCATGTTGGATATACATTCTGTGTATATATCGCTATCACATGTTCGTGAGTATCTCACAGTTGTCTATCACTGTTGCATGTGGTGGATGTACATTGTAAATGTACAAAGCTATCGATATATAAGGGAGAGAGAAAGCTAATCGAGTACATGCAAAGAGGTCAACGTCAGTCAAAAATTGGTTTGTATGCATGCGGGAGGAATGTATCTTTAGGCTTGCATGTTGCGATTGTATGTTGAAACATACATTGGTTCAGATACAAAAGAGTCAATGGTTTGGTCAAACCCATCGGATGCATAATCAAAATGCATGTTGTGGACGTATATTGTTGATATACAATCCCTGTGTATATCGCTAATGAGTATCGGGTTCATTTCCTGTGTATCCTGCAATTGAATGGTTGTGAGTATCCTGCAGATGCATATTGCGGATTGTATGTGGTGAATGTACATCACAAATGTACATTGGGTTTATATACAAAGGGGGTCAATGGTCAAATGTATGTTCGGCAGAGCATATAGTGAATGTATCTTGTGATTGTATGTCGCGAATATACAACGCGCACATACATTGTCTTGGATACAAAGTGCGACCGATAGTGACGGTAGAGGAGACCGGTGTTCACAGGTCATGCGATGTATGCATAAGTGTTCGGCATGAGATAGTATATCGAGGGACGGGTATTTTGGTTGGCCAATAGTGTGTAGTCTTGCCGATAGGTGAGAGAGGCAAGTATATACAAAGACAAATGCATGTATATACAATGGACAATGTATGCTAAGTGAAGCATAGACATACATTTGTGAATGTATGTTAAGGTAATGCAGGCTAGGGTGTTTGGCTCTGCATCATAGTCGTATCAGAGCTCAGCAAAAGGTCTGGGTTGTTGTGTGTTGATTCTGTCACTGAGAAGGCAGAAGTAGAGGATTGAGAGGTTGACAAGATGCCTCCAAAAGGTAATGGTACTGCCAGAGAGTTGCAGGAGATGAAGGAAAAACATGCTCAAGAGACGAAGAAGATGAAAGAGCTTGCAGAAGCACTTCAAGCCAGGCTTGCAGCCTTGGAGACAAATAAACGAAGAGAAATGGAAGATAGTGAATCAGAAAAAGAAGATGATGAAGAATTTGAAGAGGTAGATGAAGATCTGAATCAGGAAGATCAGAGATTTGCAAAACTGTTAAGGGCAGTTCAGAATGATAAACCTAAGGTAAAGATTGATGTTCCAAGGTACACTAGAATTTTAAATGAGGAAGAGTTACTTGATTGGATTGCTACATTAGATAATCACTTTGAATGTGAAGAAGTTCCTGAGGAGCAGAAGGTAAAGATTGCAAAGACCAAATTGGGAGGTCATGCTTTGGTATGGTGGGATTATGTACAATCAGAGAGGAGAAAGCAAGGTAAGTCAAAGATTTCTTCATGGGACAAAATAGTAGCAAGAATCAAAGGTAAATTTTTACCCCAGGACTATGAGGTTCAAATATTTAAAAAGCTTCAGTTTTTAAGGCAAAAGGAAATGGATGTGAAGGCATATACTGAGGAATTTTATAAATTGAGTATGAGCTCTGGTCATCATGAGAATGAGGTTGAAAAAGTTGCTAGATACTTGGCTGGTTTGAGATTGAACATACAGGATGAATTAGTTTTGGCTAACCCTAGGAGTGTGGAAGAATGTTATCAAATGGCAATCAGGATTGAGGAGAAAATGAAAAGGAGACAGGATAAGTCCATGAGAGGAAGAGGCAGCAATATCAGAGGAAGAGGATCAACCCCTACAACAAGGCAAATCAATGAGAACCAAGAAGAGGCTGGTAAAGGACAAGAGCAGTCTAATTTCAGAGGTGGATGGAAAGGAACAAGAGGCAGATTTAGAGGTGATAGATGTTCTAATGTTTTCACTAGAAGATGTTATCATTGTAATCAAATTGGTCATACAGCATTCAAATGTCCAGAAAGGCAAGGTTCATCATCAAGAGATGATAGGAAGAATGACAAGAGGGTTCAATTTGTGCAAGAAGAGAAGGTAGATAAAAGTGTTAACTCTCTAATGGGGAGTGCAGCCCCAGCTCAAGATGGAGAATCATTGATGCTAAGGAGAATAATCTTGAAGACATCCAAGGACATGCTACAAAGGAGAGCTCTTTTCAAGACCAAATGCAAAAGCAAAGGCAAACTATGCAAGGTAGTAATAGATTTTGGTTCAATAGATAACATGGTATCTCAGGAAATGGTGGATAAGCTGAAATTGGAAAGGATTCCACATCAAAGTCCTTAAAAAGCATCTTGGGTAAGTGACAGTCAATCACTTTTGGTATATGAACAGGCATATGTTGATTTTTAGATTGGGGAATATCAGAATAGGGTTTTATGTGACATTCTGCCCATGGAATGTTGTCACCTACTGTTGGGTAGGCCATGGCAGTTTGATAGGAGAGCATTGTATGATGGATATGCTAACACCTATACCATCAAGAAGGATGGGAGAACTTTCGTGATGACACCATTGCAGGAGGATGCTGAAGCAAAGAAGATAGCTAAGATCATTTTGGTAGGTAAGAAAGAGTTTGTGAAGATGCCTACAGCCGAGTCAAAGGAAGTTGAGGATATCTCAAGGAGTGGAGATCACAGTTTGAAGAAGATTTCAGCCCTGACTGACAGAAATCAGGTGGATCCGCAAAAGGTCAAGGAGCAAGTTTGTACACAGCCACAAGTTGATTGGAAAGACAAGGATGTTATCATCATAGGGACTATTGTTTATCCTCTAAAAGCTGAAAGATAAACACATTCTGCCATAGCAGTAACTAAGGTTTCCAATATAGTTGTTCAGACAGAGATGATGGTGAGAAATAATGACCAGCAAGGTGTGAGAAGAGTCTACAGTGCTAGGCATGAGTATTTGGTTCCATGGCAACATATTGCAGCACAGAGGTCATGGGGCAGCCATGCGACAACAGTGGTTACAGGTGGATTCAGTCAAAGACTTAACTCCTGGGACATGAGTTCTTTTCAAGGTGGGGAGTATGATGCAGGAGCACCTAACCCATAGTGGCCTCCATGAGGCATTTATTGTTTAAAGTTCATTTTACTGTTTTCAATAAGTTCCTAAGAAGACCATCCATGTAATAAGGTATGTTTGACCAATGCATGTGCATTCTAGTTGTATCTAGGTTTATGTTGTAAGTCCCATGGGACACTTGGCAAATTTGCATTCACGAGGTTGTTATGCAGTTAGAGTTTGTTAGTCGACTAGATCTCCCAGCCGCTTGGAGACAATTCTGTACTACTGAGGGTAAGTAGATAAATACACTAGGTCAGATCGATTGAGATCAGATAATCAGTGGTAGAAATCAGTTGTGCATTTGGAAAATAGAGCATCTATGCATTTGTATTTTCTGGAAGCATAATAAACAAGATCCTGTTGTATTGTGCATCTTTCTGGCATTTGAATTCATTGTGCAATTGATTTTCTGTTCTGAGGCCGAGATGGATTTCTTAATCCATTCCACTGGTTGATTTCTTTGAAATCGATGGAATGGCTGTACATATCGATTTGTGTTTTCATTTTATTTTCTGTTTTGTTTATGTTCATGTTTGCAGGATTGGGTGCAGTATGCTTTGATAGATCCTAGCACTGTCATGTGCTAGGTTGGGAAAGTCTAAAATCTGTGTTAGATTGTTAAGGAAATGGATTTGAGTAATCGCAAGTTTTGCAGCGGACCAAATCAGGGAAATTCTACTTTGTTTCATCAAGACATACAATTTGTGTGTATAGCACATTTGCATGTCAGATATACATTTTGTGTATATATCGCTATCGCATGTTCATGAGTATCTCGCAGTTGTCTATCACTGTTGCATGTGGCAGATGTACATTGTAAATGTACAAAGCTATCGATATACAAGGGAGAGAGAAAGCTAATCGGGTACATGCAAAGAGGTCAATGTCGGTCAAAGGTTGGTTTGTATGCATGTGGGAGGAATGTATCTTTAGGCTTGCATGTTGCGATTGTATGTTGAAACATACATTGGTTCAGATACAAAGGAGTCAGCGGTTTGGTCAAAGCCATCAGATGCATAATCGAAATGCATGTTGTGGATGTACATTGTTGATATACAATCCCTGTGTATATCGCTAATGAGTATCGGGTTCATTTCCTGTGTATCTTGCAATTGAATGGTTGTGAGTATCCCGCAGATGCATATTGTGGATTGTATGTGGTGAATGTACATCACAAATGTACATTGGGTGTATATACAAAGGGGGTCAACGGTCAAATGATGTTCAGCAGAGCATATAGTGAATGTATCTTGTGATTGTATGGCGCGAATATACAACATGCACATACATTGTCTTGGATACAAAGTGCGACTGACAGTGACGGTAGAGGAGACCAGTGTTCATAGGTCATACGATGTATGCATAAGTGTTCGGCATGAGATAGTATATCAGGGGACGTGTATTTTGGTTGGCCGATAATGTGTAGTCTTGCCGATAGGTGAGAGAGGCAAGTATATACAAAGACAAATGCATGTATATACAATGGACAATGTATGCTAAGTGAAGCATGGACATACATTTGCGAATGTATGTTAGGGTAATGCAGGCTAGGGTGTTTGGTTCTGCATCAGGAGACCCATGTTTCACCTCCCCTCATTCTAAAAGTGCTCTAAAAACTACAAATTTTGATTGATTTCAACAAATGAAAGACCTATTCTACTCTAAACAACAAGACAAATGCAATGCAACAAGAAAAATTGATAAAAATAGACACATTCACAAGATTTTCATAAAAATAAAACTAGGGTTTAGAGAAGGGTTTTTGACTGATTGTCCATCTGATTCTCAATGATAGAAGAAGTAACAACCATCTTTGCAATCACCTCAACTATATCTTTCCAACAACTACTTGCATGACCAATTTCATCAGTGTTTCACTATGTTCACTCTAATTTCTCCACTCTTTCCTTCTCTTATCTTAGTTTATTTATGTATTTTTAGAATAGTTGTTGCTTTTATGCATCTTATGTGCTCTCGTTTTGCATGCTTTCATTGCTGTAGGTCTCCTCGACAAAGGTAAACAACTAGGCTAACTCATGGATCAATAGTATTTTCATTAAGTTTTCATTACTTGTTTTGATATATCTAAATGTTGAACTAATGCTAGTTAAATTGTAGGTACTATTGTGAAAAATCAATAAAAGGTAAGGCCTATTTCAAGAACGGTGCCTACCCTTTATGTAGACTACCGTCCTATTAGGGTTAGCCGGTAGAAGATATCATTTAAATGCAAATAAAGATTAAACAGAAGAATGGAAATACACAAAAATAATAACGAGAGAGAAGTTATAATGTTGTTCACCCAAACTCGGGCTGCATCCACCAAACAGAGAGTCCAATATTATTATCTAGTAAATCAAACTGATTACAACTAGTAATCCCTGCAACTCAATACCGCTACAAATGCTACAATACATCAACGAAAACCCTAACCCTTAGCCACTTTTATCAAGCCTTATGTCGGTTACAAAAAAAAGTTTTTTTTATGTCGGCTAATAGAAAAATAATTCTCGATGCCTTTATAAAATAATAGGCAATTTTTTCTTCGGGGGTGCTGCCCCCGAGCCCCCCCACCGTGGGCTTCACCCCCAGGTCCCTATCGGGGGGATAAGCTCCCTAAGCCCCACAGGGGGGGCTCTTCCCCCCTGTACTCCCCCGTTAAATAATTTGGAGGGAAACTGCACCGATAAAAGTGTGAAAAATTTAACCTCCGAGTTTGATTAGGCTCCATATAACAACAATCACCCACTTGGAGACTGATCAGACTCAAAGGTTAAATTTTCCCCACTTTTATTGGTGCGGTTTCCCCCCAAATTATTTAATGGGGAAGTACAGGGGGCAGAGCCCCTCCTGCAGGGCCTAGGGGGCTTATCCTATAGCTCCCACTAGAAATAAGCACCCTGGACTCTACTATTCTGATTTTGTTTTCAGTCTTGAAGACCAACTGAAGCTGAAGAGGAGCTTAGCTTCTCCCTTGTCACTGCTTTTGTAAACATATTCGCTGGATTTTCATATGTATGTATCTTTTCTAGCCTTAACTATCCATCATCTAACACCAACCAAATGAAGGTGATACCTCAACTGTATGTGTTTGGTCTTTGAATGCAAGGCAAAATTCTTTGGAAGATGTATGGTACTCTCACTATCCATAAAGAAATAACTGTTAGCCTGTTGTTTACCCAATTCTTCCATGAAAGATTGCTACCATATCATCTCCTTCCTTGCCTCTGTTGCAGCTACATACTCTGCCATTGTGGTGGATAAAGCAACCACATTTTGCAACTGTGAGATCCAACTCACCACTGTCCCACCTATAGTAAAGACATAACCTGTAGTACTCTGCCTAGTATCAATATCCCCTACCAAATCTGAGTCTACATAACCTACTAAATCAGTATTAGAGCCCCCAAAACATAAGTGTTTATTGGATGTACCTCTCAAATATCTGAGAATCCATTTTACTGCATTCCAATGCTCCAATTTGAGATGACTCATATACCTGCTTATGACTCCTACAACATGTGCAATATCTAGTCTCGTGCATACCATGGCATACATTAAACTTCCTATAGCTGAAGCATATGGTACCTTGGACATTTTGTCTTCCTCCTCTTGTGTCTTTGGACACATCTCCTTAATCAATTTCAAATGACTAGGCAAAGGTGTGCTGACAACTTTTGCATTCTCCTTATGGAATCTCTGCAACACCTTTTCAACATAATCAGCCTGAGATAGAGTTAATTTTCTGTTCTTCCTATCTCTGCAAATTTTCATACCAAGGATTTGTTTTGCTGCCCCCAAATCTTTCATAGCAAATGACTGTGCTAACTGCTATTTTAACTCTCTTATGCAATCCATGTTGGACCCTGCTACAAGCATGTCATCAACATATAAACATAAAATAATGTAGCTGTCATTATCCAACCTCTTAAAATAAACACAATAGTTAGAATTACACTGGCTGTAGCCTTGTTCAGCCATAAAACTATCAAATTTCAAATACCATTGCCAAGGTTTTTAATTCAGACCATACAAACTCTTCTTCAATCTGTACACCAGTTTCTCCTTACTTGTGACCTCAAATCCTTGGGGCTATTCCATATATATCTCCTCCACCAAATCACCATGGAGAAAGACAGTTTTCACATCTTGTCATTCCAAATGCAAATCTTCAGCAGCCACAATACTTAAAACAGTACGAATAGAAGTCATCTTAAAAACTGGAGAAAATATCTCATCAAAATCAATGCCCTTTTTTGTGCAAATCCTTTTACAACTAACCATGCTTTAAATCTTTTCTTACCTCCATCTTCCTCTTTCAGCTGATAAAGCCATTTGTTTGGTAAAACCTTTTTACCTATAGGCAACTTACATAATTCCCAAGTCTAGTTTTTCAGCAAGGAGTCCATTTCTTCTTTCATTGCAAGTTCCCACTGAACCTGTGTATCCACCTACATAGCTTCATGATACCCTTTTAGTTCACCATCATCTGTTAACAAAATAGAATACAAAGAGGGAGAAAACCTTTCAGGAGGTCTACTTAACCTTGTTGACCGTCTAACATTCACTAGAGTTTGCGGTATTTCTGGTTGCTGTTGCAGAGCATGAGGAACCACCAGAACATCACTATTTGGAGTATCATCCAGCACCACATAATCATTTTCTTTCTTCTCATGCTACTGCAACTGATCTTTGTATAACACCTTCTCATTGAATACAACATCCTTGCTTCTCACAATTTTTTGATTCTCAAAATCTTAAAGCCTATAACCAAATTCATCAATGCCATATTCAACGAAGGTACACTTTTTTAATTTTGCATCTAACTTGGTTTTATTTTCAAAATCTACATGTGCAAATGTTTCACATCTGAAAGTTTTGAGAAAAAAGAATAACTCACCTTCTTACCTGTCCATGCTTCCTTAGGAATACCACAGCCTAAAGGAACTGAAGGACCTTTATTAATTAAATATACAGCAGTGTTGACAGCCTCTACCCACATGTTTAAAGGCAGCCCAACATGCAATCTCATGGTCCTTGCAATTGTCCTATTTATGCATTCAGCCACTCCATTTTATTGTGGAGTCCCTGGAACCATTTTCTGCCTACAAATTCCATTAAAGGAACAATAATCCTCAAATTCTTTGTTGCAATACTCACCACCATTATCAGATCTAAGACATTTTAATATTTTACCCGTCTCATTCTCAACCAAGCTTCTCCATTTCTTAAATGTTTCAAATACATCAGATCTTTGCCTAAGAGAATAAATCCATACCTTCCTAGTTGCATCATCTATGAATGTAACATAATACTAAAAGCCACCGAGAGAAGATACCTGAGCTAGTCCCCATACATCTGTATGCACAAGCTCCAACTTTTCATCTTTCTTTTGCTTCCCATCCTTGAGAAAACTGACTCTCTTTTGTTTTCCATATACACAACTTTCATAGAAATCCATATTAATACATTTTAGACATGGTGTTGGGACTGAAATTCCCAAGATACTTTTTGGTAAATATCAAGTTTTAATCATCCAAAGATTTTAGTGTGAGAGCATATATAGAAAGATCCATAGTTGTTTTCAAGCAGAAATTAACAATTGAGCTGATAGAAATATTTGGATTTGATCTGTCCTGATTCCCAAAGACTTAGTATAACATGGTTGAAGTGCTCATTAAAAATAAACCGTAAATAAGGAAGTGAAAAGTTACAAACCATGTTGAAAGTAAAGGAAAAATAGCATTAGGTACCAAAACTGAATACGGGTAAATTCCTTGTCGAAAATGAATAAGGGTTGTTTTTTGAACCATCTTAAAATTCCCTGTATTTTGCAAGTTATGTATGTTTCTAATAAAATACATTGTGGTATGGGCTTGTATGTTTGTATATACAAAGCTTCTCATATACAAAGTGGTTTTTATGTTCTGTCATTGTATGATGCATGTGCAAAGTCCCTCGTATATCGGGTCACGGTATGGTCGCATAGAGGAGTCATCAGGTTGATGCATCATTTGATTATATGCATTTGGCTAACGTTTTATTACTATATACAAAGTGGACCTGACGAGGTTAAAAGTTGAAGTATATATTCTGTCGGGTCCATTGCTTGTATGTTATGCAGAGCGCAACATACAACTCGATACATACAACATAATATACATTGCCCAGAACTAAAATATTATCAAATATGGTGAAACTGTTGTATGTTTCGCATATTATATGTTTTGAGTTATACAAAGCTAATATACATATCTTGGATTTGAAAGAGTATGAAACAAAGTTAACTTGTTGTATGTATCACGCCTTGTGTATGTATGCTTTCGGAGACATACATTTTAAATATACATACATTACTGAGATACAATGCCCACATACAAACCGGAACCGAAATAATTGTGAAATAACGATAAGTCTCTGTATATTTCGCATTTGTATGTATCATTGTAGGACATACAAAGCGGATTTCAGGGACATTAAAAAATGATATAAACGATGCATCACTACTTAATGTATATCGGAAATATACTTTGCACTTTATGCAAGCTGGAACCGAAATGTTTATAAAATAAAGAATAATTGTTGTATGTATTACGCCTTGTATGTATGTTTCAGATTATACATCGCGACACATATTCAAGGTTGAACTCAGGAGAAAATTCAATCGGGTTAAAGGGATGCATCCAGACTTTATGTATATTGGAGGATGCATATACAAGTCGGAGTCAAAAATAAATGAACCATGGTTTATAAAAGTAGGGAGTCTAGAAAAGACATACAATCAAATTTGTATGTATTGGGCATTGCATATGAAGGATACAAGTAGTGGGTCCCGCCGCATGCACATTTTGGGCTTGTATAATATCAATGTATATCTTCGATATACAAGCCCATATACAAGCAAAGATACATTCTAAAAAAGCAAGCCGGATGTCAAGAAGAAATTAAATACGAAAAAATCTCTGCATGTCTGGGTGCTTGTAAATATATACCTGATATACAAAGAGTACATACATACAAAAAATTGACTAAAGACTCAAACATTGTATACATTTGGTGGATCCGAAGAAAATTCCAATTCATTTCATGAATTCAATAAGGTCCATGATTGTATAAAAAGTGTATGTTTTTAAAAGGTTATATGCATAACGCAACCCCAAAAGTTTATTAAAGATAAAACATCTGTTGCATGTTTCTGATTTGTACCTATTCGACATACACTGGTGATATACAAATGTATAACATACAAGTGGCGGAACCGAAAGGGTTATTCAAAAGAGTTGAGCGCTTGTATATTCAATGCTTTGTATGTAGCGAACATACATTCTTCAGGATACAACCTATAGATCCAAAAAGATGTACAAGAACTGGATGCAAAGGAAAAGTTAAATGTTAAAAACTCTTTGTATATTATAGCGATTGTATGTTGCAATGAATAAATCAAATATACAAAGAAACGGAAAGTGAAAAGGCGGGAAGTTTTTCAACCCAACTGCAAGGTCACACCGATGAAGGAAACCCCAAAATCCAAAATATCAAGATATTTTTCTAACAGATAAAATATTTGTTTTTGCAAGATATACACAGCGGTGATTAAGTTGTGTAAACACCCGTGAAGGGATCTTAAGCAACTGATAAATTGTCGATGAGGGAAGTAATCAATTGAGTACATATAAATGAATAAATTTATTTTAATCAATTGGTCTAAGACTGATGGATGTTTTATCTGGTCTTTTTAGGAATAATGAAGAAACCCTTGACGGATATTGGGCAGAACTATAGTTAAAGATTCTTTGACCCTGAAATGGTTATCCATTTGATGATTAGTGACCACTATTAAATTTCATAAATCTATTTTATTAGAACTACTATTGTTGTTCGGTTATCAACCGTCACAACCATTGTAACTGGTCTGAAGCTTGTATGCCTCTCTTTATAAGAGATGACCAAGACTAGAGAAAAAAAGAAGGGGGGAGTAGAGCGAGAGACTACAGAATAGAAGAGGAGATACTATAGAATAGATTGGAACAACAATGCTAGTTCATTTTTAATATATTTTATTTCTGGTAGATCATGTGCAAGCATTCTCTGATGAAGTCAAGTCTATAAGCATGAAGCAGTGACTGCAAAATTTCAGTATCAATTATCTGTTAAATTTATTCAATTATATGATTGTCTCCTTTTAAATTTTTCTCAGTTATTCAATTTGAGTTATCAAGTATATCCTCAAGTTGTCTATGCACATTTGCTGTTATAGTGTGATAAGATTAATTGGTTTCTGCTTTCAGAATTAAATTCTTTAAATCTGTCACAGTAATTGAGAAGACATTGTCATGGATCTGTAAGAAGAGTCATATAGTTAAGGTTTATATTCTATCTCTAGTTTTTGATAAATCTGTTACAATTGTAGTATTATTCTGATAGGTTCCTTCAAAGAGGGATTAAATCCTTTTAGATGAATGCAAGTAGTTTGATTCTGTCAATTGGATATATATAAGTATGGAATATTAACTACTTCCTTGTAGGGTTGTACAAGTTACATACCTATTCTTTCATGCCAGATAGTTCAAGTTTTTACCAAGAAAACAATCATTTATTTCATGATCATACTGACTCTATATTCAATAAGGCACTGGTCTAGTATTTTCATTTTCACTTATACAAATTCATTTCAGATTTACTTAATTAGATTGCATTTCTGTTTTAGCATTACAATTTAGATCATTTAGAATTAATTTGCTGTCTTTTCATCTGTTTTATATTTTATGCCATTATCAATAGTTAGATTAATTCTGATTAAAGTAGTGATCTTCATTTTATCTACTTTATTAATTAATGGTTTACCCGCCTAGGTCTGGCAGAACCTGAAGTGAAGGGGGTTTAGCCATATCTACCCCGTGTCAGTTAGCCAAAAACGTCAAGAGAGCTTGGCAACCTCTTAGGGTTAACGACCTGCATTTTTGAGACCTAACACATGGTAAAACTTTCTTAGAATGAAGTACCTTCATACCTTTTTCACTCATATGCCCAAGTCTGTTATGCCACAGTGTTCTCTCAGAACCTACAACAACTATTTCAGTCTCTTCCTGCAAACTTGCAGCAACTGTTCTTGAACTTGTTTTTTTTTCTCTGCAATAGCTAAAGTAGAAGGAACAGTATGACCTGTACAAATATATAAGGTGCCTACTTTCACACTTTTTGCTACTATTAAGGCACCTTTTGAAACCTTCCAATTTTTATCAGTAAATGTAACAATGCAACCTTCTTCAGCTAGCTGCCCTGCTGAAATTAAATTCCTACTGAGCCTTGGAACGTGCCTTACCTCTTGTAGTAGCCAATGATTCCCATTCTACAACTTAATCTTAATTCTTCCCTTTCCAACAATCTGGCAGGGTTCGTTATCTCCCAAATAAACCAGCCTAAAATCCCCTTGGACATAATCAAGAAAATAACTTCTATGGGGCGTAGCATGAAATGAGGCCCCTGAATCTAAAACCCTTGAATCATCAGTATTATCTAGGGAAAGAATCGAAGCATCATCTTCAGATTTATTACTTACCATATTTGCCTCCTTATTTCCTTCTTGTTTGTCTCCTTTATTCTTCTAAGACCAACAATCTTTCTTCAGATGATCTGGTTTCCCACAGTACCAGCAATCCTTCTGTCCTCTGGATTGGGATCTCTTGTCCTTTGATTTTCCTTGTGACTTCCCATGACTTCTAGAACCTTTTCCTCTCTCCTTTGATCTGCCCCTACTTTCTGCATTCAAAACACTACCTGATGTGGACCCTCCTAAGCTTTTCCGTTGCATTTCCTCGCTAAGGATAACACCAACAACATCATCAAATTTTAAAGTGTTTGAACCAGAGATAGAGTTACTTATAGCCATTACCAAGCTATTCCAGCTTTCTGGCAAAGAACATAAAAATAAGAGAGCCCTCACCTCTTCATCAAATTTCACTTTTACAGAAGTTAACTGACCGACAATCGTATTAAACTCATTTAAATGATCTGTCACATATCCACCTTCAATCATTTTTAGATTAAACAAATGCTTCATGAGAAATACCTTATTTGAGGCTGAGGGTTTTTCATACAATTTATCCAAAGCTTTCATTAGTTCACTTGTGGTCTTCGCTTTTGTTATATTGAATGCCACATATGGTGCCAGGCACAACAGAATGGTTCCCAGTGCCTTTTTGTCTAGAAGTTCCCAATTCTCATCCGTTATTCCTGCTAGTTTCTTGGATACTCCTTCCAACAGCCTCCATAAATCCTTCTGATAGAGGTAATCCTCCATTTGCATCTTCCATAACTAATAGTTTTTCCCATTAAATTTATCGACCTTCAATTTACCCTCATCCGCCATTGCTCCCACTCAACCGTGAGACCTTCCTACAGATAATAATTGAACACAACCCGCTCTAATACCACTTGTTAGGGTTAGCTGGCAGAATATATCAATTAAATGTAAATAAAGATTAAACATAGGAATGGAAATACATAGAAATAATAACAGCGAGAGACAAGTTTTAACATGGTTCACCCAAACTCAGGCTACATCCACCAAACAGAGAGTCTACTATTATTATCCAATAAATCAAACCGATTACAACTAGCAATCCCTGTAACTCAATACCATTTGCAAATGCTACAATACATCAACAGAAACCCTAACCCTTAGCTGCTTTTATCAAGCCTTATGTTGGTTACAAAAAAAGGGTTTTTTATGTCGGCTAATAGAAAAATAATTCCCGACGACTTTATAAAATAATAGACAATTTTTGCTTCGTCTCCCAACTAGGGGTGCTGCCCCTAGTAGCCCCCGCTAGGGGCGTTGCCCCCAGACCCCCACCGTGGGCTCCGCCCTCGGGCCCTGCAGGAGGGGCTCTCGCCCCCCTGCACTCCCCCATTAAATAATTTGGGGGGAAACCACGCTGATAAAAGTGGGGAAAATTTAACCTCTGAGTCTAATTAGGCTCCATATAACAACACGCCCCTGAGGGGGTAAATATGTAAGCAAAGAAATCATGTACAACCTCCACGAGGACCCCATAATGATGCATAATCCTTGTCAAGTACATGTAAGTGTGAAATAACATCCTCTCAAAAGTGATTCTCTTGGTAGCATTTGAGTTTTTCCTCTTGTTGTTTCCCCTTTGTCATACTAACCTTTTCCTCATTTTCAACACTTTTTGATGCTTGTCAATTCTTGTTTCTTATTCTTGTGACTTTGTCCCTAAGCCTTGTATTTGTCTATTTGTTGTGATTTGACCTTTCCTTAGTGTTTTTCATCCAATCCCACCCCTAGAAGCCCTCTAGAGGACCTTCCAAGCTAACTCCAACTTTCAGTTTTCAATTTTGATCAACCAGTACAAATCTCCCCCTATTTTTTCAGGATCTCCTATGACAGATTTAACTTTTGCAAGTGGAGATTTTGATTTTGACCACCTTTCAACTAGTTTCTAAAGGCAATTCATCTCCTTTTCACCTGACTAATGATCTCCAACCCCACTTTCCAACCGATGACCTCCACTCTAGGGATCGCCCATGGGTCACCCTGAGCGATTGGACTGGTAAAAGGTGCGACCCATGGGTGACCCTATCATCTTTTCCAGTCATGGAAAAACTTAAGTTTTAGATGAGAAAAAGCTTTGGTTTGACTCATTTTTCTCCCTGTTTGCATGAGTTTTTGGTCTAAACATAGAGTTAACTATTCCAAGCCTCCAAGCATGCATAATTAGCTCTTTTATATCTCTACTTGTCAACTCATGCATTCATGCTAACTCCATTTTTGCTTCAGTGATAAGTTATATTATCTTGTTCACTCATTAATTAGCCGAGTTCACTCCTTGCTCATCTGAATCAACTCTTCAATAAAGGGAGTTAACTCTCCATTCTCTCCCACCTCTCATAACCTCTTTCAACCTATAAAGACCCTTCTCCCTTAACAACAAATAGAGGCAATTTCATTTGTGTATCCAGTGTTTGTAGGTTTTTGCTCTCCACATAGCATCCATATGCTCATACAAGACTTTCGAGCCTTTTATTTCATTGTTGTTTTTCCCAATCTTTACTAAAATATTCATATCACATTGATATGCTACCCATTTGCAAGCTGTAGTGCTCATTAACTCACACTAACCTCTCATTTCAAGCTTTCTAAAGCTCTTTTGCATCCCTTCCCTATTGTTGCCAAGAGGATATCCCCGTTGCTGCAAGAGAACAAAGAGGTTGCTGACACAAGGATTCTTGAGGGTAGTGGGGGCTCACGCATCTCATATTCTAGGTTCTTTAGTACTTTTTTATTTTTTTAAAGCAATTAGTGTTACTCCAAAAATTTAAACCCAAAATTTTTAAATTTTCGCACTTAAGGATTGATACAATCATCGCTTTGCTCTAGTCTTGTCATTTTTCCAAAAAATTCTAAAGTCCTGGAAACCTCCCTATAAGTCTCTATCATCGGGCAGTTTTTAATTTCATGATTTTTTTTTTACCCGACTTATGTTCTTAAGTTCTTGAAATGGCCGACTTCCCGACTCCTCCTTTGTGTCGGGAAAGTTCAAAGCTCATTGTCAAAAATTTTCATGTCCTGTGAACCCCTTCAAAGTTCTGACTCTGCTCTGACCGCCGACTAGTCAACATCTTCATGGTGCCCATTTTCTGAGGTATCGCCAACCCATTAGTTTGCTCATGTGTTATACAGTGAGAATGTCTTTTCAAAAGCTGCGGAATGCAAGTTTGAATCTTGAGATTTGTTTCCCAAGATACAAAATTAATGATGCATTAATGACAAGTGTGATGAAGCTCATTAGGATGGTGGCACGACGTTAATAAGTTGAAAAGACATCATTACCCACTGACATAATTAAGTAAAGGTGGCAGTGCTCTCTGTGTTTAGTTTTCTTTCTAGCCAAGCTATTTTTTAGAATTGAACTTCCAGCAAATAATGAAATATGGGATGACAAACCTATGCCTATTCTGCAACCTGATTTATAATGGCCTGAGGAGGAGGAGATCGATATCATCTCTTAGCTATGCACAATCACTTGGAAGGAGAAAACCAGTTATGCTGGATACCACAGGACAATTGACGTTCTAGAGGAAGAAGAAGAGCACGCTGAACTGTGCCAACTTTTTATGGAGATACACCTAGAATTGGGGGAAGATTAATGCCACTTGTCTTGCCTATATGAAGTCTTTTTGTATTTAGTGATGATTAATACAATTTTGATATGATGTAATCGTTTCCATTTTGAGAAATCACTTTCATGATTACGGTTACTCGAAAAAGGCTATTTTTGAATAGTTATAATTTTTGGGAAGTTATATAAGGGGAAGGGATTTCAAAGAAAAGCATCTTTTTCTGGGGTTGTCCGTGAACAGAGGAAGGAGAGCGAGTTTAGTTTACTTTTCAGTTATACTTTCTTTTTAGCACATCTTATGTATCTAGAAGTTCTGCAAAGACTTTGAGTTTTGTTATGTTGAGGAAATGAAGAATTATTTACAGAACTTTGTGTCTCTAAGTATCTTCTATGATTGCAATTGTTCTTATGTCGATTAGTAATCTCGCTTCAATATTACTTCTTATATGCTGGTTTGTGTTAAGAAGGATTATAGCTATATTTTCAAATTAATTTACCTTTATTTATGAATGTGGGGGAGATGGGCTGTGTATCATTTATCTACATTCATTTCTTTCTTAAATTGGTCATGCACATCTATTTTATGGTGATGGGTAGATGTTAATGCACCTTTTCTGCTTTCTGGTTAAAAGCATACCTCTTTATCTTTATTCATTGAATATTTTAAGAGGGCGTTGTACCTCTAAAATTCAAAGGAAAGTTGTCAACTTAATAATAACTTCTGCAACTGTTAGTGTTGTTTGTCCTTCTTTCTGGGCGTTCTGAGTCATTTTCTGTATTTATTTCCAAAGGACAAATCTGTTCACCAACAAATTTTTGGGGACTTCGTTGGGGAATCAAAATTGAAGATCAGTGCCATTTGTTTTCCCAGAAATTTGAAGGTGCCTCACCCAGGACGGAGGTTGGTGGCTCTGTAAGATGAACGTACCCAGAAACTTTTTGTTTGATCAAGACTAATGCTTTCAAATTTACATTATGGATTTGGTTTCTTCCCAGCCATGGGGAAATGATTTTGGGCCTCTTTCCTTGTCAGTTTACTCACCATTGCCTAAAAGATCAAGAAAACATTTCCTGAAGTTTAGTGGGGAAGATTCTCAAGATGCTGGAGATCATATTCTTGCATTTATGGTTGTATGTGGGATCTTGGGGGTAAGTAAAGAAGACATCTTCATTCAGTTGTTTATTGAATCTCTTATTGGGACTGCAGCAAAATGGTTTAGTCACTTAGAAGAAGGATGCATAACTGGTTGGGATTCATTGAGAATTAAGTTCTTAGAGAGATTCAAGAGCCCTGTGGATGAAGCTACTGTATTGTATCAATTTTTCCACATCTGCAAGAAAGAAGAGGAATCCATCAGAGACTTTGTGGACAGGTTCAACCAGCTACTCAAAAAGATCCCATCTCCTCTTTAGCTAGTTAAGCAACACCATCTATGTACTTTTATCTCTGCATTACATCCAGATGTTTAATATGAGTTGAGGTGAAGTGGAATAATTGATATTAAGATTACTCAGCAAGAGGCTGTAAAAATAGAAGATGACTTGATACTAAGCAGCTTATGGAAAGTGAACCAAATTGTAGATACTTTGATTTGTGAACCTATGGTAAAACCTATTATGTACAAACAAAATGCTCAACCTCCTCCTGCTAAATGTCTTAATCTCACTATTTTTGATCCAAAGCACTTTTGTAGGAAATAAGTGAGTAATGTAAAGGGTATGCCTCATGCTGATAGAAGAGTGGAAGATTTTTATTTCTATTCTAAGGAAGATAATGTCGAACCTGAAGCTATATGACATGAAGAAAAAGTGCCGAATACCTCCTCTACAACACACACGCAAATTGAACAAGAAAACTTTACAAAGATGCAGTTGCAAGAAGATGGTTACATAACTAAAGAAGAACCTGGAGTGCCATGGAATTCTAATCAGCAGCGGGCAAAAAATTTCAAATCAGGCTGAAGATAGAAGATCAGAATCTCCTTTGAGGTATGAGAAAACAAGTGAACAAACCCTCACTTCTCCTAAGGATGAGATATTTTCATCAGGTCCGAGTATCGCTATTATTCCTAGCTAGTGCATCCAAAGCTCAGATGATGAATTTTTGTGTGGAATCATGGATGAAAATGGTGATATTGATGAGGTAAAAACAAATGCATGTAAAGATAAAATTGAGGAATTTGATAGTCCCGTGGCCAAGCCTAGAGAAGGTATGGATAAATTGCATTATCAATTTGTTTATACTCTCAGTGATGATTTTATTCATAAGACTGGTAAGGAGGTTGCAATGTCTAATCTGCATGAAAATGATAACATATGTCATAAAGTTATTGAGCCCAATCTTGTAGAGGAAGGTGAGGTGTTTCCAATAGTAGGTGATTTTTAGTCTCGTGAAAATATTGTTTACAAGTCAGATTTTCAAGATACATGCATGACTAATGGTTGTTTTCAAGAATGGGATATGGATTTATCTACTAAAGGAAATGATCATCAAAACATTGGGATAACCAAAAAAGATCTATCATCTTATGATTTATATGTGGGTTGCCCAATGCGGGGGCTAATTTTTCCATGCTTGCTTAATCAAATACCTTCTGATAATTCACATGAGGTCATACAGACAGGTGCTGGTAGTTATGTGTTGGGCAGTTTGGGTATGGGTTGTCCATTTGAAGAGACATACAATGAAGGGTGGCTTTTTGAACATCAAGATACATCCAAAGAATTCCTATGCGAAGTCATCTTTATCAGTTTGATCATGATGGTCATTAGTTGGCAGCTGGTTGCTTGTGGGCTATTCATTCATCTGACATTATTTCGCATAGGCAACTATTTTTCCTAGCCAGTTAATGGATTTACATGATCATTCTGGAGCCATCTGAGGTAGGGTCTTCATGAGCATGTACATATTAGGAGTTTTTGGTGTGCTGGTGGTCTTGTTTCTTTCCCTGGTGTGGCCTTGTTTTTGGCTTGTTCTTGCTCATTTCCTCTATTTTCTCATGACTCTGTTGCCCAATGGATAAGACATTGGTCCATACTTATGATTTTGGGTTCTTTGCTTCGTCATTTGCAGTCCTACTCCCCAAGCAGAGCCTGTTGTTACCTTGAAAATTTAAACCCACAATTTTCAAATTTTCATGCTTAAGGATTGATACAATCATCGCTTTGCTCTAGTCTTGTCATTTTTCCAAAAAATTCTACTAAAGTCTTGGAAACCTCCCTATAAGTCTCTATCATTGGGCAGTTTTTAATTTCATGAATTTTTTTTTACTCGACTTATGTTCTTAAGTTCTTGAAATGGCCGACTTCCCGACTCCTCCTTTGTGTCGAGAAAGTTCAAAGCTCATTGTCATATATTTTCATGTCCTACGAACCCCTTCAAAGTTCTAACTTTGCTCCAACCACCGACTAGTCAGCATCTTCATGGTGTCCATTTTCTGAGGTATTGCCAACCCGTTAGTTTGCTCGAGTGTTATACAGTGAGAATGTCTTTTTAGAAGCTATGGAATGCAAGTTTGAATCTTGAGACTTGTTTCCCAAGATACAAAATTAATGATGCATTAATGATAAGTGTGATGAAGTTCATTAGGATGGTAGCATGATGTTAATAAGTTGAAAAGACATCATTATCCACTAACATAATTAAGTAAAGGTGGCGGTGCTCTCTGTGTTCAGTTTTCTTCCCAGCCAAGCTATTTTTCAGAATGGGACTTCCAGTAAATAATGAAATCTGGGATGAGGAACCTATGCCTGTTCTGCAACCTGATTTACAATGGCCTGAGGAGGAGCAGATCGATATCATCTCTTAGCTGCACATAGTTGCTTGGAAGGAGAAAATGAGTTACGCTGGATACCACAGGACAATTGATGTTCTGGAGGAAGAAGAAGAGCACACTGAACTGCACCAACTCTTTATGGAGATACGCCTAGAATTGGGGGAAGATTAATGTCACTTGTCTTGCATATATGAAGTCTTTTTGTATTTAGTGATGATTACTACAATTTTGATATGATGTAACCATTTCCATTTTGAGAAATCACTTTCTTGATTACGGTTACTTGGAAAAGATTGTTTTCAAATAGTTATAATTTTTGGGAAGTTATATAAGGGGAAGGGATTTCAAAGAAAAGCATCTTTTTATGGGGCTGTCTGTGAATAGAGGAAGGAGAGCGAGTTTAGTTTACTTTTCATTTATACTTTCTTTTTAGCATAGCTTATGTATCTAGAAGTTCTGCAAAGACTTTGAGTTTTGTTATGTTGAGGAAATGAAGAATTATTTATAGAACTTTGTGTCTCTAAGTATCTTCTATGATTGCAATTGTTCTTATGTCGATTAGTAATCTCTCTTCAATATTACTTCTTATATGCTATTTTGTGTTAAGAAGGATTATAGTTGTATTTTCAAATTAATTTACCTTTGTTTATGAATGTGGGGTAGATGGGCTGTGTATCGTTTATCTACATTCATTTCTTTCTTAAATTGGTCATGCACATCTATTTTATGGTGATGGGTAGATGTTAATGCATCTTTTCTACTTTCTGGTTAAAAACATACCTCTTTATATTTATTCATTGAATATTTTAAGAGGGATTGTACCTCTAAAATTCATAGGAGAGTTGTCAACTTAATGATAACTTCTCCAACTGTTAGTGTTGTTTGTCTTCTTTCTGGGCATTCTGAGTCATTTTCTGTATTTTTTTCTGAAGGACAAATCTGTTCACCAACAATTAGCTAAATCTTAAAATTGTTCTTCGGAATAGTAATTGAATGTTGCAATTTCCTTGATAGGTTAAATAGGATTTGCATTGTTAGATTAGTTTGCTTTCAAAGCAATTTCATTTCTTAGAGTAGTTAATCCAAATATCTAGAAAACCAAACAAAAATATAGATCAGATTTCATTAGTTAAATACATTCTAGATTGCATACATATTTCAATTCCTAGATTAAAAAAGGACTTTCCTTTCATAAAGATCTAAAAAAGCACAAAAATATTGTTTTGCATTCATATAGGCTTGCATGCATTCAAAAACCAAAAAAGCACAAAAACATTAGTATCACAAGAAGATTGCAAACTCTCAATTTTATCATGAGGTCAACATTAGTCAAACCCTTGATTCCAACACAAGATCAACAATAGTCAACCTACGAAAAGCCAAGCAAGTTAAACCTTAGGTCATAAACCTTAACTCAAAACCTAAGTCAAATTGAGGTTAAACTCCAACCAACTCTCTCTTGGTTTGGGCACACAAATGTGTTGAACACCTAGAATACTGAGAGGGGGGGGTGAATCAATATTCTTTTAAACCATTCAAACATTAAACATCCAATCCATTTAGCATAATTACTTGCAGTAAATGAAATGAAACATAAAACATATAACAACCACACATAACACAAGAACATCAGGATTTTTATGTGGAAAACTAAAAATGGGAAAAACCATGGTGAGGATTAGCTTACAATATATTATAATGAGGCAACTGGTTAAGGTTGATACAATTGGTGTACTCACTATCCAAGAATGCTCACTGCATGTGGCTCACTGCCAAAGGACTCATTGTCCTAAAAGAAAGAGATAGAAGAAGAGTTGTGGCTCACTGCCAGAATTGAACTATTACAATTGCATCTAACTTATGCATGAAATATAGTTCCAATGAAGCTCATGTTGGAAAATGTGACTCAAATTTATGGGCTTGATCTTCTGCCTACAGGTTATGTTTAAACTCCTTCATCATTCCTAACCTAAGTCACGTGGTTCTAAAGCTTTGTAACCTCCTGACTTCCCCAACTTAGTCTTCCTTTGTTGAGGTATCTTAGTCATGGCTGTCACTTAGTTGTCGGCAAATCACGGTTTTCCATAAATTCATAACCTTTGAACAAGAGGTTTGAAAGTTCTATTTTTAGTGACTCCATGACTTTGAAAGCTTATCGATGAGAGGTGGTTGGTGGCAGTACGTAGCCCTGCAGTGCCATTGGTGGGACCTAGTCTATACCTCTGCGATAGTGTGGGGGATACCAAGCGGTGGTGATGTGGATGCTGCATGTGTTGGTAGTGGGGACCACAGTGGTACATGTAAAGTATATCAGTAAGACATCTTCATATCGATGGGACGTGATATATAGTCCCCCCGATATGACCGATATGTTTGACTTCGCCAGCCCGCAGGCTCCATGGTGGGGCCTGATCAATGTCTTACGGGCGTGTGCTATTGGCTGAGAGTTGAAGACTAGTTGACTTGGTAGGTAATACGTTTGTTAAAGGGACAAAGGGAGTTTGGTGGGACACGTTTAAGTGTCTCCTCGATACCTCAATGTAGACTTGATAGTTAAACTGTATTGTGACCATTGTTTGTGGAAGTTGAACTAAACCATTTGTCTAGTAAGGGAGTTGTAATGACTGTTGATAATGTATGTTAAAAGAACATTGAACATTCTATAACATAGGTAACTATTCTATTGGAAGAATGAGGTTGATTAGAGAAATGTTTGGTTACTATATTCATTCTATGAATTGACACCTGTGAAAGCATAAAATCTGTAACTTTTTATGTAATTTATGTTTTACTATAATACAAGAGATCTCTGCTTTGGTATGTGGGTTTTTCTCCTATAAGGGTTTTCCCACGTAAAATCTAGTGTTTAATTCTTTGTGATGTTTAATTGTCTATTTTGTTATTCATGAATGTGCTTCTTAAGTGAATTATAATTGAAATTTGAATGAACTATTTGTATCTCTCTCTTGTAAAATTAGCGTTAGGAAGGTGTTTTCACACTTAGCTTTCCTTACAAGTGGTATCAGAGCCTAACCTGTTGTGTTATTCTTGTGGGTGACTCATGTTTTTTGTGCTAATTTTTTTTAGTGGAATTTTTGTAGAGAAATCAATTTGAAATCTTATTGCAGATTTGAGATGGCAAGCACATCTAGAAGAATAGAGATTGAGAAATTCAACAGTGGCAATTTTGAGTTGTGGAAACTCAAAATGGAAGATTTGCTCATGGATTAAGAGTTATGAACTGTAGTGTCCTCTAACAAACCATCAACAACCTCACAAGATGATTGGGATGCAATGGACCGGAAGGCCAAGGTTCTGATCAGACAGTGCTTGGCTGATTTAGTTCTCCTGAATGTCCATGAAGAGAAGACAATGAAAACTCTGTGGAAGAAGTTTGGTGACATTTATCAAGGGAAATATCTGGTAAATAAGTTATTCTTGAGGAATAAGTTGTACTCTTTGAAGATGGAGGAAGGAGCATATGTTGCAGATCATTTGAATACATTTAACATGACCATTATGCAGTTGACATTTGTTGGTGTGAAAATTGAAGATGAGGATCATTACATGCTCCTGTTGTATTCATTGCTTAACACATGGGATCACCTGGTAATGGCTATTGAGAGTACAACAACCACTTTTGAGATGGAATATGTGGTTGCTTTGCTCCTGTTAGAGGAAATGCAAAGAAATCTTCTGAGATGGCTAAGGAGGCCCTTGCTATCCAAGGCAGAACAAAGGAAAAAGGCAAGAAGAAAGACAATAAGTCTAGATCCAAGTTAGAGGGGAGATCAAAGTCTCCTGGTAAAAAGTCCAAGGTGAAATGCTAGAATTGTGGGCAGTCTAGACATATTTGGAAAGAATGCAAAGAGGAGAAAAAGAAGAAGAAAAAATCTTCTGATGATGAATCTTCTCGGGGTGAAGTAGATGCCTTCATTGCAGCCTTGGTGACTCAGGCGCATCCTTTCACATGACATCTCATAGAGATTGGTTTTCAAAGTATGAAGAATACAAAGGTGGAAGGGTGTATTTGGGTGATTATTCTCACCTAGAAATTTTTGGTCATGGAAGAGTCAGAATTAAGTTTCTTGATGGAAGAATAAAAGGAATCAATGATGTAATGCATATACCAGGTTTGGCTCAAAATTTGATTTCTGTAAGTAAGTTGAATGATATTGGCATGCAAGTTTCTTTCTCGAATGGTGGCTGTAAAATGACTAGAGGCTCAATGGTGCTGGCCAAGGGTGCACACATAGACACATTGTATAAGCTGGATGCATATGCTTTTCAATGTAACAATGTCTCTGCAAAGTCAAGCAAAGTTGCTAATGTAGGGAAGGAGAACAACATTCCTCTGGGTGTGAATTCCTTGGAGGTGAAACTCCCAGGAGAGAAAACCATGTCGTGGCATCATAGACTCAGACACATAGGGGAAAAAGGCTTATAAGCCTTGAAAAACAAAAAACCTACTTAAAGGGCTTGATGATTGTAACCTTGAGTTTGATTTTTGTGAACACTGCATTTATGGAAAGCAACACCATGTATCTTTTTACTCTAGTCCTCATAAATTTTTTAGCACACTAGATTATGTTCACTCTGATGTATTTGGTCCAGTGAATGTTCCTTCATTATTAAAGTCTAAATATTATGTTTCGTTTATAGATGATTATTCAAGAAGAGCATTTGTGTATTTTCTAAAAAGTAAATTAGAAGTGTTCAGTCCATTAAGGAGTTTAAAACCTTGGTAGAAAATCAGACTGGTAGAAAAATTAAATGCTTGAGGATGGATAATGGCGGTGAATTTTGTTCTGCAGATTTTGAAAGGTATTGCAAAGACCATGGGATTAAAAGGCATAAAACTACACCTTACACTCCATAGCAAAATGTAGTTGCTGAAAGGTTGAACAAGACGGTGATGGAAAGGGCGAGAAGTATGCTAATCAGCGTTGGCTTGGAGCAGAAGTTCTGGGCTGAGGCTGTGGCTACATGTTACTTGGTTAAACATTCACCTACTTCGGCACTTGTTGACAAAACACCTTTGGAAGCATGGTCTGGTAAGAAGCCCTCTTTAAGACACATTAGAGTCTTTGGTTGTGAGGCATATGCATATGTGCCAAACAAGAAAAGACCTAAATTGGAGAACAAGGCAGTAAAATGTATCTTCATCAGGTATGGAATTAGCGTGAAAGGATACAAGCTTTAGAATTTGATTATTGAGAAGGTACTGTACAAAAAAAATGTAATCGTTCGTGAGTTGAAACCTTTTATAGTGGATCTGCAATCAAAGATGAAAGAAGCTGAAAAGAAGAAGGATGTAGTTGAAATTCCTCTAACTCCAAATAAAGAGGAACTACGAATTTCAAGTGTACCTAATACTGAGGAGAGCTCAAGCAGTTTTGAAGGTTCTAAACAAGAAGAAGAACCCCAGCCTCAGCTTGTGAGGAGGTCTACACATAAGAAGCGGCAACCTAAAAGGTTTGGATGTTCTATTTTAGATTCTAGTTGTGCTTATGCTTTGATTACTAACATTGATGAGCCTAGGACTGTAAAAGAGGCTATTAATATGTTTGATTCAGATTCTTGGTTGAAAGCCATGAATGAGGAAATGGCATCATTGAAAAAGAATGAAACCTAGGATTTGGTACCTTTGCCTGAAGGACGAAAGCCTATTGGCTATAAATGGGTATTTAAAAAGAAAATTGGTCTAGATGGCAGCGTTGAGAAGTATAAAGCTAGGTTGATCATGAAAGGTTATTCCCAGGTAGAGGGAATTGATTATGGAGAAATATTTTCTCCTGTAGCTAAGTTAACATCTATTAGATTTCTATTGTCACTTGCAGCAACGTATGACTTAGAAATTGAGCAGATGGATGTGACAACAACATTTCTTCATGGTGATTTGGAAGAAGAAATTTACATGTCCTAGCCAGAGCACTTCATTGAAAAAGGTAAGGAAAATCTAGTTTGCAAGTTAAATAAATCTCTGTATGGTTTAAAACAATCACCTAGATTGTGTTACCAAAAGTTTGACATGTTTGTGTTGTCATTGGGATTTGTGAGATAAAAATCAAATCATTGTGTGTACTATAAAACTAAAAATGGTCATTTACTTATTATTGCCCTGTATGTGGATGATATGTTGCTCATTGGGAATGGCAAGGGTGTGATTTTAGAATTAATATTTTAGTTGTCAGCATAGCTCAAAATGAATGATTTAGGTTCAGTTAGGTATATTATAAGGATGGAAATCAGAACAGATAGGGTAAATAGAAACTTTGGCTCAACTAGAGCAAATATATTAATACTTTCCTTGAGAGGTTTAATATGACAGATTGCAAGTAGCTAGTTGTTCTAGTGTTGCAGGGAATGAAGCTATCTATTGAAGATTATCCAAAATCTCCTACTGAGATGGAGGACATGACCAAGGTACCTTATGTGAGTGTAGTTGGTAGTCTAATGTATGCAATGGTCTATACAAGACTAGACATTGCCCAAGCAATGGGAGTGCTTAGTTAGTTTATGACTAATCCAGGAAGGCTGCATTGGGATGCTGTGAAAAGAGTTTTGAGATATTTGAAGGGTACTGCTGAGCATGCCTTGTGCTATCATGGCAACTCTGCTAGATCTAAAAGTTTAGTTAGAATTCATGGATATGTGGATTCTGATTGGGTAGGGGACATTAACAGTAGAAGATCCACTAGTAGATATGTATTCACATTGTTTGATGGTGCAGTTAGTTGGATGATCAAGTGGCAAGCAGTAGTCGCTTTGTCCACTACCGAGGTTGAGTACATGGCAGAAACTCATGCCTACAAGGAAGCCATTTGGCTCAGAAGGTTGTGTTATGATATTGGTTTTAATGTAGTGAAGATTGTCATTTGTTGTGATAGTCAGAGTGCTATTTGTTTGGTGAAAAATCCAACTTTCCATGCCAGGAGGAAACATATCGATGCTCAGTACCATTTTATTTATGATATGGTGGAGGATGGAAAGGTTAATCTAGAAAAAGGTTGATACTCTGGTGAATGTTACTAATGCATTGACAAAGCCTGTGACCACAAACAAGTTTAGGTGGTGTGCCAGTTCAATGGGCCTTGGGGCCTATGATAATCTGTAACTTTGAGTTTAAAAGAAGCCAATAAGTTCTTCGTCAAGTGGGAGACTGTTGGAAAATGTGACTCAAATTTACTGGCTTGATCTTCTTCCTACAGGTTATGTTTAAACTCCATCGTTCCTAACCTAAATCACATGATTCTAAAGTTTTGTAATCTCCTGACTTCCCCAACTTAGTCTTCCTTTGTTGAGATATCTCGGTCGTGGCTTAGCCACTTTGTTTTCGGTGGGTCGCGGGTTTCTATAACTTCATAACCTCTGACCAAGAACTTTGAAAGTTCTATTTTTTAGCGACTCCACAACTTTGAAAGCTTATCAGTGAGAGGTGGTTGGTGGCCATTTGCAGCCCCGTAGTACTGTTGGTGGGACCCAATCTATACCTCTACAATAGTGCGAGGGATACCAAGCGGTGGTGACATGGATTCCACGTGTGTCTGTAGTGGGGACAACGATGGTACATGTAAAGTATATTAGTAAGACATCTTCATATCAATGGGAGGTGATATACAGTCCCCTCGATATGACTGATATGTTTGACTTCGCTAGTCCACAGGCTCCATGGTGGGGCCCGATCAATGTCTTGTGGGTGTGCACTATTGGCTGAGAGTTGAAGACTGGTTGACTTGGCAGATAATACATTTTTCAAAGGGACAAAAGGAGTTCAGTGGGACAGGTTTAAGTGTCTCCCCGATACCTCGATCTGGACTTGATAGTTAAACTATATTGTGACCATTATTTGTGGAAGTTGAACTAAACCATTTGTCTAGTAAGGGAGTTGTAACGACTGCTGAGAATGTATGTTAAAAGAACATTGAACATTCTGTAACAAGGTAACTGTTCAATTGGAAGAATGAGGTTGATCAGAGAAAGGTTTGGTTGCCAGATTCATTCTATGAATTGACACTTGTGAAAGCATAGAATATGTAACTTTGTATGTAATTTATGTTTTATTGTAATACAAGAGATCTCTGCTTTGTTGCATGGGTTTTTCTCCTGTAAGGGTTTTCCCACATATAATCTAGTATTTAATTTTGTGTGATGTTTAATTGTCTATTCTATTATTCATGAATATGCTTCTTAAGTGAACTATAATGGAAATTTGAATGAACTATCTGTTCCTCTCTCCTGTAAAATTGGCTTTAGGAAGGCATTTCTGCACATAGCTTTCCTTACAGCTCAAATTACATAATCAAAACTCTTCACAATGATCACACTACTCTGCTCTGCATTTTCTCAATTCATATTCACAAGAACATGTCGCATCACTTAGATCACACATATGTCATTATTCCTCTTGAAACATTGAAAAAAATCTTCTTTAAATATTCTCTTCATGCACAACATCAAATTAGGTCAGCCTAATTGGATGTAACGTGTAAAATATGCAATATAGGACTTGTCATCCCCAAACCTTCACACACACGCTTCGCACCAATATTCAAACTTTGAAACAAATTGAAATAGGTCAGCATGGACCTAAGATAGCTCCCACACAATGGATCAAAACATATTCATCTTTCACAAATCACTCAACTGATTGGATCAGCACCGAAGAAGACCCAATTCAAAAATTTGTCAACAGTACATTCACATCCTGACATGTAGACCTCCACAAATCATGAAAATAGGAATATGCCATCTATTAACACCTATGAACATCTCTTTTGAATGGTAAAAAAAGAAACTTATCTGTGGAGGAATGCAGACTCATTTTCTCACATGCTCTATACAAGAAACAACTATAAATTGTTAGGCTAAACTTTTGCCATTCATAACTTCCACACCAAAGATCACAAATATAAAAAATTCTAGAATTATATACTTCTAACAACTAACAAACACATATTAGAACCACAGAGCTAGATCTTCAACAGCAGATCAATGCGGACCAAATTATTGGAGCTCTATAACTCAGAAATGCTAGAACTAGCACTTAGCCAAATTTCATCATCGCGTTCTTTACCAGATCAAACCTTCTTACAAATTAGTCTTGTACAGAGGATCAATTATCCAAAATGATTTGCACCTTACCAAAATATAATGTTGAACAATATTGACATCAATGACAACACTGCAATGTATGATTGTATGCTCATGTTGCCAACAACAACATCAATGAAATCTCCTCATTCTTCCAACAATCTCCCCCTTTATCATTGATGGTAACATGCCAAAACATTACTCCAAAACATTATCCCCCTTTGACAACAAGGGAAAAGGGCATATATAGTAGTCTTTATTCACACTGGATCTCCCCCTATCAAGTATACTTATGTACATATAAACTAAAAGTTTGAATTAACTACCCCTGAGAAGTATATGTACTAACTGGGATGACTCCCCCTTAGATCAGAGCAAAACCAAAAAATTTGTATTGGAAACCTCTTCATATACTCCACATATTTACAAGGAATCTGAAACAAAAAAATAGAAAATGCTTAAAGAATGGAAACTATTTTCAACTAGATGAGGTTTGTGCTTGTATCTTTTGCACCTGATTCTGCACTTCCTATTTGCCTTCATCCCAAGCCTTCTTGGCTTCCTCAAGAAGTCTACACTTAGTTGCAAACACCAAAAGAAGCTCTTCTCCTTCTCCCAGAGTGTTGGGTACTGGATTCACCTTTGAAGCTTTGGTGGCACTCAATAGAGCTCTAGAAACAAGATCAAAAGTCTGGGATTTATTAATTCCCTTATTTCACCAAATTGCAAAATAATATATTCTTTCTGAGCTTGTAATTGAAAGAATTTATTGTGCAAGTCTTCTATGGTTTCCCTTGTGGTGCCATCAAGATCAAGTGTTGGATCATAGGCACTAGAGGCAATATTGATTTTGGACTCAATGGAGTCCATCTCTTTAGCAATGCTATGTGTGGCTTCGGGCCACTTAAATCCAAATTGATGGAAAGCCTTTGCCTCTCCTACACAGTCTTGTACATATTTCAATGCTTCTTGAAACTTCTTATGCACAAGAGCACATTTATCAGAAATATCTAACATCCTCTTATCATTCATTTTCTTCTCTACCTCATCTTCAATTTGTTATTTAAGACTGGAGGCATAATCTTTAAAAGAATCAATTAATGATTTCAAATTTTCCATACTGGAGAGTGATGTGTCAATGTTTGTACTAGGTATGGCTTCTTGCAATGCTTTTACTAATTCATCAATCAGATCTCTTCTCTTCTAATGAGTCTCTATGACTTCTTTTCTAGTAGATGCATGGAATAGACCTCCTAGTTGTAGCTTATGAAGGGGAGAAATCTTTCCTAGATCTATACTACCCTATTGCATTGGCAGCTGAAGTAGTTGTGAGGATTCAACATGTTGAAAGTTTAACTACATATTCAGTAGATTCTTCATGGAGTCTCCATAGGAACTGAAAGATTCACACAGTCCCCACAATTTGTTCCTTCAAATATTTATCTTCATCTTTACTAGAGTCTTCAGGATTTGCTTCCTTAGTCTCTGCATCTCTGAAAACTTCTTTATTCTTATCCTCATCTTTTTTAACATTTTCTTGTTCCTCTTTATCCTCTTCCTTATCCTTTACTTTTTCATCTTTCTTTGCATATTTTACTTTCTCCTTTATTTCCTCATCTTTCTTTGAATCTTCTACCTCAGAGGCTTTCTCAGTGTTGTCTGGAGGAGTGGTGGATGTGTCTTCTTTTGTTCCTTGCTTATCGGTGACCTTATCAGTATTATTTGGAGGAGCAGGTGCCTTAGTTACTAGAGGAGTAGGGGATTTTCCCTTAGCAACATCTTCTCAGGTGGCTGCAACATTCTCGACATTCTTCTCATCCTCAATAGTCACCTTAGCTATTCCATTTTCTTTTGAAGATTCATTGTCATATGATATATGATCATGTTCAGCATCAACCTTCTGTGCATCTGCTTCAAGATTAGCCATCTCCTCTTTCTTATTCTTAGGACTCATTTCTAGCCTCTGTGCCAGGTCAGCAACTTTATCTATTCCCTCCTTTTGTAGTTTATCAAAATCACTTTTATCTTTGCCCATATGGGTATTTACCCTTTGCTTTGTTCTCAATTCCTTTGAATACAACTTGGCCAATGTGGCCTTATTCTCCTTAGACAATGAAATTCCAATATTCTTCAATGCATATTCTTTTATTTTTCTTTCTTCCTCAAAAGCTTCTTTTCTTCTATCCATCAAAATTTCCCAGACCTCTGTAGGGATTTCACTTGCAATATTTTTCATGTCAACTTCATATACTATGATATATTTTATTATGGCCTCAATTATAGTGGCCTTATCTATCTCATTTGCATCACTATACAAATTTGTAGTATCTCCTAATACATCATGTTGAGCAATGTTAGAAAATAGAGCTTCTAACCTCATGGGAGAGTGTGGGCTTACCAGATCTGAAGGTTCATGCATTTGACTTTCATCCAGAGTCCCTTATTTGCATGTTTCTCCTTTCTTCTTTCTCATATGTACAATGAATTTCTCCTTTTCTTTTTCCATTTCTTCTTCACTATCAATGTCAATATTATCAACTTTTCTTCTCTTGACACTTGCTTCACTTTGTGAAGCATCACCTCTTCTTTTCCAGACCAATTGTGGTCCTTCTTCTTCCTCTTCTTCTTATTCAACCTATACACATGTATATTGCACCACGGTATCTTTTGACTTGACTCTTTTCTTCTCATGGCTAGCAAATTTTACTGCCGAAGTAGCCTTTCCTTTTCCAATCCTTACACTCTACCATACCATAGAGGATTTCTCCTTTATTGGTGCACCAGATTGCTCTCTTTTCTCTTCAATCCACTAGTTGTAGGCATAGTCCCAGAGGACTTTTGAGTAGTTGAAGGGGCAATAGATATTCTACTAAATCTTCTTAAGCCTTCTGCACTCTTTGCAGCACTCAATTCTTCCTTAGCTCTTGTTCTTGCCTATTGCACTTGTTCCTTTGAGATGACTATTCTTTCCACGTACTCATCAACCATCTTTTGTACTTTCTTCTTGATTTGGGGCTTGGTTTTCTCCATATGTATTTTTAGAGATTTCTCCTCATATGTCCCAAATCTTTCTTCATTGGGGTCCTTAGGACTTTTCAACAATATATCTGCTAGACCAATTATTTGGTCTAGAGGCACCTCATATCCAAGTTCAAGTATCCATATAGTTCTAGGCTTAATAGCCTTCATTATGCATGCATCTTTTGTTACCAAAAAGGTAATGTCTTTTTTATACCATTCTACTAGTTGCTTCTGTATCCTTTCTCTTGCCTGCATCTTCTCTTGAAAAGTTCTGAAGAAACCCTAGAGGGCTTTCTTTTGAGCCTCTACATCTCCCAAACGAAACAAGTAGTCCCTGATCTGATGGGCTATAGGTCTATCTGATAGCCACACTACATTTTTGGTTTTGGGAACTTCATTTAAAAAGTAAAACATCAAAGAAATAATTGAGGTACCAAACTTGAATGCATATTTAGATTCTTTTGTTTTCTATAGATTCTCCATCAATTGCAATCTCAAAAGTTCACACAAGTCAAAATTATCTCCATTCTCCACCATCTCATATGCTATATTGATGGCAGTTGTACAGACAAAATTTTCCTTGTTTGAAAAGTATATCTTGTAACTTACCATCATGGATGCTCACTTCACAACAAGGTTCTTTATATCTTTTAGAGTCAAAGCTCTTTTGTCATACGTTTCACCTGTCTGCTCCATTACAACCTCATTCTTGATGGATTTGAGTGTCAGTACAGGTTCGACTGAGCATAGACCAGTCACAACCTTAATTGCTTCTTTGTTAATCAAGTATGGGATGTCCAACCAGAAGAACTTGTCACATGTATTCTGCTTAAGGTATATCTCACCCACTCATCCACATAACAAAGAATAGGAAACTTGTTCCATACATCAATATTCTTTTTCATCAAAGCTCCATACTCTAGTTTTAACTCAAAATCATCACCAGTAAGTTCATTGAACCATACCTCATTCATATTTGTGGTTCTACTCTTCATTCTTGACATGGATGTATGCCCTAACATCCTCAGTGTGCAATACTCTAGATATGAGATGTGCGAGAATGTACCTTCTAGATCGTCAATCAAAGACTTGTTGGGATGCCTCTTGAATTTGGGTCATGGTCAGTCGATAACCTCAACCACTTGCTTTGTAGCCATTGGTAAAGAGTTCAAGTTTGCCTTAACACAAAGTTCACAGTGAAATTAGGGTAAAATGGAGAATACCTTTTCTTCGCTTGCAGAAACTAGGGTTTCAATGCACTGAATAAAAAATCACCCTAATCTCTTCATCACTACTTAGCTCTTGGTTTGCTCTTCTTCTTCACTTGAAAACTTGATTTCAAAATGAATTTTGATTGAGTGTAATCGCTTATAAAGCCCCTTTCCATAACCTAATTCATCATAAATGATTCATCAGATAAAGCTGTCAACCTTTTCTCTATATACATAGTCACTTTCAAATGCTCCACAAACTTCCGCATTATGAGATTTTCTACTAGAATTTTCTTTAACAGTTCAAGAATATTGACCTACACCATATACCCTCATGCTAAAGCATCATCACCTTTTCTTTGGCAGGGGGTGAAAGGTTTTCATTAAAGCTCCCCCTGAGCCAAAGCTCTCAACTTAGTTTCTAGAGGAAACTTATGCACTAGATGTAATTACATATACATCCTTAACCTATGTGTCTTCCTTATTTCTCCAGATCTTTTCCATTTCCTTCTTTGTTTCTGTAGGATCAATCTTTTTCACTGGTTCATGTTGAAATGCACAAGACAACTGAGAGGGGGGTGAATCAGTTGTAACCAAAACATAACTTCTTTAAAGCATCATCACATCAACCACTTAATCACTATTATTATGATTTAACCATGAAAGCATGAAATCAGAAAATTAAGCACATTCAACACATGAGACACCAAATTTTTTACATGGAAAACCCAATGAGGGAAAAACTATAGTGAGGATTAACTCACAATATAAATCATATATCAAAATTTACAACAAGGCTCAATGTTGAGGCTCATTGCCTTAGGGCTCATTGCCCAAAATGCTCACTACAAAAATAAGGGGCTCACTGCCAAGAGAAGAGGCTCACTACCAAAAGGGGCTCACTACCAAAAGTTGGTGAACTGAGATAGTAGCACCTACACCATGCCAAGGTTGAGTTCCATTGAAGTACAATATAACTTCTTTTCTCTACTCTACTTTTACACTTCACACTTATCTTCGCATCATCACACCATCATACCTTACTTACAACTTCCTTACATGTATTTATATAATTCATCAACCTTGGAATGTACATCAAGGTCGTCATTACAATCATCAACCTTGGAATGTACATCAAGGTCAGCATTACAATCATCAACCATTGGAAGAATCTCCAAGGTCAACATACATACATACATTAGAATAGGTCTGGATCTAAACACATTTGTGAAGGAAAAGAATGAATGCAGACCACACCATGCCTTAGTTGGGACTCAAATGCAATCTCCGATGCAACAACATGCTATCACAAATTCTAAGCACAACTGCAAGTAGTGAAAATAACCAAGTCGGCAAAAATTGGTGTAAACACTACGACCTTTAGGAACATGCTTCATCCATGATCTGAATTACACTTTACGGACTAATCAAAAGGTAGGAACATGATCTAGAGACATACACAAGCATGTTACAATCACCAAGAACTTTTGCACAATCCCCAAATGCTCTATCTAGAAGATTCTTCAAACCAGAGCACTTAAACATTACTGTCAGCCACTGTCATAAATGAAAGATCACTTGTGGAGCACAAAATCATGAACCACTTTAACTAAAGGTACATAACATCATTCCAAACTTAATATCAGAACCGTAGACTATAAAACTTAAATGCAGAGAAATACGGAGAATAATACATTCTCGCTGTCACCATTGAATACTCAGAAAAATAGTTTTTACTCTGGTGAATAGAACTCACTCAAATCTTCACATTGGATGTTCAAACTTGAAATATAGCAACTACAGACATCCCTTAACATAACTTCCAAACTGTAGACAAAGATATTCAATCTACAATATATGCGGAGCAAAATACTGCACTGTTTAGTGAGATAGAACAGTTTTGTCCAAATAACTTCCTTAGATGCTGACCTTAGGTGTTGACATCAATGACAACACTTACTACTCATACTTGCAACAATGTCCCCCTTTGTCATTGATGGCAACACATGATGTGAAAAACCATCAAGACAAACAAACTTGCTTTGCTTCTTTGTTCCCTCTTACTTTATGCTTTTTCTGGCTGCAACTTTTTCATAATCTCTCTCCTTAAGTTTTTCACATGAACTTCTCTCCCCCTTTGACATCAATGGCAAAGGGTGCCAAACCTTTTCTCTCTATTTAGTTATCAAGGCTCAATTCAGATTTTACAAACACTGCACTACTCCTCCTGTCAGAAACACTACAACACTTACTGCTTTTTATCAGGAACTCATATCATCAACATCTACATACTCCCCCTGAGAGGTAGGCTTCAAAACATCAATCTAGATAAAAAATGAGACTTTGGGAATCATTGGACTTATGCACTTTCTATGCATCTTAGTTTAGAGTAGAAGGGGTAATGACCCCTAACTTCTCCCTGAGATACTCAAAAGTATCCTTAGGTAGAGGTTTTGTGAAAATATCTACAATTTGGTCCTTTGTAAATACATATTCCATCTTTACTTCATTCTCTGTTACCTTTTCTCTCATAAAGTGATACCTTATTGATATATGTTTTGTTCTTGAGTGCATCACTTGATTATTTGAAATGTTTATAGCACTTGTATTGTCACAAAAGATTGAAATTGGTTCCCCATACACAACTCTTATATCCTTCAATGTTTGCTTCACCCATAGCACTTGAGTACAACAACATGCTGCAGTGATATATTTTGCTTCTGCAATATACAAAGAAATTGAATCTTGCTTCTTGCTCAACCATGAAACCAATATGTTACCCAAGAAGAAAGCACCTCCACTTGTACTTTTTATGTCATTAGCATCTCCAGCCCAGTTTGCATCTGTATAAGCACTAAGAGTGAAGTCAGTATATGTAAGATACCACAATCTATAGTCTGAAGTGCCTTTTAAATACCTCATGATCCTCCTAATTGCCATCACATGTGACTCTCTAGGATCTTCTTGAAATCTTACCACAAGACAAGTTGCATGCATTATATCTGGTCTGGTATAGGTTAGATAAAGTAGTCCTCCAATCATAGACCTATACTTTTTCTTATCAGTCTTGGGTGATTCATCATTCTTGCTTAGCTTGCAACCAGTTACAATAGGGGTACATACTGGCTTTGAGTCCATTCCAAACTTCTTCAACAACTCTTTCACATACTTGGACTGAGAAATGAAAATTCCTTTTTCTAATTGAGTAATCTATAGTCCTAGAAAGAAATTCATTTCACCAAACATAGACATATCAAACTCATTTTTCATTTCCTCGGCAAATTTATTACACATACCTTCATTGCCTCCAAAGATAATATCATCAACAAAGACTACAACAATAAGAATTTTATCATCATTGATTTTGAAATAGAGATGATTGTCTGCAGTACCTTTACTGAACCCTAATTGCAACAAATACTTATCCAACCTTGCATACTAGGCTCTCGGAGCTTGATTTAGCCCATACAAGGATTTCTTCAATCTGCACACCATGTGACTTATAGTTTTAGGTTCAATCTTTGAAAGTAAACAGTAGTTCACCTATTCTTCTGCAGATTTTTTCCTTGTCAATACCCCTTTGTTTTTGTCACCAATAATCTAATCTTCAGAATGATTAATCCTTACATACCTGGGAATCTTAACAACAATTTCTGGAGCCTTTTCTTCTTCAACTTGACTGTCTTCTTGTTCAAAATTTTCTTCATTTACTATAACAGCAGGTTCATCTAATTCATAGCCACTCAGATATGATATTCTTTCCTTGTCTTCATTAACCTTCACATTAGCACTCTTAATGATCTTTCTCAAATCTCTTATTATAGCACCAGTAGGCCTTAATCTTAGTAGAGTATCCAAGTAAAACTCCTTCATCACACCTAGCATCAAACTTGCCTAACTGTTCTTCTCTTCTGATATAACATTTGCTTCCAAAAACTTTGAAATATTTCACTGTAGGAACTCTTCCATACCACAATTCATAAGGATTTTTAGTACCATTACCTTTGACATGAACTCTGTTTTGAATGTAGATAGCAGTATGTATAGCTTCTCTCCAATACACTTCCGATAGGTTAGCCTCCTTCATCATTAACCTAGCAACCTCTTGAACTGTCCTGTTCTTTCTTTCAACAACTCCATTCTGCTGGGGAGTTCTAGGAGCAGACAATTATCTTTTTATCCCATGTTCTTCATAGAAAATATTGAATTCATTTGATGTAAACTCACCTCCTCTATAAGACCTTAAGCATTTGATTCTCAATTCTAACTCATTCTCAACCATTTCCTTGAAAGCTTTGAACTTGTCTAGGGCTTTTGATTTATCTTTTAGAAAAGTAACCCAAGTCATTCTAGAGTAATCATCAATAAGCAACATAAAGTACCTATCTCCTTGCATACTTCTTGTTCTTGTAGGACCACACAAATCTGTATGTACCAACTCAAGTAATCCAGCAGAAAATTGTTCTTTACTCTTGAAACTTGACCTTGTCTATTCCCTAATTGGCATTCCTTGCAAATAGTATTAGTAGGCTTCACAAGCTTAGAAAAATCTCTCATACTGAACTTATCATCACCAGGTTGTCAAAATTGATGTCACATCCTTCTATGCCACAACCAACTCTCATCTGTCTGAGCCAACAAACAACAATCATTAGTTCCTCTCAAATGATAAACATTACCTCTAGTCTTCTTACTAGTAGCAATCACTATTCCAGAGCTTTCCATGATCTTGCATCTATTATCCTAGAATCTTAGATCATACCCTTTGTTGCAGATCTGACCAACACTTAAAAGATTATGCTTTAAACCCTTCACATAGAGAACATCATATGTATTGTGCTTTCCATCAAAAGAAATAGACCCTCTTCCACAAATCTTACCAGCTACATCATCTCCAAACCTAACCAGTCCTCCATCATACTTTTCCAAACTCACAAACTTAATTTTATCACCGATCATGTGATGTGAAATCCACTGTCAATAATCCATTCATCCTTATCTTTCTCAACTTGGTAGATAGATAAAGCACTCTCTTCCACTAGTTTTTCTTCCTTCACACAGCTAGAAAGATTAGTAGATACAGGTTCTTCCTTGATAGCAATAAACAAGCATTCATTTGCACTAGTATCATCAGACTCATCATCCGTTACACCATCATCATCAAAATCTATAACATAATAGTATTTCTTTATAATCCTAGGTCTACTTTCAAATCTCTTCTTGGCTTTTTCAATTCTCTCCGGACACCTAGATGCATAGTGACCAATCTTACCACAAGTAAAGCATTTGAATGGTAATTTACCTTTGAACTTACAAGTACCTCTTTGCATTCTATCTACAAAGTTGGTTTCAATATCATCAAGGTCATCATTTGATTCCACATCATACTTCTCAAATCTTGAAGTCTTCTCTAAAGTGCTAGCTTTGAATCTCAGTCTTTGGCAAAGCATCACTGAACTCTCTCATCTCAAATGCAGTGAACTTTCCAAGCAATTGATCCTTTGTAATCTTGTTCACACTCATAGGCTCTTTAATTGCATATAGATTGTGACTGTAGGATTTAGGTAATGATCTAAGAATCTTCAACACAACCTCATTGACAAGGGTCGTTGTACCTTATCATTTAATCATATTTCTTTTGTCAAATCCAGGGCTGTGTCCTTGGCTATCTGCAATTAGGAATCCTATAGTTTCTAGTCTTATCTAACTAACTCTAATGACTTCTACTAATTTAAAGGAACTGATCTATCTACTATGAAATGAATTCCAAGAATATTGAAAATAGAACTGAACAGTAAATTACTTAAAGAAAATCTATAAACTGAAACATGCATCTATCTATGAAAACAATAAATATCTTTTAAAGCAAAATCTGAAACAACAAAATAATAGTACTAGCCTTCTACCTTGGTGGTGAGAGTGGGCCCTTGCTCCACACCCTTAGAGCTGAAGACTAAAGTAAAGAATCAACACAAGAGAATGATATCACAACTCAATTTAGTCCAATTCCATTAGCTTTGTATTTTGCAAAATATTAATATCAAAATGACATTACAGAAATCAGAAGAAATAATCGATGTCCTTTTTTGCTTCTTCTGTAAGTATATATAAAATTAGTGATGAGATATCACTTATCTTATCTACCAGTTCTTCTATGAGATAACATCCATCTCTTTATTATACTAGTTGTCTAACTACAGAAAATAACCATGCAATAAAAATAGATTGAGTGGAATAGAAGTCCACTCTAAATCTAAGTTTCAATCTTAATATATTTGGGCAGTGAGGCCCTGAAAATATGGATATTAAATCAGTTTTATTAGTAACTCATGCAAAAACTAAAAAGAGATAAAAACTCCCAGCAGTTAACTATAGATTACCCTTAATCACTCAGGTGATGATTTGAGTAATATTAGGGGTATCACAATCACCACTGAAAGTGTCTGACTGATAGTTGTGCTGGAAATCTACTCTTCTTTAAAAAGGCACTGGAGATGTATGTCTCTATCTGCAGCTTTGGAGATATAATTGTGACCTTCTTGCTTAGCTCTGGAGATGCCCCAGACTTCAGTCCAGCTCCAGAGATGCTTTTCCTCTTTACTCCAAAACTTCTGATGTCATGGTATTCTGATATTGTCTCCGGAGATCATTACAACTACCTCCAGAGATGCACAAAATTGCCAACTCAAACATCTGCACCTGTTGATTCAAAAAGAGAAGTTTTTCTGCATATTTCCATCAATTCCATGCACATTAGTCCTTTAATCAGAAATCATGATCTTAAGTAATTCATCTCCTATTAATCATTATTTAGAACAATCTTGCTAGCCTATTCAAGTGCAGTCATCAATAAGATGGAATCAGAAAGGAGAAAAAGAGAGGTAAAAATATGTATTTCATGGGTGCTACCTGGCACTCATCATCCCCCCATACTTAAGATTTAGCAGGTCCTCCTGCTTCTCACAATCTGGACTTATTCTGGTGGAGTAGCTTGTCAGTCAAGCTGTAGTCTTGTGAATAGGTAGTCCAAGTGGTGCGGTTGGTATTACTATTTCCCCTATACTGATCAACCTATTTCAACGACTCTTGCAACTTATCATCTTCCATCTGCTCAACCTAGATAGGTAGTGGCTCAATTATGAGAGAGGGTCTGAAATGCCCACCTATCCACTCCTGTTTGTGTTTATCCATCATTTTGGATATTAACCTTGCCTTCCTCATAAATAACCTTAAGTTAGCAGGGGCTACCACTTCTCTCATTTTCTGCTCTGAAGTCAAAATGTTCCACCTTTTCTTTGCTACTGCAAGCACTGGATTAGCTGAACTGTTCATAAAAAGACCAAAATCAATGGAGCACTCTTGCAGATTTTTCAGATACAATGGCAAAATTTTGTTCTGACTTTTAGGGTGATAGACATATGCTTTGAATTGGACCTCAAAAGCATAAGGGTTTGGACACTCCTTTCTGATGAAAATATTTGTTTCTGTATCCTTCTTGAGATGAGCCTCCTCCACTCAATCTATTTTTCAGTCTTAATACATTTGGGTAGCGAGGCCCTAAAAATATGGATATTAAATTAGTTTTATCATTAACTCATGCAAAAACTTAAAAGAGATAAAAACTCATAGTAGTTAACTATAGATTGCCCTTAATCACTCAGGTGATGATTTGAGTAATATTAGGGGTATCACGATCACCATTGAAAGTGTTTGATTGACAACTATATTGGAAATCTATTCTGCTCTAAAGAGGTGCCGAAGATGTATGTCTCTGTCTGCAGGTCCGGAGATATACTATCTGCAGCTCCAGAGATATAATTGTGGCCTTCTTGCTCAGCTCCGAAGATGCCCCAGACTTCAGTCCAGCTCTGGAGATGTTTTTCCTCTTTACTCCAAAACTTCTGATGTCATGGTATTCTGATATTGTCTTTGGAGATCATTAGGCCTACCTCCGAAGATGTACAAAATTGCCAACCCGAACATTTGTACCTATTGATTCAAAAAGAGAAGTTTTTATGCATATTTCCATCAATTCCATGCATATTAGTCCTTTAATCAGAAATCATGATCTTAAGTAATTCATCTCCTATTAATCATTATTTAGAACAATCTTGCTAGCCTATTCGGGTGCAGTCATCAAGAAGATGGAATCAGAAAGGAGAAAAAGAGAGGTAAAAAGATGTATTTCATGGGTGCTACTTGGTTCTCATCACTCATCCTCATCAATAGTTTCTCCAAGACCTTTGATTCCATTGACAATTTCATCAACCTTTTGCATGTAGATTGTTATGTTCTCATCATCACTCATCTTCAAGGCTTCATACCTCACCTTTAGGTTTTGTAATTTGGCACTCTTTACAAAATCATCTCCTTCATATAAATTTTTTAACTTAAACCATATCTCGTGAGTAGTTTCAAGATCCATAACTTTCACTTAGTGTTGGATAAAGCATTTAACAGAGCATCTCCAACCTTTCCATTTAACTCATACTATTTGACTTCATCTTTGGATGATGGAGCATTTTGAGGAATAGTATACTTTGTATCTGCCATCTTCCAAACACTATAACCAAGAGAAATGAGATGAATTTTCATTCGTACCTTCTAAAGAGCATAATCCATTCCATTGAACTGTGGAGACTCCTTGTACCCCATCCCAGATCAACCTCAAGTTGTTAGGCTTTCTTTCGAGGAATCCTCGCTCTGATACCAATTGTTGAAATACACAAGACAACTGAGAGGGGGGTGAATTAGTTGTAACCAAAAATTTACTTTGCATCATCATATCAACCACTTAATCACTGTTATTATGATTTAACCATGCAAGCATTAAATTAGAAACTTAAGCACATTCACACATGAGACACCATATTTTTTATGTGGAAAACCCAATGAGGAAAAAACCACAGTGAGGATTAACTCACAATATGAGTGATATATCAAAACTTACAACAAGGCTCACTGCTCAAAATGCTCAGTGTAAAAAGAAGGGGCTCACTACTAAGAGAAGAGGCTCACTACCAAAAAGGGCTCACTACCAGAAGTTGGTGAACTGAAATAGTAGCATCTACACTATGCCAAGGTTTAGTTGCATTGAAGCACAATATAACTTCTCTGCTCTGCTCTGCTTTTACACTTTCCACTTATCTTCGCATCATCGCATTATCATACCTTATTTATGACTTCATTATATGTATTTATACAATTCATCAGCCTTGGAATGTACATCAAGGTCGGCATTGCAATCATCAATCATTGGAACAATCTCCAAGGTCGGCATACATACATACATTAGAATAGGTCTGGACCAAAACACATTTGTGAAGGAAAACAATGAATGCGGACCACACCACACCTTAGCTGGGACTTAAATGCAATCTCCCATGCAACAACATGCTATGACAAATTCCAAGCATAACTATATGTAGTGAAAACAACCAAGTTGCCCAAAACTAGTGTTAACACTAAGACCTTTAGGAACACGCTTCATCCATGATCCAAATTACACTTTGTGGACTAATCAAAAGGTAGGAACACAATCTAGAGACAACCCCAAGCATGTTACAATCACCAAGAACTTACACACAACCTCCAAACACTCTATCTAGAAGATTCTCCAAACCGGAGCACTTAAACATTACTGTCAGCCACTTTCATAAAAGAAAGATTGCTTGTGAAGCACCAAATCACAAACCACTTCAACTGAAGGCACATAACATCATTCCAAACTTAATCTCAAAATTGTAGACTATAAAACTTAAATGCAGAGAGATGCAGAGCAGAATACATTCTCCCTATCACCATTGAATACTTAGAAAATAAGTTTTTACTCTGGTGAACAAAACTCACTCAAATCTTCACACTGGAGGCTCAAACTTGAAACATAGCAACTACAGACATGCCTTAACATAACTTCCAAATTGTAGACAAAGATATTCAATCTATAAGATATGCGGAGCAAAACACTACACTGTTTAGTGAGATAGAATAGCTCTGCAATTGTACTAACTTCTCAAACACTTGCTCAACCTTATCCAAATAACTTCCTTAGATGATGACCTTAGGTGTTGACATCAATGACAACACTTACTTGTCATTCTTGTAGTTCAGTTCATTCCTCTCAACCAGTTTATCCTTCCTCACATTTCTACTTCTGTAAAACTTGGAAATATGTCCAGGCCTATTACAAATGTAGCATGTAGCATTCTTCTGACTAGTATTCCTTCTATTCATTCTAGATCTACATTGATTAGATTTGTGCCCAAATCCATTGCATGTATAATAGTAGCCTTTGAAAGATTGAACCATTCTACCATTGTCATAGCCATTCATCATTTGACGTTTGCATTCACTAGCTTTATGACCAAATCTCTTGCATATAAAACATTGACTAGATGAAGGTCATACATTCTAATTCCTTCTGCTTCTACATTCTATTGCTTTGTGACCAAATTTATTACAAGAGTAACAGAAACCATTAAAGGATGGGTACCTTTGTGCATTTGGTTGTTTGATCGGTGGTCTTCTCGCTTGCCATTGTTCTTATTTTCAGCATTTGATGTCTGACTTGATTTTGAACTTTCACCCTTTTCAAATCCTAAACCTTCTTTATCATTAGGACCTTTATGATTTTCAATCATTTCATCAAGATTTGCAGTACTCATCTTGAATTTGTCTTCATGACTCCTTGCTTTCTCCAGATCATATTTTAGATTCACAACTTCTTGTTCAAGCCTTGTACATTCTTTAGATTTTCTTTTTGTAGACACCCAAAATTATCCCAAAATTGTCCATGTCTTGCAACACCTAGTCAAAAACATTATCTAGACATCATGTAGCATTTTGTCTTAATCCCACTCTTGATCCCATTTATCCATTAGCAAATTAATTAAAATAAATTTTATTTATTTAATTAATTTCCCATCTTAATCCATCCTTAATCCACCTAGCCAATTAATTAATTAAATAAATTTAATTTATTTAATTAAAATGCCATCTTAATCCCATCCTTATCCCACTTTCCAATTAATTAAATAAATTTTATTTAATTAATTAATTTCCCTCACATATCCCATCATTTATCCTCACCTTTTACCACATTTCAACACTTGTCCACCTCTCACTTGAATCATGTGTGGTAGTACAACTTTCATTTAATATCTTTCACTTATACTACTTTTTATATACACAATCACACATGTACTACTTTTTGTGTACACGGTCACACATGAGCTCTATTCTCTTCCCTACACTTGTCACATGACTACAACTCCCTTAAAGAGTGGGAATAACTAATCAATCCTAGCCATCCACATCAATCATTTATCCTTTCAATCTCAACCATCCATTCAAATCAAGGCTTTCCTATAAATCAAGCCATCACAAGCCATTTGAGGAATCCATCTTTCATGCATCCTTATGCTGCCAAAATTTTTGTACAATCTTTCATCTATCTATCATCTTCTCATCCATTTCTATTATCTTCCATCAATCATCTTCATCTTATCGTTATGCTATTGAATTGAGCAACCAACATATTAAATCAATCAATCAAAGATCTTGCATCAATCTATCATTCTATCTATTCCAGATATTGAAGATTTGGATTAGGTAATGCATTGTATTATTTTATCATTTTCATTTATCCAAATTTTTTCAATCACATTTTGGTGAACCCAACGTGAACATGCTCAATTGGATCCAATCATAAGTTTTTGCAAGGTTTTGTTGTCAAAATTTTGCATTTTCCTAACCCTAGTTTTGTCAAATTTTGCAATCTTTAGGAGTGAATTGTTGCAAGTGACCTCTTGTGTAGAAACCAACTGCACCATTGCATCCAGGAGGTCATTTCCATGTTTTTTGACTGTAAATTCAGCTATATTTCATGACAACAAAACTTTTGAAAATTTTTTTAGGGTCGTAGGTCCGTACAGCATGGATCCCACGACCCCTGTGTGTATTAATCTCTGGTTTCATTTTGCAGATGTTTATTTTGTCTATATGTTGTAGATTTAAATATTGGCATTGCAAGTTTGGCAGTCTTTAAACCCTAGACCCGGTCACCATAGGTGCATTCGCTCGGTTGACATCTTGCAATCAACCATCGTCATAAACCTTACCTTCACTCAGTTGTCACTCACAGTATCCTAACATTCACCACCCAGTTTAAACTTTAGTCTCTTCCCACATCTATCTCTGTAGACTGGTTTAATCTCCCGCTAGCCACTTAGCCATTGTCTTTTTCCATAGTCAGCACTACCCCAATCTCCATCACCGACCTTAGTTCATTCCCTTGTTGGTCTCCTTTTATTCCTTGTTTATTGACCTTCATTGTCTTAGTCACAGTTGGTGGCGATGGAATCTAAGACACCACCATCTCTACTCTAATTTAGACCCCCACAAAATATTTTCTGCCGCTACAAATCTTTATAGTCACCACCATTAAACTTTGACTACCGCCACTTCAAATCTGATCGTCTCTATCAACTCCTACCACTTACCCACTATCGTGTGTGATTTATCTTCTCCACCTTATTAACTAGCATTGACCCTTGCCTCTGTCAAAGCCATTGCTACCTCTTTGAAGATCCATCGCCGCCCTTAATAGATCTGTCGCCTCCTATCCAAGCTTTGTCGACTTCTGCTATCTGCTAAGGCTTAAACCACCCATCACCATCTTCAAAACTATGGTCATTCATATTACGATTCAGTTGCCGCCTCATAAGTCTGTCACCATCTTTATAGATCTTGTCTCTACCTTTGGTGGCATCCAATACTTAGTCGCCACCCAGTCCATAGGAACCTTAAACTGTCGCCACTCCAACCTATCTAGTCGCCACCTTTGGGTGACATCTACATCTAGTAGGTGATCATAGAATATATTTTTCTAGCATCTTGTTTCAATCAGCTTTGTACATGGTGATCTCATGTCCGACGGCTTGAATCCTTAATTCTTTGTCTCATACTGATTGCAGGGAAGGTCGGTGGTTGGTCTTTAGCATTCATCTGTGGTAATCAACATTTTGTTCACCAGGTTCTTTTGGTTTATTTATTTTTATTTTTATTTTTCTTACATCGACCTACAACATTTGGCAGATTTAATTCAGTCGACACTTCATATTGGTATCATTGTCTATTAATCATTGTTGACTATCATCTTGTGACAGTCGACCTTCGAAACCCTAGCATTGGGTATTTCAACCTAACGTTTGAATCCAAGCCTTTAAGATCCAAGTTCAACATTTAGGGTTTGGCATTTTTGATATGAGGTGCTTAATTTAGGGTTTTAGGATTTTAATTGTCAGCATAAAACAAAACCAAAAATAAAATAAAATTGACCACCATATAGATTATGCACATGAAACCAAAATCTAACGGTTGGTTAAGTATCAAACAATTAAGCTATCCTTGTTCTTTCCACATACCCTAAAGGAGGCAGATGTTTTCTTTTTATCATAACTTTCACATACGATGTCGAAATCATGCAAATAAGGACATGATAGAGCATAACTTTTGCATTTTTTATCCTTTTTCAATGATTTTTTTTTAAAAGTCCATAGAATTTTGTCTAGAATCTGTTCGTGCAATCCATTTGGATGTATCAGATCATCTTAATCAGTTTTTATCAGATTTCATCTTTTTCACATAATCATCTTCTTTGCATGTTTACTTGTTTCTTTTCGATTTGGTGACTTGTAGGTGAATCAAAGGAGTTGGAGCAACGTTTTGATTAGTCATAATAGCAAGTTGGAAAGTGAAAATAACTAGGTGAATTCATTCTAATCTTTCATCTCTTAATCATTATTTGCAAACTGATTTGTATTTTGGGCTTAAAATAAACAACTTGCTTGCCATCAGATATCAAAAAATTAGGTTAAAATGAACAAGTGTTTTCAATCACATTTTGGCTTTGGGATCTAAAATGAACAAGTGCTTGAACTGTCTTCCACATATATCATTTTCTAAAGGGTCAATTAAGAAGTGTGAGTGTGAGTCAAGTGTGTGCCAGTGCCATACTTGGTTTGCTTTTGTATACCCTATCCAAGGAGGCCTTCTTGGAGACACACCACTCCAAGGGATGACCTCAATCAAGGTTAAATCGAAAGACACCCTCATTGGGAGTTGTAAATCTTGCCACTCTTGGCTAAGCCCCAAAGAACTCTATACCTTTGGGAAGTGAAGGTGAAGGGTGGGTTACCCCTTTCTCCTGACTATGTGGCAGGATTTTGCTTTCAATTCCTTAGTCAACCTTGTGCAATCTAGCCTAAGACCTAATTGGCCATACCCACTGGACTAGACATTAGGCTTGTTAATGTGTTTTCAAGTGCTTGCTTAATAATCATCACATTCTTCTTATTTCAAATTTAAAATTGCTTATGTGTCTTGCATGAGTGATTCATGTGTATATATGCATAATCATTTGTTTGAACATTGTCAAATCAAGCTCTAAACACCAAATACATAAACAAGTCATCCTACATATCATATCCAATTCAATTTCATCCACATCATCCAATCTTGGCATTCCATATCATATCATAATCATACCCAAATCAATCGTATCCTAAACATATCCTAGTCACATCCATACACATTCCTAATCATTATACATCACCCAATCATCCTAAGAAATCACTATCCTAATCATATTCATCATCATCATCTAAATCATAATCAAGCACTTGTCAAAATGGGTCTTAATCCTAAACACTTTTGAGACACCATGCCAACATTAGAAGACCTAGCACAAGAACTCATTCACATACTTCACCAAACACCAAAACCCTTAGATCAACAAACTATACAATGGCTCCAAGGTATCATCCAACAACTTCAACCTCAAGCAAGTCAATCATCTCAAATGCAACATCTCATAGCCCAAGCCCAACACCTCATCGCCACTTGTCAAACCCAACAAGCACATCATCCTTTATCCATTCACTATTAACAAATTCCACATCATCCCTATGCGACATCACCTTCCATTCCATATCAACCTAATCCATCCACATGTCACATCAACCCTTCATCAACCTATCACACTTCTCATGTAAACCCTTATCCATATCAATCCATATCTCAACAACCATTATCATATGCAACCCCTCCATCATCATCACATCAACACATTCAACTACAACAACACCAACCAATTCAACAAATCCAACCACAACATCAACAACAAGTCATATCACAACAACATATTCAAACACCATTCCAACCTCAACAAATTCCATATTAATCATATGTGTCATCCATCCAACCTAATTCATCCACATCAACCTATGCCACATCTACCTATCAACATCCATCCCAAGATTATCCAATTCATCATTCAAACATTCCAACACACCACCAAACCCATCTACAAGGCAACCAAGTGTCCTCACAGGAAGCACCGTTGATATACCTAAGTCCACCTTTGCAACAAGAAGCACATCTAAGTCCAAGTGTCCCCTTGTACATAAATCAAGTGTCCTTAAGTTCACATTTGGAGCAAGACTTATTTACCTTTGATGGGGGAAACACCAATCTAGGGCAAGTATCTTATGAATACCCTCCATCATCATCCAACCAAATCCCAACACATGAGCCTACTAGTCCATTGGTCCCTCCACCTTCTAATCCATCAAACCTCTTCAAGAGCCCTCCATTAACATGCCTATCCCTTCAAGACAATCAATCCCAATCCTAGTCCATTGGTCCCTCCACCTTCTAATCCATCAAGCCTCTTCAAGACCCTCCATTAACATGCCTATCCCTTCAAGACCATCATGTGACCTACAAGCCATCAAGCCTATTCATGAACCTTCTATCATTAGCCCAAGTCAAGACCTATCATGTCCTCATGTCAACAACCCTCAAGAGCATGTCAAGCCTATCCAAGAGTTATCCACTTCCATTCAAGCAAATCAAGAAATGTGTCAAGAGTTTAATTCTAAGAATGTGGAAACATTAAGCCCTAGTCCTAATCAAGATCAAACTACTTTCCTTTACCCTATCCATAACATATAGCTTTACCATGATCAAGATGATATCCATAATGATGATCCTATCCATGAGCATCTTGATCCTATTCATCCCCCCACAATGATTCATGAACAAGACACCCAAGACCTACCCGCTCCATCTAATGAAAGTCTTGTTGACTTACTAGAGCATTCACCCTATTTCATGGCCTTCATTCAAAGCAAAGAGCTTGCCACTCCACCTATCCATGATGTACCAACTTCCACTTGTCATGATGAAACACTTGTCCCCCAAGAAAGCATATAATATCAAACAAATAATTTGGATCCTAGTGAACACAATGCTAATAAATATCTTTATGATCCTTCCCCATCCACCATCAACCATGTTGAAAATCCTCCATCATGTCCCCTTGGTCTTACCACCCTAATCCATGAATGTTCTTCTTTAGGACAACAACAACTTTTTTTTTTCCACCTTACCTTCTCCATCCAATAATGCACTCAAGTCTAGTTCCCAAAACACGCATAGTCCTATTGTCCATCACATGCTCCAAAACATGAACTACCAAGGTAAAGGCTTATGCCTTCACGAACAAGGTGTTTTGGAGCCTATCCATGTCAAAGTTCCTCCATGCTCATTTGGCCTTGGATACACAACCCAAGGTAAACAATCTAAGATGTTGGTAATTCCTCCATTCCTCCTAAGTCCACTTCTTATCATAAGTCCCATACATTCTATCATATACCCAAAACATATGTAGCCATTCCACCTCCCTCATCCTACAAATATCAAAAGCATGTGACCATACACCTTCCACCATCTAATTTACCTCCATTACTTCCAACTCCTAATTTACCTCCACCAAATTTACCTCCACTCCTTCCAACTCCAAATATCCCTCCATCCACTTTGCCTGCACTTCTCCCAATGCATAGCTATCCACTTATCCATAAATTCCCTAAAAACCCTAATCATGACCAACCAATGCACACATTGTCTAAACATAAAGCTTCCCTTCATTTCACCAACCCCGCTTCCATCATGTTCATGGGATTCCAAAATAAACATTTGGATGCCTCTACCTATAAAGCTAAAAATCCTATCAAAAATCCTAAAGATCCTAATGCCTTAGGGTATCAATGCAAAGAATCCAAGCCCATACCTCCACAAGAAAAGCCCAAAACTAAAATGGTTTGGGTCCCTAAGAAAAAATCAAGCAAGTCCAATGAGGCATCCGCATCCACATCTCAAAAATCCCAACCATCCCCTTCCACCTCATATTCCTATTCCATTCAAACATTTCAAATTCCTAAATCCCACAAGCAAAGCAAAAATCATGAAAATACTAAGTCTATGTGGGTACCTAAGTCACTACATCACCTATCTCCTAAGCAAACATCACCATTTCTTCCTACACTACCTTCCCATCAAAAGATTCAATGTTTATCACAGTGTGTGCAACCGTTGGTCATGATTCCCTTCCATTCCAAAACATTCCTACATACCTCCATCTCCCCAACGTTCAACTATTATCTTACATATCTTCCCCATCACCTTCCTATGGTCCATGCTTTTGCATAAGTCTTTAATCCATCCTTTTACATAAGTCCTACATAATCCACATCATAATCCATGAGATTTTTATCCACTATTCCCTATCCATCCATTTGTGCATAAACCTTTCATAATCCACTATCATCCCTACATAATCCACATCATAATCCACTATCCACCTAATCCATTTCTCTCTCACATGTCCCTACCAACATCAATGAGCACATGTGACATGGTCCATGCAATGACAACCATCTCTATTGGGACACTATCACCTTTCATAGCACTAGACACTTGAGTCCCTCCCATCCATTACCATGGTGAAAACTTGCTTGCGGGTGTCATGTGTAATTGTCGTCCTATCCTAAGTCAAAAATAAAAGAATAAAAAAATAAGAAAATAAAGTAAAGAGAAATCCCTTCATCCAACAGTGAAAACTTGGTAAATAGGCACCTTGGATAAGTACCATGATGAAAACCTAGCAAACAGGTCTCATGTGTAGGTTGATCTTCTATGTCACTTACACTTGGGGGCACCTTGTCTCATCCACACTATCTATCCTATCATATCACTTTCTATCATGTCCCATCATACCATTTCCTATACCATCCTATCATCCTTAGCTAATACACCCATATCCATCCTTTTACCCATTCATCCTCCCTTCCTCCTTTTGATCTTGATAAAGACATAGGGGCAAAATGTTGAAATATGCTTTGGATACCTCTTAATATACCTTATCCTTTTCCAACCAATTCATCATGTCATCCTTTTGTCATAAGCCTTGTCAGGTAAAATCCATCATGTCATCCTTTCGTCATAATCCTTGTCATGAACAATCCTAAGTCTACCACCTAGAATGGGGCATGTTATTCCTATGCAACATAGTCTTTTGAGATCACATTCTAGCTCCATTATGAGGCGTACAGCTATCCACTATAGCATATCCTTGTATTTATCCATGAGCTTCCCATTCCATTATAGCTTATTCTTGTATCTATCCATCTATCATGAGCTTTCCATTCCATTGTCTCTCCTCTTAGCCATCCAACTATCATGAACCCTTTATCCATTTACTATCACCCATCCTTTTATCCATTCATCCAATCCCACCTCCATCCTTGCACCTAGACTTTTTTTCCCTTGTCATTGGTATCTAGCACAAAGGCTACTCAAATTGTAAATCCAATGCCATCCCAAAACATCTAAAAAAAATACAAAAAAATCAAATATTTTCAAAAAATACAAAAAAAAAATCAAATATTCAACAAAAAATCAAAGCAATAAAATCCCATCACATCAATTCAAAGAAAAATCCAATCAATCAAATCAATCATCAAAATCAAATCAAATCATCAAATTCAATTCCTTCGTCAAACCAAATCAATCCAATCATCCATTCATCAAATCAATCAATTCCAAGCAATGATCCAAATGCAAGTCATCATTAATCCATACTAGTCAAGTCAACCAATCTTGTCAAATTATCCAATCACATCAATGGTCTTGATCCTAATCTTGTCGTAAACCAAATCAATCATCATCATCATCAAACATCCTTGTGTTGATCCAAGGATATATCGTTCTCCGCAATGACAACACTATCATCAATCAAATCAATCACTCAAATAATTAATCATTAGTTTACAGCTTGACAGGGCAATACCTTGTTTTTTTTTAATCATTTGTGCATGCTTGCTTGCTTGTGTGTGAACTATCTTTTTATCTTTAATTTGAATCAAATCCATATAATTTCTAGCTAATATTCATTTCTTGTGTATGTTGGAATAGCTTTTTGCATTATCCTTTGCTTCTAAGATCATATGATACCTTTTGTGCACTAGGACTTCAATGCCCTAAGTTTACTTCCTCATATGTTAGACAAGGTTGTATTATGTTGGGGCACAAGACACATCGTCACCTTGGTCTTTATACCTTGGTGCAGAACATCTAGTGCTATATCAAACATCATGGTTGCTCACTTTCATTGCAGCATAATGCATCATTCATTTCTTCTATCCATTCCCTTATCTTTCTTCCTTATCCAATCCATTTCATTTCGAGAGCCTACCCGTGTTTGTCCAACCTGCCTATCCTCTCGAGGGGGGATCCTTATCATCTCCATTTCATCCTCATCCTATCATTCCATCCTTATCCTATCTTTCCATCATTATCATGTCCTTTCATTATCATCTTTAGATTTACTTTTTGTAGACACCCAAAATTATCCCAAAATTGTCCATGTCTTGCAACACCTAGTCAAAAACATTATCTAGACATCATGTAGCATTTTGTCTTAATCCCACTATTGATCCCATTTATCCATTAGCAAATTAATTAAAATAAATTTTATTTATTTAATTAATTTCCCATCTTAATCCATCCTTAATCCACCTAGCCAATTAATTAAATAAATTTTATTTATTTAATTAAAATCCCATCTTAATCCCATCCTTATCCCACTTTCCAATTAATTAAATAAATTTTACTTATTTAATTAATTTCCCTCACATATCCCATAATTTATCCTCACCTCTTACCACATTTTAACACTTATCCACCTCTCACTTGAATCATGTGTGGTAGTACAACTTTCATTTAATATCTTTCACATGTACTACTTTTTATATACATAATCACACATGTACTACTTTTTGTGTACACGGTCACGCATAAGCCCTATTCTCTTCCCTACACTTGTCACATGGTTACAACTCCCTTGAAGAGTGGGAATAACTAATCAATCCTAGCCATCCACATCAATCATTTAGCCTTTCAATCTCAACCATCCATTCAAATCAAGCCATCACAAGCTATTTGAGGAATCCATCTTTCATACATCCTTATGCTGCCAAAATTTCTCTACAATCTTTCATCTATCTATCATCTTCTCATCCATTTCTATCATCTTCCATCAATCATCTTCATCTTATCATTATGCTGTTGAATTGAGCAACCAACATATCAAATCAATCAATCAAAGATCTTGCATCAATCTATCATTCTATCTATTTGAGGTATTGAAGATTTGGATTAGGTAATGCATTGTATTATTTTATCATTTTCATTTATCCAAAAATTTTCAATCACAAATTTCACCACTATATTATGACATTCCTCAATTCTTTTCCTTTTCTTCAACTTGCACCTTTAGACCAGTAATGGCTTCATTTGCTTGTTTCAATTGTTCACTGACTTCCTTATGCTTCTCTCTGAACTTCTTGACTTGCTCTTTCAATTTCCTAATGCATTCATTTGGTTCCTTGACATTTTCTTTTAGATCTCTATTTTCACTTTCAGTTCTTTCAAAATCTTCAAGAGCAACATTGAGTTCTCCTATTTTGTCAAGCATACAATCTTCTTCAGTGAAATTAATAGTAGGAATCTCTTCCAGAGGAATAGGTAATCTTCTAGCAACCATGTGTTAATCTCCAAGATCTTCCTTGAGTGATTAGGCTTCTTCTAAAGGACTTGGCTCTGATACCAATTGTTGAACACCCAGAATACTGAGAGGGGGAAGGGTGAATCAGTATTCTTTTAAACCATTCAAACATTGAACACCCAATCCATTTAGTATAATTACTTGCAATAAATGAAATGAAACATAAAATATGTAACAACCACACATAACACATGAACACCAAGATTTTTACGTGGAAAACCCAAAATGGGAGAAACTAAGGTGAGGATTAGCTCACAATATATTATAATAAGGCAATCGGTTAAGGTTGATACAATTGGTGGACTCACTATCCAAGAATGCTCACTGCAAGTAGCTCACCATCAAAGGACTCACTGTCCTGAAAGAAAGAGATATAAGAAGAGTTGTGGTTCATTACCAGAATTGAACTGTTACAATTGCATCTAACTTATGCATGAAATACAATTCTAGTGAAGCTCAAATTACATAATCAAAACTCTTCACACTACTTCTCTACTCTGCATTTGTTCAATTCACATTCACAAGCACTTGTCACATCACTCGGATCACACATATGTCATCATTCCTCTTGAAATACTGAAAACAATCTTCTTTAAATATTTGCTTCACCCACAACATCAAATTAGCTTAGCCTAATTGTACGTAATGTGCAAAATATGCAATATAGGACTTGTCGGCCCAAACCTTCACACACATACTTTGCGCCAAGATTAAAACTTTGAAACACATTGAAATAGGTCACCATGGACCTAAAATATCTCCCACACACTGGATCAAAACATATTCATCTTCCACAAATCACTCAACTGATTGGGTCGGCACCAATGAAGACCTAATTCAAAAATTTGCCAACAATACATTCACATCCTGACATGCGAACCTCCATAAATCATGAAAACTCAAAAATGCCATCTATTGACACCTATGAACATCTCTTTTGAACCATAAAGAAATAAAATTATGTGTGGAGGAATGCAGACTCATTTTCTCACATGCTCTATACTGGAAACAACTATAAACTATCAAGCTGAACTTTTGTCATTCACAACTTTCACATCAGAGATCACAAATAGATAAAATTCTGGAATTATATACTCATAACAACCAATAAACACATATTAGAACTACAAAGTCATATCTTTAATAGTGGATCAATATAGACCAAATTACCAGAGCTCTGTAACTCAGAAATGCCAAAACTGACACTTAGCCAAATTTCATCATCAGGTTCTTTACCAGATCAAACCTTCTTGAAAATTAGTCTTCTTTAGAGGATCAATTATCTAAAATTATCTACACCTTACCAAAATGCTATGTTGAACAATTTTGACATCAATGACAACACTGCAATGTATGACTATATGCTCATGTTGCCAACAACAACATCAATAGCATCTCCTCATTCTTCCAACATAGTGTGCCCTAGGCTTAGAGGCGAGTGGGTGAGGGCAATTCTTGAAGAGATTGAGGATATTCACCCTAGATCACAACATGATCAACTAAAAATTCAAGAACAACAACACAGGTTGAGGTTACTTCAAACACAAGTCATCATCCAACAATTTGAAGAAAAACTCCAACTTAATAGAAGCATAAACTCTTGAACACACCAAGATACTGAGAGGGGGGGTGAATCAGTATCTAAATAATCTTCAATTTTAACAACTTCAACTTATCTAGAGTATATTAAAACTTAAGCATCATAGTATTAACATAAGCATGAAAGATTAACACAATGCACATCAACACATAACACCAGATATACATGGAAAACCCAAGAAGGGAAAAACCACGGTGAGAATCAACTCACAATATATGAAGCTCAAATAACAACTTTGTTTTAGGGCTACAACCTAAGAAAGCCACTATTCCTTGAAAACTTTGATTTAGGGTCACTCCCAAGAAGGCTACTACTCCTTGAAGACTTTGTTTTAGGGTCACTCCCACGGAAGCTACTACCTCTTGAATTGAGAACACACTTACAAAAAGATTACAGTATGACAATCCTCCTACTATCTAAAAATTGACATTGAAATTCACACCTTTAATGATTGTAATTCTGCCTCTTCACACTTTCTTCTAATGATCAAATCAATTAGGCACACTCTACACTTGATCACTATCACAAATATGTCTTCAAGATGAATTAGGATAGCATCTACAACTTATGCTCTTTCTCCTTCAGTTGCACATCAAGATGCATTTATTCTACTCTTTATCTTGCATGCAAGCCTTATCAAACACTTTTCCATCACACCTCTCCTAACTCACTTTGATTTACATTTTATACATGATATTACATTGATTACATTAGTTGTTGGCCAAATACAACATGAAAAATACATTTACAAGTCGGCTAGACAACACACAACATGAAATGTGTAGAAGATAGGTCCTAAACAAAACCACACGTTACACCATAAGAAGAACCATGCCTTAGGGACACTAAAACTTGCTTAACCAGGTACAAAACATCCTTCACAACTTCAAACACCAAGGAATTACATCTACACACTCCACTCATTTGGAAATAGGACAGCTTTAAGTAAAACATATGAAAACTTGAAGCATAACAACCACAACTTGAAAACCTTGTGTGCTACTGGAAACAAGAAAGATATTCATGAAAATATTCCAAATGAATCTACATGACTTATACAACATCTCTAAACACTTCTTTACCTCCATAAATCAAATATTTTATACCACACATCTTCAACCATGAACTCTGAGAACAACAAGTCATCCGGAACACACTGCAACATACTATCATTGAAAAACTAAGATTGTGGACCACCAAGACACTTGAAACCACAAGGATGCATGTAATGCACATCCATAAACATGTCAAAAAAACTACAAAGGAAACCATTCCCTTCTAGAGGAATGCGAAGCATTCCAATAGGCCTTCAACACCATCTTACTCTGTCAGAACACATGTCAATACTCTATCATGCATAACTCTCATCTAGAGGAAGGATAAATGATCTAAAACTTTAGAATTATCACCTTCAATGCACCTTGAACATAGTTCCAGAACCACATAGTTGTATTTACAAATGTAAAAGAATGTGGATCATTCCATTGCCCTACACATAATTCCTTCATAGAAATAATACTGTCTTCAAACTAATAACATCAAAACACTCTTTCGGTAATCCAATTATCATGAAACTTGGAACATGCATGTTTTAGGCCATTAATAACATCTTCTAATATCAGCAACATATTTGATCTTCTTAGCGCTTCTAATTCCCATATTACTATTACTTCATACTCAACTCTATACTGACCAGGGCATGACATCCAACCATGAACTTCAATAATCTACATTATATTCAATGTGACATCTAACCATGAACTTTATCTTCTTTGCTGGATGGGGTATGACATCCAACCATGAACAATGTCTTCTTTGCACATTAAATCCAACCATGAACACTATCGCACCACCATGAGTGTTGACACTAATGACAACCTAGTGACAATGTTGACATTAATGACAACCCTAGGAACCATATGTATAACAATCACCCCCTTGGTATTGATGGAAACACATACTTGCACATTTCTCCCCCTTTGACATCAAGGACAAAGGGCATCCACTACCTTCTTAATAGTAACCACATCCCTGCACATTCTTTCTTAGGGCATAACTTCTTCTTATAGAAAATAGACTCCCCCTATCATCTCCAACTATTACGTAGTCCCCCTAAGAGGTAGCCACGATCAGTCTAGGAATAAGATATAGCATGAACTCCCCCTGGATAGATGCACCACTATGCATCTAACAAGAAGAAGGAGGGGCAATTAACCCTAACCTCTGCCAGAGATCCTCAAAAGTATCCTTTGCAGGAGCCTTTGTTAAAATATCTACCATCTAATCCTTTGTTGGAACATATTCCAACTTCACTTCCTTATCTACAACCTTCTCTCTCAAAAAGTGATACCTTATTGTTATATGCTTGGTTCTAGAATGCATCACTAGATTCTTGAAAATATTGATAGCACTTGTATTGTCACACAAGATAGGAATAGGCTCATCATACAATACCTTGATATCCTTCAAGGTTTGCTTCATCCACAACACTTGTGTACAGAAGGATGTTGCTGCAACATACTCTGCCTTTGTAGTAGATAAGGACATTGAATCTTTCTTCTTGTTTTGCCATGAAACCAATATGCTTCCTAAAAAGAAAGAACCACCACTTGTACTTCTTCTATCATCAACACAACCAGCCCAATCAACATCAGTGTAAGCACTCAAATCAAAGTTATTACCTCTTGGATACCAAAGGCCATAATCTAGAGTTCCTTTCAAGTATCAGAATATCCTTTTCACTACCTTCTCATCTATTTTCTTGGGATTGGATTGATATCTGACAACCACACATACTGCATGCATAATATTAGGTCTAGAAGTAGTCAAGTACAACATTCCTCTAATCATAGATCTATAGACAGTTTGATCCACCTCTGGAGACTCATCATCTTTACTCAAGTGACATCCAGTGACCATGGGAGTACTCACTAGTTTTGAATTCTCTATACCAAACATCAACAACTCTTTTACATACTTACCTTGAGAAATAAAGATACCACCATCTAGCTGAGTAATTTGAAGTCAAGGGAAGAAAGACATCTCACCAATCATAGACATCTCAAACTCCTTTTTCATCTCCTCTGCAAGCCTCTTATACATATATCATCATCATCTCCACCAAAGATGATACCATCAACATATACTGTAACTATCAATATCATGTCTCCTGCTTCCTTAATGTAAAGATTGCTATCTATAGTACCTTTCTTGAAGCCTTTCTGAAGTAAGTGTCCAACCTAGCATACCAAGCCCTAGGTGCTTTCTTGAGACCATATAGATCCTTCTTGAGTTTGTACACCATATCCAGATCTTCTGATATCTGAAAACCATCTGGTTGTTCAATGTAGACTTTATCTTCTAGTTCACCATTCAAAAATGTTGACTTAACATCCATCTGGTATACCTTGAAGTTCTTATGAGTAGAAAGAGCAAGGAACATTATGATTGCATCCATCCTTGCTACCAGAGAAAAAGTGTCCTCAAAATCAATACATTCAACTTGTGTGTATCCTTTGCATACCAATCTTGTTTTATTTCTTACAACTTCACCTTCTTCATTCAGTTTGTTCTAGAACACCCACTTTGTTCCTATAACATTCTTATTTGCTTGTCTGGAAACCAATTCCCATGTTTGATTCTTCTCAATCTGATCCAATTCTTCTTCCATGGCCTTTATCCATCCATCATCTTTGCTAGCATCAGCGATTTTTTTGGGTTCTACCTTTGATAATAAACACAAGTTTACTTTCTCATGTGTCTTAGCAAGCCTTCTCCTTGTCTACACAGCTTCATCTTTATCTCCAATGATCTAATCTATTGAGCGGTTCTTCTGAACATACTTTGTTGGAGTCTTAGGCATTTGCTCTGGTTCTTATTCATTTTCTTCTTTCACTTCTTCATATTTAATGCATGGATAGATATTAGATTCAGAGTCCTTTGATTCATGTGAGATCTGATATAGGTATTCATCTACATTAACATTTGTGCTTTCAATCATCTTTCCCAACCTCTTGTTGTAGCATCTATAAGCCTTGCTTCTAGTTGAGTAACCAAGAAAGATTCCATCATCACTTCTTGAATCAAACTTTCCTACATCTTCTTCATCTCTTCTGATATAGAATTTTCTACCAAAGATCTTGAAGTATCTGACTATGGGAGGTCTTCCATGCCATAGCTCATAAGGAGTCTTAGTGTTGTTGACCCTTAGTTGCACTCTATTAATCAGATAGATAGTAGTGTGAACTGCATCATTCCAGTATATATCAACCAGATTTACATCTTTCAACATTCCCCTAGACATATCTTGCATATTCCTATTATTTCTTTCCACTACACCATTTTGTTGAGGTGTCCTAGGAGATGACATATGTCTCCTAATACCAAGACTTCACAAAAATTTTCAAATTCATTTGAAGTAAACTCACCTCCTTTATCAGACCTCAAACATTTGATCTTGACATCGACTTCATTCTCAGTCATATCTTTGAACACTTTAAATTTATCAAGGGCATCTGATTTTTCTATTAAGAAAGTAACCCAAGTCATTCTATAATAATCATCAATGAGAAACATAAAGTATCTCTCACCTTGTTGACTTTTTACTCTTGTAGGGCCACATAGATCAGTGTGAATCAGCTCCAATGTCTTTGAAGAAGAATACTCCTTGATTTTAAAATTTGTGTTTATCTACTTTCCCATTTGACATTCCCTGCATACTTTATTTGTAGGCTTGATTATCTTAGGCATGTATCTCACTACATGAGTAGAACTGATATTTACCATATTATCAAAATTGTTGTGTCCCATTCTCTTGTGTGGCAACCAATACTCACTAGATTGAGCCAACAACATGTTTTTCCATTTACCTCCTTTAGATGATAGATATCACCATATGTCTTGATACCTTTTACAACTAGTTTTCTGAACCCTGTTGTTCTGATTTCACAACCCTTGGCATGAAAGGTGAGATTATACCCCTTGTTTCATATTTGACTAACACTGAGAAGATTATGTTTTAGCCCTTTGACAGAGAGGACATCCTCAGTCCTATTCTTCTCATCAATAATTATAGTACCTTTTCCACATATTTGTGCTGACTCATCAACACCAAACTTGACAACACCACCATCCCACTTTTTAAGGCTGATAAACTTCTCCTTGTCACTAGTCATATGATTTGAGCATCCACTTTCAATTACCCAAGCCTTGGCTTCTTTTGCATGAAAGGCAGTCCATACAACGATCGATCTTTCATTGTTCTGGTCTATTTGCAAGGCACTAGACTTCTCACATTTTCCAACATCATCCTTTTTGTCACCAACACTCAATGCCATGAAAAGTGTTTCATCATTTGAATCATCATGACCCTCATCTTCTGAAGAACGACTGCTCTTTATGGAATACAAACTTCTTTTGAGCTTATCTCTCTTGTTACTACCCCTTGATTCCTTAAAAGGACATTTGGAAGCAAAGTGACCAACCTTTCCATAATTGAAACATTTGAAGAGTAACTTACGTTTGTATTTCCCAGTGCCTTTCTTCAGTCTTCTCACAAAATTTGCTTCAACTTCATCAGAGCTCTCATATTCATCGGCAACTTCTTTGTAATGTCCCCCACTTAGCTCATCACTCTGGGAAGTAAGGGTTAGCCTATGATAGGACTCCTGTAGGCTAATAGTAGTGTTCAAGGAGTCAATTGAGGACTTACTATTTATAGTAAGTCGTGACAGAGCCAGTTTCTATATTTAGCAGGGCAGTGCAAGAGCCTGGGCACGAGATTCGGGAGTCTAATCTTCTGGAGATATTTTGATTAAATATAAGTTAAATTAAAGATTTAACTTATTCACTGGGTGGTCACTTTAAGTTGTATTATAATTTAATGTTATAACCTTAAGTTATAACTTAAAGTTAAAAAAGTGTTATGCTTAGGGAGGAGCGCTCATCCCATGAGGACACAATGTGATGTTTTAAAATGAAAATTAAATTAAATTCCCTCTCATTCTTGGGTGTTGGGTTTGGAGGAGGTTAAAAGAGCAAAAAGTGACTTCATTTGGTTATGCTTGGTTTATGAATGTTGCTCTTGTATTGAGTTTGCCCATGCTTAGGGTTTGAGCTTGGCTCTTGTGTTCAAATATCGATTTGCAGAGTCTTTCCTCGTGTATGAGAGAGTGCATCAAGAAGGAGGTTATTGGAGTCTTCATTCAAAGAATTCATTTGTGCATTCACCGAATCCATTTTGGAGTTGTAATGAGCAAGAAATGACTATTCTTCTTGAAGTTATTGATTTGCAACTGGGAACAGACTTGTATTGATTAGATTGATATCATTGTTGAAGGGTTTTGAGGCTATGTTGGAGCTTCAGAGTAGGCCGTACCCCTTGCTACTGGCCGTACTCTTCTATAGAGGGCCACACCCTTTGTTGTTGTAATTTCCTTGAGTTTGAGTGGATGTTCTTCCTCATTTAGAGTCACCTAACTGCTGCAAACCAATTCAGACTAGAATAGAGGCAATAGGAAGAGATTTCGTGAAGTTGTTTGCTGATTCCTTGTTCCAGCTGGGCCGTACATGCCTAGAGGTAGCATTGGAGATTGTGCATGCTTTTCATTCTAGTTTGAAGGCAATCTTTGCTTCATCTTTGGTGCCCAAAGTCTAGTTTAGTGCTGCTGTTGAATGTAATCTAAAATCTAATGCAGAGAGTTCTGCAAAAGCTTGCAAACAGGGTGCACAACCCATTAAAACCCACAAATGACTATTACTGTCAATATCGGCAAGATATTTCTAAAGTCTCACAGAAATAGACATTCACCTTACCATCAGCAACACATAGTTCATCGGCCTCTCCACAAAATGTCTCCCCGAAAGGCTTTCTTTCACCGATGCATACTCTGACTTTATTGACCATCGGCCACACTTCCCCTATCGGTGAACTCCTTACCACTCCTACCGATCGCTATCCTCTCGCTGATCGATGTTCGCCTTTGGTTGCCTATCGGCAACACTTACACTGTCAGACTAGCCACGGAGGGTCCCCCGATGCTTCACCTCACGCCGACGCCAGACTTCAACGTTTCCTTCCAGTGTCCTTACCTACGATAGCTGGTTCATCGCCAAGACTCATGCTGTCGGAGTAACTTTCTCTTTGTTCTCCGGTCTACCAACACATGTCGATGTGCCTACCATCAACTTGCCTTCGGCAAGACTCTCTCCATCGGCCTAGCTTTCTCCTTGCTCGCCAAAGTCAAAACTCACATTGATCAACCTACTTCTTCTCCATTGGTGGGACTTCCCAAACTCCCCTCCGATAAGTTTTCTATCGGCGAGACTCTACCGTTCACTGAGACTTTGAAGTCAGTGAAAGTCTCAACTGTCGGATTAATACGATTTTCTCAACCCGATGACCCTCATCACCCCGATGCGACCACAACTTCCTTCGCTGTGACTTCTACCGTCGGTGAAACATTCACTCCTTTTACCGATCACCACTCTCATACCGATGGTGTGCGGAACTGTATGTCTTGACACACATACAATGCAACATGCATCTTCTCCAACCTGTTTGCACACTAGCTATAGTCCGATCCACTTCTCGAATGCTTTCTCTGACACAATGCAACCTGCACAGTCTAGCATATGCCAATGCTAGGGTTACTCAACATCTCTCAACCTCGATCCTACAAACATGCAAGTGAACAAATAGAAAATGCAAACTAAACCCTAAACTACTGTACACGGCCATTCCTCTGATTCACAGAATCAACCAGAGGAATGGGGTAAAGAGTCCATTCGGCCAATCAAAGCAATAGATCGATTACACAGTAAAATTGAACAGGATCTCTTATTTCTCTATCAGAATGGTGATTACAATTGCTCTGTTTCTCAATACAACTGACTGATTTCAGCTACTACACAACCTAGATCCTCCATGCATCAAATCCTAGGGTATTTATCTAGTTACCACTGGTAGTTCAGACTTAGTTCCAAGCGGCTGGGAACCATAACCAACTAACAACTGTAACAACCTAACAAACTTGCACATTAACCTAGATACAAACTAAATATTGGTCCAAGCTGACCTTATTACAATGCATTGGTCTTATAAGACCTTCTTGGAAACATCAACAAGACTTAAAACTAACTAACTGCCTCATGGAGGCCACTGTAAGGTAGGTGCTCCTACACCAAAATCTTACATAACCACATAGTTTTGAGCATATTTCTGTGACCCTAGTTGTTGATCCAGCGATAGCACCCAGATGAAGTTGTAAATTGTGACATGGGTATGTACTCATAATTCATATGTTGGCTAAATACAATTTGTGTTGGTGTTAGTTTGTTGATATCTATTCTACTTTTTCTGGGTTTTCCTTATATGTTGCATTTTCTATGTTATTGTTGCGAAAACCATACATGCAAACACATGCAATGAAAACCTAAACTTCAAACCAGTAAAAACACAAAAAAAATCAATCAGTGTAGAACATATATAGTGGGGTGTATGCTATAGTGGTATCAGATCAAAAAATATTGCCATCCTGTGGGGTTAATATGACATGCAGTTGATAAAAATAAGACATGCGACCTACAGATAGATATCCTTTTAGAAATACTAGGGCAAGACAAGAAACACAGTTTCTATAGTAGATAGAACTAGTGATTCCTATGCCACAAACAGATCCATTAGCGGAGGAGATAATGGTTGCAACCACTGACGAAGATTCCTTAGTCTCACACATAGACCCTTTTTCAAGGGAGTTGCCACATCATTCAGAGTCTTCAGAGGAGATGGGTGATAGGGAAATTGAGGAGCTGAGCCTAGGAGAGATTCTAAATATGCTCATCAAGAGCTCAGTAGCCCTAGAGAGAGAGTTGAGGGATTCCCGACAGAAGTTGAGGGACTCACAGGCAGAGATAGCACATGTCCTCGTGTAGCTGAGAGATGGAATGAATAATAGAGATAATCACCATGAAAGGAACATGTAAAATGGCGACAAAAAAAGAAATCATGATGGTGATAGACATAGAAATAATGATGGTGACAGGAACATAAATAATGACAGAGACAGGAACAAGCATAATGTGGGAGATAGGCACAATGGCGACAGGAACCAGGGGAACAGGAATAATGGAGATAGGAACCATGGTGATAGATACAGGTTCAGGGATGATGAGGATGAGGCCTCAGTGACTCATAGGAGGGCTTCAAAACTTACAGCAGGAGACCAACCTGGTATCCCTATATTTGCTCCCAGGAACCAAGTTCTTGAACAGGATCCCACACATGCAGAATTCCAGGATGAGATTCTGAGGGATTGGAGGGCCTCTAGTACAAAATTTAGAGCAGAGATGACTTTCACAGAGTATTCAAACATCAGGATGAGGAATAGGCCACATAGGGGAGGAAGACCTCAGAACCAAGAACTACAGAAAAAAGTAAGCAAAATGACACTTCCCTATTTTGATAGGTCAGGAAAGACCACTGCTAGGGCTTGGGTGTAGAAGTTGGATAGTTACCTACAAATCAGTCCTATGCCTGAGGAGGATACCATCACTTATGCTGCATTACATTTGGAGGGAGTGACACACAAGTGGTGGAGTAATGGGAAGGTTACTTTGGGGCACAATCAGATCACTTTATATGTGGAGTTTACAGCCCGTCTGATCGACATATTTGATAAGAAGGATCTGGAACTTTAGTTTAAGGAGTTAGCACGGCTGAGGTAGAGTGGATCGTTAGACTCCTATATCTCTGAGTTTTAGGACCTATCAGTTATGGTCCAAGATTTATCTAAGTATAGACTAGTGATTCTCTTCATTGATGGGTTGTCAGACCCACTTTGTGGTTGGGTTAAGGGTTTTGACCCTGCTACACTCCAGGAGGCCATGAAAAAGGCCGGAGATTTGGAGTCATCAATGTGGAGGAGTAAATTCCAGTCTAAGGGATTTTCTCACAGGAGGTACAAGGAGAAGGAAAGGAAACCATTTCACCAAGATGTTGATTAGCACAAGGATAGGTCCAACAGGTTAACAGATGATTAGTTGAATGAGTACATGAGGAAGAAATTGTGCTTTCACTGCAAAGAACCATGGGACCCTTCACACAAGTCCTCACATAAGGTGAAGGCCAAACTAATTGAGTACTATTTAGCTGAGGAGTCACATTTAGGGGGATCAGATATAGAGTTAGATCAGTATTCAAAGCATAGTGACAGTGGGGATGAGAGAGCTTCACATCATAGTGCTGATAGTGGTGGTGTTATTGCCCAGTTGTCAAGTTTTTAGAAAGTTGGCTCTTTCAGGGTACGGGGTGTACTAGGTGGACAATGTATTATCACCCTTATTGATACGGGAGCCACTCATAATTTTATTAATGAGGGTTTAGTTGCCCACATGGGGCTAAAAACAAAATAATTCGAAGGCTTTAAGGTGATGGTGGCCGACAGATTTAAAATGCATTGCACCAGGAAGATATTAGGACTAAAAATCATCATGGGTGACTATGAACTAGTTGATGACTTCTATGTGGTTGGTATAGGGGAAACAGATGTAGTGCTTAGCATGCATTGGATGAGCCAGTTGGAGGAGTTCATGATGCAGAGGCATCCACACTAAAACCTTAACACACAGCATGGATGTCCGCAACCCATCATCATCATCATCATCATCATCATCATCATCATCATGTTTTCCTTAACACTGTCAGCATCATCACATTTACTCTGCCGACCGATATCCTCCTGATGACAAGCCTTCGCCCTTTCGCATGTCAACAGCATCATCTTATTCGACTACCGGCAGCATCATCATCACATTTGGCAAGCGCGAACATCCTCCTGACGTCCACTGTTCATCTCACCGACAAACTCTACCTTCACTAGCTTCAGCATCATGATGTTCAACATCATGTTAATCAGCAGGATATGGAACATCTGGTTCCTCCCATATATCCTGATGATGACAAACCTTAACTCCACGCACCTCTCCTCGATGCTTACGTCACCCCGATATCCTGATGACGATTATCCTGATGACGATGACGTCACCTGCAGCTCCGAAATATCCTGCTGCTCCGAAATATCCTGATGACGTATATCCTGATGATGATGACGTCATATCCTGCTGTTGGCCAAACTTAACTTTTTCGGCCCGCGATCAACCTGATCTTCTACCTTATGCCGATACGCTCCTCCTCGGCAACTCCTGATGATGATCACCCCGACGCACATTCACTTCATGCACTCGACTGCATCATGTTCATCTCCATCTACCCGGATGACGATGCCCGAAGCGACTGCAGGATATTCACCAAATTATCCTGATGATGCCGTTTTGACAAACTTCCAACCTTAGCGGATTTTCACCGTTCTGATCCGCCGAACCTCCTGGGATGACCCGATCCACTTCCAGGGTGATCTTCCAGACTCTATCAGCTCGACCTAGCACATACCCATGCTAGGGTCTTCAACATCTCTCGACGGCGATCCTGCACACCTGCATGCAAACAGAAAGCAAACTAAAACCTAACCTACTGTACATCGCCATTCCACCAATCTGACGAATCAACTGGTGGAATGGATCAGCGAATCCATGAAACCACCCAAAACAACAAATCGATCACACAGTGGAGACCAAACAGAAAATGAACACAACATGATCTCTTATTCGATTTCAAAAGATGCTATTACAATACTCTGTCTCTCTCTCGCAAAGTCTGATCGATGATATGCAATACCAACCGATCCTCAGGCATAAATAGGTTTTCCTGCGAGTACTACCACTCGACTCCAAGCGGCTGGGAAATCTCTCCAGGCGGCTGGGAGATCCAACCGGTCCTACAGCATGACAGCTGTTCTAATAAACTAACTAAAAATAGTAAAGCATGATCAGCATGACCTTAGCATGGTCAGCATGACCTTATTACATGCATTTGGTCTTATCAGACCTTCTTGAAAACATAAACAAGACTCAAACTAACTAACTGCCTCATGAAGGCCAGCTGTCAGGTAGGTGCTCCTGCACCATACTCCCCAATAGAAAAGAACTCATGTCCCATGAGTTTGGGTTGTGGAAGTCCTCCACCTTTACACTTTGCCTTTGCAATATTCTGACTTGTTCCAGCTTTGTCCTCTGCTGGCTCTTGGCTGCTCCAAGACCTCTGAACTGTAACTTGCTTCTTTCTTGCAAATAAATCCTCATGCCTGTCAATGTAGGCCTTTCTTACACATACCTTGTGTTTAACCAGAACCTCTACCTGAACTGCCTCTTGAACTTCTGTACTGTTCAACTCTGTCTTCCTGTCAACCTTTAGAGGACAAACAATAGTCCCAACTATGACAACATCCTTATCATTCTTCTGAACTGGTTGCTGTGTGCAAACCTATTTCTGCACCTGCTGTTGACCTCTGTCAGTCAAAACTGAAACTTTCTTCAACCTGTTGTCCTTAACAACCTCTTTCCCTGCAGTAGCCTCAACTGCCTTTATGCCTGCTCCTATAGGCATCTGCACAAACTCCTTCGTTCCCATTAAAATGATTTTGGCTGCCCCCTGTGCTGCAGCATCTGCCTGCAATGGCATCAGCAGAATACTTTTCCCATCTTTCTTGATGGTGTAGGTATTAGCATACCCATCATACAGTACCCTTCTATCAAATTGCCATGGTCTACCCAACAGTAGGTGACAACATTCCATGGGCAAAATATCACACAAAACCCTATCCTGATATGCTCCAATCTAAAAATCCACATATGCCTGTTCATAGACAAAAAGTGACTGACTATCACTCACCCAAGATGCCTTGTAAGGGTGTTGATGTGGAATCCTTTCCAAATTCAGTTTATCCACCAGTTCCTGAGATACCATGTTGTCTGTTGAACCAGTATCAATGACAACCTTACATACTTTACCTTTGCTCTGACATGTGGTCTTGAAAAGAGCTCTTCTTTGCATCAGATCCTTTGATGCCTACAAACTAATTCTCCTTAGCATCAATGCTTCTCCCTCCTCAGGATATGCATAATAGTCAGGCTCCTTATCTTTTTGATAAGTGTTTGAACTCTGCACATTTTTCTCTGCTTTCTCTTCCTGCACAAGTTGTACTCTCTTGTCATTAGTTCTATCATTTCTGGATGATGAACCTTTGTTTTCTGGACATTTGAAAGATGGATGACCAAACTCACCACAGGTGTAACATTTTCCTGAAAATGTAGTAGAACCTCTACCACCTCCAAATCTTCCTCTATTACCTTTCCATCCACCTCTGAAGTCAGACTGTCCCTGTCCTTTACCAGTGTCTTCTTGACCCTCATTGGTTTGCTTTTGTGTAGGGGCTGCTCCTCTTCCCCTCATATTGCTGCCTCTTCCTCTCATGGACTTTTCTTGTCCCCTATTCATCTTTTCTTCAATCCTGATTGCCATTTGATAACAATCCTCCACATTCTTAGGGTTAGCTAAAACTAACTCATCCTGTATGTTCAATCTCAAACCAGCCAAGTACCTAGCCACCTTTTCTACCTCATTCTCATGATGACCAGATCTCATACTCAACTTATAAAACTCCTCAGTATATGCCTTCACATCCATTTCCTTCTGCCTCAAAAATTGCAGCTTCTTAAACATCTGGATTTCATAATCCCTTGGCAAGAATTTACCTTTGATCCTTGCTACCATCTTATCCCATGAAGTGATCTTTGACTTCCCTTGTTTCCTTCTCTCAGATTGTACATAATCCCACCATACCAAAGCATGACCTCCTAACTTGGTCTTTGCAATCTTTACCTTCTGATCCTCAGCAACATCTTCACATTCAAAGTGATTATCAAGTGCAGCAATCCAATCCAGTAACTCATCTTCATTCAAACTTCCATTATACTTGGAAACATCAACCTTTACCTTAGGTTTATCACTCTGCACTGCCTTTAATAGTTTTGCCAATCTCTGGTCTTCAGCATCCAGATCTTCAGCTACCTCTTCATACTCTTCAACAGTATCTTCATCTTCTTCAGACTCACTGTCTTCCACTTCCCTCTTTTTGTTCTTTTCTAGGGCTACAAGCCTGGCTTGAAGTGCTTCAGCAAGCTCCTTCATCTTCCTCATCTCTCTGGCATGTTTTTCCTTCATCTCCTGCAATTCCCTTGCAGTACCACTACCTTTCGGAGGCATTTTGTCAACCTCTCAATCAACACACAACACACAATCAACTCTACCTCTGCCCTTTCGGTGACAGAATCAACACACAACAGCCTAGACCTTTTGCTGAGCTCTGATACCACTATGATGCAGAGGCATCCACACTAAAACCTTAACACACAGCATGGATGTCCGCAACCCATCATCATCATCATCATCATCATCATCATGTTTTCCTTAACACTATCAGCATCATCACATTTACTCTGCCGACCGATATCCTCCTGATGACAAGCCTTCGCCCTTTCGCATGTCAACAGCATCATCTTATTCGACTACCGGCAGCATCATCATCACATTCGGCAAGCGCGAACATCCTCCTGACGTCCACTGTTCATCTCACCGACAAACTCTACCTTCACTAGCTTCAGCATCATGATGTTCAACATCATGTTAATCAGCAGGATATGGAACATCTGGTTCCTCCCATATATCCTGATGATGACAAACCTTAACTCCACGCACCTCTCCTCGATGCTTACGTCACCCTGATATCCTGATGACGATTATCCTGATGACGATGACGTCACCTGCAGCTCCTCAATATCCTGCTGCTCTGAAATATCCTGATGACGTATGTCCTGATGATGATGACGTCATATCCTACTGTTGGCCAAACTTAACTTTTTCCGCCCGCGATCAACCTGATCTTCTATCTTATGCCGATACGCTCCTCCTCGGCAACTCCTGATGATGATCATCCCGACGCACATTCACTTCATGCACTCGACTGCATCATGTTCATCTCCATCTACCTGGATGACGATGCCCGAAGTGACTGCAGGATATTCACCAAATTATCCTGATGATGCCGTTTTGACAAACTTCCAACCTTAGCGGATTTTCACCGTTCTGATCCGCCGAACCTCCTGGGATGACCCGATCCACTTCCAGGGTGATCTTCCAGACTCTATCAGCTCGACCTAGCACATACCCATGCTAGGGTCTTCAACATCTCTCGACGGCGATCCTACACACCTGCATGCAAACAGAAAGCAAACTAAAACCTAACCTACTGTACATCGCCATTCCACCGATCCGACGAATCAACCGGTGGAATGGATCAGCGAATCCATGAAACCACCCAAAACAGCAAATCGATCACACAGTGGAGACCAAACAGAAAATGAACACAACAGGATCTCTTATTCGATTTCAAAAGATGCTATTACAATACTCTGTCTCTCTCTCGCAAAGTCTGATCGATGATATGCAATACCAACCGATCCTCAGGCATAAATAGGTTTTCCTGCGAGTACGACCACTCGACTCCAAGCGGCTGGGAAATCTCTCCAGGCGGCTGGGAGATCCAACCGGTCCTACAGCATGACAGCTGTTCTAACAAACTAACTAAAAATAGTAAAGCATGATCAGCATGACCTTAGCATGGTCAGCATGACCTTATTACATGCATTTGGTCTTATCAGACCTTCTTGAAAACATAAACAAGACTCAAACTAACTAACTGCCTCATGAAGGCTAGCTATCAGGTAGGTGCTCCTGCACCAGTTCACCATAAATCTTAAGAAAATGGAGATGAGATTTGAGTATAATGGAAGAAAAATATGCCTTAGGGGTATCTCAGATGGTGGACCTCGAGTTGTATCACTGAAGAAAATGGAGAGGCTCTTGAGACATGATCAAGTTGAGTGGGTAGCAGAGTTCCTTATTATGCCAAAGTCCCCACCACGATAGAAGGATAGCTATCATCCTAACATTCAGAAGTTGCTAACCAAGCACAATAAGGTGTTTGGGGATATACCACCTAGAGTGCCTCCTGATAGAGGCATAGAGCACGTCATCGAGTGGAAGGATGGGACTAAGCCCATCATGATCACACCATACCATTATCCAAAGAGGCTTAAGGATGAGATTGAGAAAACCATTAAGGAGCTTCTAGAGATGGGACATATTAGGCCTAGCAAAAGCCCATTTGCTTCTACAGTTGTATTGGTCAAGAAGAAGGATGGGACAATCAGAATGTGTATTGATTGTAGGGCCTTAAACAAGAAAACTATAAAAAATAGGTATCCAATTCCCAGGATAGATGAATTGATAGATGAGCTACATGGTGCCTATTACTATTCTAAGATTGATTTGAGATCTAGATACCATCAGATCAGGATGTGGGCAGAGGACATTGAGAAGACTGCTTTTAGATGCCACTATGGTCATTTTGAATTTTTAGCCATGCCTTTTGGTTTGACTAATGCACCTGCTACTTTCCAGAGTTGTATGAATCAAAGTTTTAGGCAGCAGCTCAGGAAATTTGTTTTGATCTTCTTTGATGATATTCTGATATTCAATAGGACTTGGGAGGACCACTTGAGACATCTAGAGGAGGTTCTGAGCATCTTGGAGAGTAATTCACTCTAGGCCAAAGAATCTAAGTGTGATTTTGGTATGTCAGAGTTGCTTTACCTTGGCCACATTATTAGTGCAGGAGGAGTTCGAGTGGATCCAGAGAAAATTAAGGCAATAATTGATTGGCCTCCACCCACAAACCTCACATAGCTTAAGGGGTTTTTCAAGTTTTGTAGGTTTTACAGATGGTTTGTTAAGGGTTTCTCATAGATAGCAACACCATTGATTGATCTGATGATGAAGGGAGCCTTTGAATGGAGTGACACATCCCAGCAGTGCTTCGACAAGTTCAAGCACTTGATGTCTACATGCCCAGTTTTAGCAATCCCTAAGTTTGCTAAACCATTTGAGTTATAGTGTGATGCTTCTGGAGAGGGGATTGGGGCTGTGCTTATGCAGGAGAAGTACCTAATAGCTTTTGAGAGTAGAAAACTCTGGGGTGTGGAGAGGAGCTACTTGGTATATGACTGAGAGATGTTGGCAATTATGCATGCATTGGCCAAATTCAGGCAGTATTTGGTTGGGGGTAGATTCATAATTAGGACAAATCATAACAACATCAAATACTTCATGAACTAGAAAGACCTGAATGACAAACAAGAAAGACCTAAATGACAAACAATAGAAGTGGGTTAGCAGATTGTATGCATATGATTTTGACATCGAGTATGTCAAAGGAAAGAAAAATGTAGTTACAGATGCCTTGTCCAGACGACCCCACTTGTGTTTGGTAGGGGAGACCTCTGCTAATTGGAAAGAACAGATCATGGTAGAGTATGTTGAGGACTCCTGGGCTGTAGGAGTCATTGAGGGCACAGTCAGAGATGAGAGATATTCTACGGTGAGTGATTTGATTATGTACAAAGACAAGATATTCTTGGTGCCCAATTCACAGTTTAAGTAGAAGATTATCAAAACTTTCCATGACACACCAATGGCTGGCCATCCTAGATTTTTTAAGACATACAAATAGATTCAGGAGAGGTTTACATGGAAAGGACTAAAGGACGAAGTGCAGAAGTATGTTCGTGAGTGTCCCATTTGCCAACAGAATAAGCATGAGCATACCTTTCCAGCAGGACTACTACAACCATTACCCATTCCTGATCAAAAATGGGAATGTATCTCCATGGATTTCATTACAGGGTTGCCAAAGGTATAGGGTAAGGACTACATCTATGTGGTGGTTGATAGACTCACCAAATTTGCACATTTCTTCACTATTTTAGAAGCCTATACAACTTCTTAGGTGGTTGATCTATTCTTCAGGGAGATATTCAGGTTACATGGGGTACCCAAGAGCATAGTTAGTGACAGGGATAACAAGTTCCTGAGTATATTTTGGTAGGAGTTGTTCAAGCTGTGTGGTACAGAGTTGACTCCTAGCACTAGCTACCACCCACAGACTAATGGACAAACAAAGGTGGTAAATAAATGGTTAGAGGGGTACCTGTGTAATTATGTTTTGGGGTAGCAAAAGGCTTGGATTAGATGGTTGCACCTAGGGGAGTACTGCCACAATACTACACATCAAATGTCTATTTAGATGACTCCTTTTAGGGCACTATATGGTTATGATGCCCCATGCTTCATAGATCTCTTGCTTGGTGACAGTCGGGTGCCTAAGGCTAAGGACCTTTTGCAAGATAGCCAAGATATTCTCAAAGAGCTTAAGGAGAATATACAGCAGGCACAAAATCAGCAAAAGTTATATGCTGATCAGCACTGAGTGGAGAGGAGTTTCAAGGTTGGAGACATGATTTATTTGAGGCTTCAACCCTACAGGCAGTCCACTCTCAAAAAGAGTGGAGCAGAGAAGTTAAAACCCAGATTTTATGGTCCTTTCAGGATTGTTAGATGAGTGGGTGAGGTGGCTTATGAGCTTGAGCTTCCATCAGATAGCAGAGTACATAATGTGTTCCATGTTTCAAGACTGAAGAAAGCTCTTGGCCACAACATAGTTCCTTCTGCAGAGCTTCCACCATTGGATGAGGAGGGTAAGTTGATTCCAGTACTCAAAGCTATCATTGACACTGGGGAGAGACTTTTGAGGAAACGGGTTATTAGAGAATACTTGGTCAAGTGGAAGAATCTGCCAGTTGAGGATGCAACATGGGAGGGTGAGCCAATTTTGTAGCATCCAGAGTTGAGGTTGCTTGAGGACAAGCAATCTTGGGGAGGGCAGACTGTAACATCCCTCACTTAGCTCATCACTCTGGGAGGTCAGGATTATCCTATCACAGGACTCCCGTAGGCTAGTGGTAGTGTTCAAGGAGTCAGTTAAGGACTTACTATTTATAGTAAGTTGTGATAGAGCCAATTTCTATATTTAGCAGGGCAGTACAGGAGCCTGGGCATGAGATTCGAGAGTTAAATCTTCTGGAGATATGTCGATTAAATATAAGTTAAATTAAAGATTTAACTTATTCATTGGGTGGTCACTTTAAGTTGTATTATAATTTAATGTTATAACCTTAAGTTATAACTTAAAGTTAAAAAAGTGTTATGCCTAGGGAGGAGCACCCATCCCATGAGGACACAAGGTGATGTTTTAAAATGAAAATAAAATAAAATTCTCTCTCATTCTTGGGCGTTGGGTTTGGAGGAGGTTAAAAGAGAAAAAAGAGACTTCATTTGGTTATGCTTGGTTTATGAATGTTGCTCTTCTATTGAGTTTGCATGTGCTTAGGGTTTGAGCTTGGCTCTTGTGTTCAAATATCAATTTGCAGAGACGAGAACCTTTGCAGATTGCCTTTCCTCATGTATGAGAGAGTGCATCAGGAAGAGGGTTATTGGAGTCTTCATTCAGAGGATTCATTTGTGCATTCACCGAATCCATTTTGGAGTTGTAATGAGCGAGAAATGACTATTCTTCTTGAAGTTATTGATTTGCAGCTGGGAACAGACTTGTATTAAGCAGATTGATATCATTGTTGAAGGGTTTTAAGGCTGTGTTGGAGCTTTAGAGCAGGCCGCACCCCTTGCTGCTGGCCATACTCTTCTGTAGAGGGTCATACCCTTTGTTGCTATAATTTCCTTGAGTTTGAGTGGTTGTTCTTCCTCATTTAAAGTTGCCTAATTGCTGCAGACCAATTCAGACTAGAACAGAGGCAATAGGAAGAGATTTCATGAAGTTGTTTGTTGATTCCTTATTCCAACTAGGTTGTACATGCCTAGAGGTAGCGTTGGAGATTGTACATGCTGTTCATTCTAATTTGAAGGCACTCATCGCTTCATCTTTAGTGCCCAAAGTCTAGTTTAGTGCTGCTATTGAGTGTAATCCAAAATCTTACATAACCACAGAGTTTTGAGCATATTTCTATGACCCTAGTTGTTGATCCGGTGACAACACCTAGATGAAGTTGTAAACTTTGACATGGGTATGTACTCATAATTCATATTTTGGCAAAATACAATCTGGGTTGGTATTAGTTTGTTGATATCTATTCTACTTTTTCTGGGTTTTCCATATATGTTGTATTTTCTATGTTATTGTTGCAAAAACTATACATGCAAACACATGCAATGAAAACCTAAACTTCAAACCAGCAAAAACACAAAAAAATAAATTAGTGTAGAACATATACAATGGGGTGTATGTCACATTCTTCCATTGTCTTCATACTAACTTTGAAAGGAACTTGGGAAGAGATCTCAAAACCTTTTTCACAATCTCATCATCTTTCACTTTTCCACCAAGACCTATGATGCCATTGACCACTTCATTCACCCGAAGAATATATCCAACAATGTCTTCATCCTCTGACATTTTTAGGTTCTCAAATTTGCTCTTGAAGATCTGCATCTTGGCTTGCTTTAGTTTCTTATCCTTCATAAATGGTTTCAATTTTAACCCAAACTTCTTTAGTAGAACTGCAACTCATTACTTTTGGAAGTTTTGAATCAGCTAACCCACTCATAATAAAAAAAATTTCCTTGGCATTGTTATCATACAACTTGACTTCATCTGCGTCTATAGGAATAGCAGCAAGAACTTTGTAACTAAACTTGACAGAGTCCCAAACACCACACCCTAGAGAATTAATATAGGCTTCCATCCTTAGCTTCCATCCTTAGCTTCCAAAAAGCATAATTTTCCCCATCAAACCTAGGTATCTTGTTGGATCCATTTTGTGCCATCTCGGACCTTCCTCAAGTAGTTAAGCTTCCCTCAAGGGAACTTGGCTCTAATACCAATTGTTGAACACACAAAGATACTGAGAGGGGGGGGTAGATCAATATCTAAACAATCTTCAATTTTAACAATTTCAACTTATCCGGAGTAAATTAAAACTTAAGCATCACAACATTAACATAAGAATGAAAGATTAACACAATGTACATCAACACATAACATGAGATATACATGGAAAACCCAAGAAGGGAAAAACAATGATGAGGATTAACTCACAATATATGAAGCTCAAATAACAATTTTAGAGCTACAATCCAAGGAAGCTACTACTCCTTGAAAACTTTGATTTAGGGTCACTCCCAAGGAAGCTACTACCTGAATTGAGAACACACTTACAAAAGATTGTAGTATGACAATCCTCCTATTGTTTGAAAACTGACATTGAAATTCACACCTTGATATTTGCAATTCTACCTCTTCACACATTCTTCTGATGATTAGATTAGTTAGGAACACTCCACACTTGATCATTGTCACAATAATGTCTTCAAGATGAATCAAGATAGCATCTACAATTTCTGTTCTTTCTCCTTTAATCACACATCAAGATGCATTTATTCTTCTCCTTAACTTGTGTGTGGGCCTTATCAATGACTTTACAATAACACCTCTCCTAACTCACTTTGATTTACAATTTATACATGATATTACATTGATTACATTGCTTGTCAGCTAGATACAACATGAAAAATACATTAACAAGTTGGCCAGACAACACACAACATGAAACGTGTAGAAGATAGGTCCTAAACAAAACCACACGTTACACCAACATAAGACCCATGCCTTGCAGACACCAACACTTTCTTAACTAGGTCCAAAACATCCTTCACAACTTCAAACACCAAGGAATTACATCTACACACTCCTCCCATTTGGAAATAGGATAGCCTTAAGCAAAACATATGAAAAATTGAAGCATAACGACCACAACAACTTGAAAACCTTGTGCGGTACTGGAAACAAGAATGATCTTCATGAAACTCTTCCAGATGAGTCCACATGACTCATATAGCATCTCCAAACACTCCTTTACCTCCGCAAAGCAAATATTTTGTGTTGCACATCTTCAACCATGAACTCTAAGAACAACAAGTCATCCAAAACACACTGCAACATACTGTCATTGAAAAAATGAGCTTACGGACCACCAAGACACTTGAAATTGCAATGAATCATGTAATACACATCCATAAACATGTCCACAAGACCACAAAGGTAACCATTCACTTCTAGAGGAATGTGAAGCATTCCAATAGGCCTTCAACACTAGCTTACTCTATTAGAACACATGCCAGTACTCTATCATGCATAACTCTCATAGCAGAAGGATAAATGATCTAAAACTTTGGAATTATCACCTTAATTGCACCCTGAACATAGTTCTATAAATGCATAGCAATATCTACACATGTGGAGGAATGTGGAGCATTCCATTGGCCTACACATAATTCCTTCATAGAAACAATACTGTCTTCAAATTATTAACAGCAAAACACTCTTTCAGTAATCCAATCATCATGAAACTCTGAACATACATGTTCAGGCCATCAGTAACATCTTCTAACATTAGAAACATATATGATCTTCTTAGTGCTTCTAATTCCCATATTAATATTTCTTCATAATCAACTTTGCACTGATCAGGGCATGATATCTAACCATGAACTTTAGTAATCCACATTATATTCAACATGACATCTAACCATGAACTGTATCTTCTCTGCTGGATGGGGCATGACATCCAACCATGAACTATGTCTTCTTTGCACTTGACATCCAACCATGAACACCATCACACCACCATGATAGTGTTGACATCAATGACAACCTAGTGATAGTGTTAACATCAATGACAACCCTAGGAACCACATGTGTAACATAAATGAGACCAATCATCAACCCACACAACATTGGAATATTCTGAATCCAAATAGGAGAAAAGTGACTAATCACCCTTCAGGTGATATAGTTATTTCAACCACAATGATTACAGAGCACCAAATCAAAATCAATACACAAGAAGGCACCATGACTGGCTGACCACTCTCCATAAAGTCTAGCTCTTAGGTGAGTAGGACCACCCCCATGTCTTGCCTCCTCTCGACCGAGCTACCTCCATGAGAGTGAAAGTGATGTGGAGGTTTGCCCCATGGCAAGGAGAGGGGTCCATGTGCTTGCCAAAGCTGACTCAACTGCCCCAGGCTACTAAGTCATGTTTTTGAGTGTACATATTTGGGTGAACCTAATGTGGAGAGCAAAAACATGAGAAAAATATGTACACTAAAAAACATGACTCGATAGCCTGGGTGGTTGAGTCAACATTGGTGAGTACATGGACCCCTCTCCCTTCCACGGGGGGAACCTCCACGTCACTCTCGCTCTAATGGAAGTAGCTAGTTGAGAGGAGGTGACACACGGGGGTGGTCCTACTTGCTTGAGAGATGGACTTCACAGAGAGTGGTTGGCCAATCTTGGGGCCTTTGTTGTGTATTGACTCTAATCTAGTACTCTATGATCATTATGGTTGAGATAACTATATGACCTGAAGAGTCACTAGTCATTGTTCTCCTATTTAGATTCTGAAGATTCCAACGTTGTGTGGGTAGATGATTGCTCTCATTTATGCTTCTATTAAGTTTGAGTTGTTCTTTAAATTGTTGGATGATGACTTGTGTTTGGAGTAACCTCAACCTTTGTTGTTGTTCCTGAATTGTTAGTTGATCATGTTGTGGTCTAGGGCAAATTTCCTCAATCTCTTCAAGGATTGCCCTCACCCACTTGCCTCTAAATCTAAGGCACATTTGTGAGCCCAAACTGAGAGAGAGTTGGTTGGAGTTTAACCTCAATTTGACTTAGGGTTTATGGCCTAAGATTTAAGTTGCTTTGCTTTCCATTGGTTGACTAGTGTTGACTAGTGTTGACCTTGTGTTAGAATCAAGGGTTTGACTAATGTTGACCTCGTGATGAAATTGAGGGTTTGCAATCTTCTTGTGACACTAATGTTTTTCTACTTTTTTAGTTTTTGAATGCATGCAAGCCTATATGAATGCAAAACAATATTTTTGTGCTTTATTGGATCTTTATGAAAGGAAAGTGCTTTTTTAATCTAGGAATTGAAATATGTATGCAATCTAGAATGTATTTAACTAATGCAATCTAATCTATGTTTTTGTTTGGTTTTCTGGATATTTGCATTAATTACTCTAAGAAATGAAATTACTTTGAAAGAAAACTAATCTAATGTAATGCAAATCTTATTTAACCTATCAATTACTATTCCTAAGAGAATTTTTAAGATTTAGCTAATTACTATAAAAAAAACCCAAAAAAAAACACTAAAGAACCTAGAATATGATATGCATGAGCCTCCACTACCCTCAGGAATCCTTGTGTCAGAAATCTCTTTCTTCTCTTGCAGAAGCAGTGATATCCTCTTGGAAACAAAAGGGAAGGGTTGCAAAAGAGTTTTAGAAAGATTGAAACATGAGATCTGTGTGAGCTAATCAGTACTATAGCTTGCAAATAGGCAATATATCAACACGATATGAATATTTTAGCAAAGCTTTTGAAAGTCATGTATGAGCATATGGATGCTATGTGGAGAGCAAAAACCTACAAAGACTAGATGCATAAATGAAATTATCTCCCTTTGTACTTGAGGGAGAGGGGTATTTATAGGTTGAAAGAGGTTATGAGAGGTAGGAGAGAATGGAGAGTTAACTCCCTTGATTGGAGAGTTAACTCAGATGACCAAGGAGTGAACTAGGCTAATTAGGGAGTAAACAAGCCAATATAGCTTATCAATGAAGCAAAAATGGAGTTATCATGAATGCATGAGTTAACAAGTAGAGATAAAAAGGAGTTAATTATGCATGCTTGGAGGCTTGGGATAGTTAACTCTATGTTTAGACCAAAAACTCATGCAAACAAGAAGAAAAATGAGTCAAAATAGAGCTTTTTAACATCCAAAAATTAATTTTTCTCATGGCTAGAAAAGATGATAAGGTCGCCCATGGGTCACCCCTTTTACTAGTCCAGGTCATCCGAGGGTGACCCTGGGTCCCTCGAGGGTGACCCATAGGTGACCCTCAAAGGGGAGGTATTGGGTTGGAAAGCAAGGTTGGAGATGGTCAGTCAGGTGAAAAGGAGGTGATTTGCCTCTGGAAACTGGTTGAAAGGTGGTCAAAATCTAAATCTCCACTTGCAAAAGTCAAATCCTAAAATAATAGGGGGAGATTTGTAGTTGTTGACCAGAACTAAAAAGTGAAAGTTGGAGATGGCTTGGGAGGTCCTCTAGAGAGCTCCAAGGGGTGGAATTAGATGAAAAACACTAAGGAAATGTCAAATTACAACAAATAGATGAATACAAAGGCTTAGCAATGAAGTCACAAGTACAAGAAACAAGAATCAACAAGTGTCAAAAGCAAGGAAAAGGTTAGTACGATAAAGGGGAAACAACAAGAGGAGGGAAAACTCAAATGCTACCAAGAGAATCACTGCTGAGAGGACATTATTTCATGCTTACATGTACATGACAAGGATTATGGGTCATCATGGTGTCCTCATGGAGGATGTGTGTGATTTTGGTTCTTACATATTTGCCCCCTTAGGGACAGTAGTCTAGATGAAGGGTAGGTATCATTCCCGAAATAGGCCTTACATGTTGATTTTTTGCAATAGTACCTACAATAAGAAGCATTAGTTTGACATTTAGATATTTCAAAACAAGTAATAAAAACTAAAATGATGAACATACCATAGATCTGTGAGTTGACCTAGTTGTTTTCGTTTATTGAGGAGACTTATAGGGATGAAAGCACGAAAAATGAGAGCACAAAAGATGCATAAAAGCAACAACTATTCTAAAAATGCATAAAACAAAATAAGCTAAGAAAAAAAGAGTGGAGGAATTAGAGTGAATGGAGTGAAACACTGACATAATTGGTCATGGAAGCAGCTACTGGAAAGCTATCACCAAGGTGATCGCAAAGATGGTTGCTACTTCTTCTGCCATTGAGAATCAGGTGCATAATCAGTTGAAAACCCTTCTCTAAACCCTAGTTTTCTATTTGTGAAAAATCATGTGAATTTGTTTGTTTTTATCAATTTTTCTTCTTGCATTATGTTTGTCTTGTCATTTAGAGTAGAATAGATTTTTCATGTGTTGAAATTGGTCAAAATTTATAATTTTTAGAGAGTTTTTAGCATGAGGGGAGGTGAAACAGGGTCTCCCCATTCACTAGTCCAAATCACCTGGGGGAGATTTGACTAAGCAACAGGGTCGCCCTATGGATAATAGGGTCACCCTAGGGAGATCCTGTTGTACATGTGGGTCACCCAAGGGAAATTTAACCTGATGAAAGGGGTTCAATTCTGCCTGAAAAGTTTTTTGACATTTACAACACTCCATTTTTGTCTAATTTGAGCACTGAATTCATCAATTTATTGCAATTTTGTAGGTTTTATATGTTTTTTTGTCAAATTTTCATCAATTTTATGATTTTTTTGAATTTTATAAGTTTGATAGGATCTAACAAAAGTTCTTTTCTAATGACAAGATATGCACATTCATTGGAATGCAAACTGTAAGAAGTTGTGGTTATCTGATATGTATGATTCCTTATCTCCTGATGATCTTGTTGTCCTAAAGAGAGCAGGCTTGGAGAGGATTTGTCAGGTTCTTGTTGTACATCCTACCTTTCACATTTGTTGTGATATCCTAACCTATTGGGATGCTAATAGGAACACCTTCAGGTTCCCCCAGGTTTTAGGGGTGTGGACCATTATATTGTATGATGTTTACTGCATCCTAGGAGTCCTTGTGAGAGGACACCCATTTGTTCTTCCTACTAGCGAGTCCATTGAGGATAAGGAATCTTGGGCTTTGATCATGGGGGTGAGTTTTTCCGAGGAGCAAATAGGAGTTTGGCTCACTCTATGTCATGCCCACATTTCCCATGCGGTCACGACACACAACACATGTGTCATATCCACATTTACCATGTGGTCATGACATGAAATACGAAAAACTTTTCTACCTATCCCTAGGAACCCCCTCGCATGTGTCTGCGTGCTCGGTGGCAATATGCATAAGGCATAAACATGTCAACATAATTCAGGGAGAAGCATTGTCCCACGCAGTCCCCTACATGATGATAGTCTTCTAGGGGGTATGCGACACAAAGTGTGTCGCTTTTAGGGTTAGAACGATTTTAATCCTAACCCTAAGTTTCCTAGGTGAGAAGTTTGTTAGATTCAAAACCTAACCCTAACTCAGAACAAAAATGAAGTCAAAATAATGATTTAGGACTAATGGCATGATGGACACATGATAAAGTGGAATGGTAAAATAAAAATTAATAAAATAACGTAAAATTAAAACCCTAGAAATATAGGAAAAATTTGACAGCATAACGTGTCTTCAATAAACAAAATAAAAACTTTAAAAATAAAACACCAATAAGAAAAAGAACAAAATTTAAGACTAAAAATTAAACTTAAGAACAATTTAAAATAACATCATAAATACCTTGCCAAGGTTAAATAAATCGACCCTGCATTAAAAGGTTAAAAATTTGAAATAAAATAATAAAATAATTACATGACGCCAAATTGGATTTCAAAATTTGAGTCTGTTAATAAATATAATTTCGGCATTATATTTATTAATTAACTCGGAATAATAGAGGAGGGAAAAGATTAAAATATCATTTCCCGTAAAATAATAGTAAAATCGATAAAAAGATAAAATAATAAAATCACGCTATGGAATAAAGTAAATACCTAATTAAAATGAAATCTAAATTCAAAGGGAATACACTTCCCATCAAAACAAAATTCAATCCCTCCCTTTTAAAATATAACTCACAAGGCAATAAAACAAAAAATGCAAAACCCCATTTAAATTATAAATAAATTAAATGAGCACAAGAGATAAAAAGACAAGGGCAAAAATAGAAAAAAATATAAATAAGGAATAAAACAATCTCCCTCACATTCTCCTCTCATTAAAATATTGGTTTCCAAATTGAAAAGCCCTAATTCCATTTTAAAATTGATTTTCTAAAAGAAAGCCCTAAGTTATTTTTTTATTGTTTCCTTAAGGAAACCCTAACTCATTTGTTTGCCTCTCTCACAATGCTTTGTTCTCTTCGTTTTTTTTGTTTCACTCTTGTTTGTAGGTTAGGGTTTGAAAAAGAGGTGAAACCCATGAATGAAGCCCTCTGCTACCTCTCATGGAGGTATACTCAATAGAGTTATTGTTATATATATATATATATATATATATATATATATATATATATATATATAATTTAAAAGACAAAGTGATTGATATATATATATACCGTATATGTTTAAGATTGAATTTCATGCTGCAGGTTTTAAAGAGGGGAAGGGATTGAACGGCGGCCATCGCGAAGGGGTGGTCAGCAGGGTTTGGAGTGGCAGAAGGGAGTGGGAGGAACTCTATAGAGGTGGTCACGTGGCTGCAGAGCACGGGCTAAAGGGACCAACGACGTGGTACGCAGTTTGTTGTGCACAAAGTGTGAATGGTGGGGAGGGGGCTGAATCCCCCACCCACACCCCTTCTGAAAATGACAACGGCAGTGGGAGCTATGGTGGGCGCCAACACTCACCACAGCCCCACCCTTTGTTTATTTTATTTTTTGCTTGAACGTCAACTACAGATAGTCCACCATCCATTCAACCTCTGCCATTCTTTTTGTAATATTTAACATTTCATTTTGTTGTATATTTTGTTTATATATATATATATGTAAATATATATATGTATATATATAGAGAGATATATATATATACATGCTGAAAACATTTTTCTGTTATTATTATATATTTTTTTATATATAAGCACATATATATATATATATATTTATATATATATTTATGTGTATAGATATATTTTTAATAAATACAGAAACTATATAAGCTTAAGTTCTCTTTTTTTCACCTAATTTCTGTGTATACACAGTAACAAAAAAAAGAACAACAAACTTGATCATATATATATATATATATATACAACACTAACTTTCTCAAAACAATGGTTAAATAATCAGAATACTAACTTTCAGGTTTATAAGATAAATAATTTAGTAGCATTTTTTTTTAAGGCATAAACATCCTAGATAACCCTTTTTTTTTTTAAAGAAACTTATAAGGTAGAATATGCATTTTCATCTAAATCTCTTTTTTTTTTCCAACAGCTTAACTTCCTAAACAACAACTAATAAAATGAACTTTTAATGCAACAAAACAGAAGACTAATTTAACATTTCTCTTTCTTTCTTTTGTATGTAATAAAATTTATACAACAACTGAGGTATATTTTTTTTTTTTGAAAAGAACAATGACAGCAATATATATTTTGCAAAGAACAAATGACAACAATTAAATCAACTCTTGTATTTCTCTAAAACACACAAACTCCACAATATAGGGAATAAACAACTTTCAAATAAAACATAAAGAATGTTTACATTGCAATACTTATTACAGCCAACACCAAGGGTAAAATAACTTAACAATATTTACAATAGGGCCATAAAGGCCATGGCTCAAATAACCAACATATATATATTATATATATATATATATATATTGCAAAGAACAAATGACAACAATTAAATCAACTCTTGTATTTCTCTAAAACACACAAACTCCACAATATAGGGAATAAACAACTTTCAAATAAAACATAAAGAATGTTTACATTGCAATACTTATTACAGCCAACACCAAGGGTAAAATAACTTAACAATATTTACAATAGGGCCACAAAGGCCATGGCTCAAATAACCAACAACATAAGGCCAAAGCAACACAAAAATGGACTTCTCCAAAGCTCCATTTCTTCAATAAGAACCTACAAATAAAACACAACAAAAAGGGAAACCCAGCCACTTCGAAATGCCCTCCTCCCTACCATAGACCTGTAAGAGGGTCACCCCCGAGCTAGGGAGGTAGAGATTCACACAGTTGCAACACACCACAACAAGCACCAAAGCAACAACAACACAAAAATCAACCCCAAGGATAAACACATAACACAACTCATGAGAATGAATTTTATGGGGGTAAGGAATGGACCCCTCTACTTCAAAGGCCACACCAAAAACACTGAATACCAAGTCTCATGGCCTCAAGCCAAAACCTCTGAAACCACAACTCTCTAAATATCTCAAAATAAACTTCCATGACACTCTTGCCATTCAAATAATCTCCACAACAAGTAAAAAGCCCTCAAGGCCATAAATAGCACAAAATATGGGAGTGACCTCAAGGAGGTTCCTTTCCCCTACCCTAAACAAGTTGAGCCTTACCTCCAAATGGAGGTGCTCTCACCAAACTCCCATCCCACACAAAAAAAATAAAACAACAAACAACAAATCTACAAACATATCACAATAAAAATATGCAAGGGTAAAGAACATAGTCATGTGGCTTACCTTCAAAGCCTTATAATGGAAGCACGTTTGGTGATGAGCTCCAAGCTTCTCCAAACTTTCCAATCTCCAAAATCTCTCTAACTTCCCCAAAAATTGCTCAAAATAGAAATAAATCTCTAAAATGCAAGAACCCCACACTCCTCAACAAGAGGAGGTAATATAGGCCTTCTAAATTGGCCTTGACAAATGAGAAGGTGACACTTGTCACCTTCTCCTTCCTCCTTCTATGCCACTTGCAAGGGAGAGGAAGTGTGAGGGTGACAAATGTCATCCTCCAATTCCATCTCAATCCTCACCTTATCCACTTGTGCTCTCACACATGTGTGAGAGAACAAGTGGTGAGGTGGCATTCCCCTTCAAGCCTCCATGAGGATAAGGGATGCCATATGGCATCCTCTTATTCTCTAAGAGAGCCATCTCCCTCCAAGATGCTCTCACACATGTGTGAGAGCCTTGGAGGAAGATCCCACACACTTGGGAGTCTTGGAGACCTCCCAAGTCTTCCTAGGGAAGGGATTCCCAAACTTTGGGAAGGGAGATGAGTCTTTCCCAAAGCATGACTCATCTCCCACCCTTATCTAATTCAAATTTCGTCACTTTAACTAAAACTCAGTTTAGAGTGACCAAAAGTGAGTTATCCCAAGGTTTAGTTGGTCAAAATTGACCCTAGACCCATGGGTAACCACCTAGGATAAATTTTGGGACACTAAGGTTCACATAGGGAGTTATAAATCCACTTTAAATGGCCTCAAAAATAAAAACAATACCAAGTGGTATAAATCAATAAAAATTATACAACACATGATATAATTAAATTAAACCAAGGGGTACTAGGCCAAAATGATAAAAAATAAACAAGCACTTAAATCAACACTCAATTCAAATGTGATCCTCATCCCTCTTGCGAATGGATCAGTTTCACAGGGAATAACATATGTGTGAATTCTACCTCCAATTTCCTGTAGCCTAGGAATGTAATCCTGCACATCTCGATCAAGTGTCAATCATATCATGAATAATCATAGCCGAAGAAACTAGAATTAAATTCGTACCATTGAATATAACAATAATCATTTATAACATAGTTCCAAATTAAACTACATTTTTCTATCAAATGTCACATAATCATCATCACATACATAACTAGAAATCACATCACAAAACATCATCTAATATATCTCGCATGTCTAATCACAAAATAGTATCAAAATATGATCAAATCGAATCACCATATGTCTAATCAATGTCATATCAAAGTCAGGAGATATAATCAAATCTGTATAATGAAACCATAGTCTCTAAAAGTCTGATAATGCCATCAACTAAAATGCATAACGATCAAAAATAAAGAAGGAAAAATAATTGGCCTCACAGTCTAGTACCTCAACTTTGCATTTCTCTCTTGAGGAAGTTCCTAATTGGCTTTATTGCATCGAGGTTGTCTAGAGACAAGGCCTTGCCTTGTCTTAGATGGTGTTGGCACCCATCATTGAGTGTATTGAGTAGGGTACAATTTTCACATGGGGTGCTAAAATTCTAGCTATGGTTTATCATGATGTCTATTGCATTGCTCGTCGTGGAGCTCTTGCTTTTAGCAACTCCACTCTGATCATGACATGGATTTATGAGAGCATTAGGCCATAACAAAAGGAGGTTCCACTTCCTGATCCTAGACTTCTGAGACCTACTAGATGGGCTCGTGTCGGCCACTTTGAGACTTCATTACATGTTGTGGCTACTCTCACTAATACTAGTCCAAATCACCTGGGGGAGATTTGACTGAGCAACAGGGTCACCCAGTGGAGATGTGGTTGTGCAACAGGGTCACCCTAAGGAGATCCTGTTGTACATGTGGGTCGCCCAAGGGAGATTTAACCCGATGAAAGGGGTTCAATTCTGCCTAAAATTTGAAGTTTTTTGACATTTACAACACTCCATTTTTGTCTAATTTGAGCACTGAATTCATCAATTTATTGCAATTTTGTAGGTTTTATATGCTTTTTTGTGAAATTTTCATAAATTTTATGATTTATTTGAATTTTATAAGTTTGATAGGATCTAACAAAAGTTATTTTCTGATGACAAGATATGTACATTCATTGGAATGCAAACTGTAAGAAGTTGTGGTTATCTGAGATGTATGATTCCTTATCTGATCTTGTTGTCCTAAAGAGAGCAGGCTTGTAGAGGATTTGTCAGGTTCTTATTGTACATCCTACCTTTCACATTTGTTAGGAGATGGGTGAGGTCAGCTAGAGACCTATTGTTTGGACTCCTTTGAGTTTTGATTACCAAAACTTTGAGGACCCTAAGAGGTAGATAGAGGGGGGGAGAGGAGCTCCTTCCCAAGGACTCCTTGTCTTGGAGGACACTGACTCTACTGATGAGGACTACAATCCTGAGGGAGATGATTAGTCATATGATGGCTCCATTGGAGATAACTAGGAGGTTGACTCAAATGAGGAGGATACACCAAGGATTACTTCTTTAGGTCCTAGACCTCCTCTTTCTAATGATGAGATCCAGTGTATTGATTCCACTTGGTAGTTTGGCGATTCTCATAAGTTTACATTTGTTTTTCATGTTTTGAATTGTCTCTCTTTGTTAAAAATCATGAATCATCATTCCTTCTTTCTTTGTTTTCCATCTAATGTTGAGGAATGGAGGACTTTCTTTCATGACACTTCTATTGATTTAGTTGATTCTTTTATTGTTCTATCATGAGAGCGACTTCTTGTTGATCTTGGAGTACTTAATAGAGCTAGTCGACACACTAATATCTTCGCTCTTGCCTACCACGGGTGCAAGGAGAATGCCTCTTTGAGAGCATAGAATCTCACTCTTAGGGGTGAGAATGCCATTCTTCGAGAGATGGCGCATCTTAGGATTCGACATCCTGATTTGAGTGCAACAGGTCCTTCACATTCTCGTGCTCACAATAGGGTTCCTCGTTCTCATAGATCTCATGGAGGTTCTAGTGCCATTCAGAGGCAAAGGAGTAGGATCCTTGATGGTTCCATTGGAAGTTGTCATCCCTAAGACTTTTTCCTATTTGTTTCATTATTGTGCCCCTTGCATGGGAAGCCTTACTTTTCCTGAGAGCATTTTGTCTAAGTTCTTGTACTTTTGTTGAATTTTGAACCTTTGTTATGTCTATAAATTTTTTTTTATTCATGATTACCACTATCTTATGAATGCTTATCTCTTGTGTACTTTGGAAGCTTTTAGAACTTTTTGATTGTGTAGACCCTTAAGTCTGAGAATGCATACATCATGACAATGATATGTTTTTAGTTCTTTTTTTAGGATATATATATATATGAATGCAAGGGATGATATGCAATGCAAGGACAAAATGATGCTGGAATAAATTTCTACATCTATGGAATGCCATGAGTTATGAAATTGACTTTTATTGCTTTGGATCTCTTTTTCTAATGAATGCATTATGGAACAAACATTATGACTGCTCTTCAGTACAATTTTCAATCCGAGGGATTGTGGGTTATTCTAGTGTAGGAGACCTATTCAACTTTGTGAGATTAGGGATTTGGAACTCAAGTGGGGATAGGGAGGATATGGAGTGCTTCATAATTTTGGGCTTTGCTAAAGGCTAAACATTGATCCTTATCTAGATAAGACATTTTGATAAGCTTTCAATTTAGGAAAGCAACAAATTTTATTGGCATTCACTGGACTTAGACCATAAATGGAAAGCAAGATAGAACTGTGGTAAAGGAAAATTAGGGATGAATCAGGGTCCCTAAGTAGAAAATGGACCTAAAGACTAATAGACTATTGGCTTTACTCAGCTAATGTGTGTGTGTGATTTGTATCATTCTCTTTTGTTTCCTCGAATAGAATGTCACACTTGAAGCTTCGAGCTTAGATTTATCCCCACCTAATGGTAAAGACACTCAACAATATTCTCTCTATCACTCTTTTTTGTAACACTCTTTCTTATATATTTTTTTCTTTTTTTATATTTTTCTGGAATGCCTCACTTAATTTTCTCTCTTTTTTTTCCTAAATTTTTGACTTTTATGAAAATGAATGCTTTTGAGCTTTAGATATACAATAACTTTGATCTCTCTATTCTCACTTTTCTCATCACTCTTATTTTTTTATCACTCTTTTTTTATTCACTTGTATTTTAGATTGCTTCCTTCAAAGTTTCAATCCTTTGACATTTTTGGCCAGGAAAGATAAGAGACTGAGTGCCACCAAAAGCTTTCATAATCTAGCTAGACTTCCTTTTTACTAAGGAAGAATTGGCAAGGTCTACTTGCAAGCTTCCTTACAACACTATGGGTTTGAATACTAACTTTCCTTAGACTCATCAACATGAATCATTAAGACCAAGATTAGTGTAAATCTAAGAGCTAGGCTTTGATTAGAATCATTGGGAATGAAGGGGGAGAATGGTGATTGTGAACATGGGGGAATCTCAAAGCCTAAAAGGATCAATCTACACATAGGTAACCCTAGACTCCTTATTGAAATTAAAATATTACAAAAGCAAGTCATTCACTAAAGTGCAAAATTGATAGAATGATGTTGAAACACAATAAACAAATTTTGATTATTTTGGAGATTTTAGCAATTTTTTTGTATTTTTGGAATATTTCATTTTTTTGATTTTTTTATGTTTTATGATTTTTATGTTTTTAGACATATTACTTCTTGAGGTGAAAGGCATTAACTATTTGACCAAATTCCTCACCATCTATCATGCACAAGAGAGACATTGTTACCAATATCTTCTTTAACCATGTAGGGACCTTTCCAGTCCTTAGTAGATTTCCTTTTTCGCCTCCATTTCTTGCTCTTTATGCTACCTCTTCTCAAGATAAGCTCTCCTATTTTGTAGGGTTTCATGATATTAGTCAACTCTGGCACTCCTAATTCCAAGGTTTCTCTTGGTAATGTGAGACGAAGTAAATCTTGGAAATCGTGTTGGTGTAAGGGAGTCCAATACAAGACTTTGTCGCATCTTAATAACTCCATAAGTGTATAAAATTGGTCTTGCCACTAAAAGTTTACTTCCTGTTGATCCTAAATGTTTTGGAGAAACTAGAATAACTCAAAGGGAGTTTGAGGCTCCCTTTTCTCGTCAGGAGGAACAAAGCTTATACTTTTTCTTCAATTGGGCTCATGTTTCAAATCTATGGAATATGCTATGTAACTACCTGGTAATTAAAGATGACAAGATCATCTATCCCTACTATTACTCACATCTTCCACTCCTTATTGAACATTCCCTCACTTTCTTCATCTTCATCTGGTAGTCTCTCAACCATCTTGATCTGTACTAAGGGTGCTTCTAATTCATCCAAGTCATTCGATTGCACTGAAGCAGAGGCAACAAATCATGCCTGGGGTTGGGAAACCATGAACATTCTTGGAAGGTTTCCTACCACATTTGTTGATTCATTGTCTATAGAATTTAATTCCCCCAATGGTGTCATTGGTTTGTATGAATCCTATTACAACATGAGTGGTTCATAGGATTCACTCTCTTCTTGTGTTCCGAGGACACGTGACTCACTTGTTGGTGTCAATGGAGTGTATCTTTCTGCTAAATCTCTTAGGATCTGATAAAGCATGTCGGTCCATATTTCTTAAGTCTAACATAACTATTTTGAATACTAGTCCTTTGGTTCTGTGAGATTTTTCTCCTACGTAGGGGAATAATTTATAGGCAGGTTCCACATTAATCATAAGAATTTCCAAAGGAAACTGAAGGGGTCCATCCTTTTCTAGATCCACTCCATGATTTTGGTTGTTGTTTCTTTAGGGATGACCTCCTTCTATTTCGATGATGTTTCATTTTCTAAGGCTTTCATTTCTTCATTGTTTATCATCTTTGCCAAAAAAAATTTCCTCTTGATACATATTGATTGTGGTGTGGGACTAGGAACATAAATCTTATTTGTGGGAAGCTCATAATCGATGGCGATGCCTATTTTCTTGTTTTCTATATTAGACTTTACCATATTAAAAGGCCCTAGAGCCCCTTTTGCAACATATACCTTTCCAAGGTGTGAAAATCAAACTTCTTGGAATAAGGTGGATGGCACAACTTTTATTCTGTGTATCCAATATCTCCCAAGGAGAAGATTATACCTTGTATCCTTATCAATATTGTAGAATGTGGTTGGGATAGCTTTTGGTCCTAAAGATACTAGAAGTGTGATTTTCCCTATCGTTGCCGCCTTTAAGTTGTTGTATTCGTTGAATTTGTCTTGAGACACAGTGATGTTGGTGTGTCCATAACCCATCCTCTCTAAAAGAGAGCATGGAACTATATTCACTACTACTCCATTAATTAATGTTCTTTTTATGCATGTGTCATAAATCCACACATTTAAGTATACTGCGGGATCTCCTCTTTTTGTTAATTCAACTCAGAAGGCATTTACTTTAAGTCAAAGAAAAATCTTGGATCTTTTAATTCAAAATTTGGTGGGTTTACATCAAAATCTACATGATTGACTTGTTAGCTAGAAGGTGGCGTGATTTGGTCCAAGTATTTTAATCCTATTGTTTTTTGTAATGTTGAGCAATGTGAAGGACAATTTTTTAGGAGGCTGATCAATGAGATGTGTGCGTTCTTTTTCTTTAAGTCCTCAATTAGTTCATAAGGTCTAATTGGTCTCAGTATTAGTTCCACTACTGAGACCATGCTTTCATGCATCTATTTTTGTTTGTTGTTGAGTTCTCCTTCTTTGTCATGCAATATTTCCACCAGTCCTAACATCTTGGCTTCTCCTTTATGTCCTAGTTGCGAGGGGATACTTGCATATGTACCTTGGACTACATTTTTTGACTAGTTGTTGAACTGTATTTCTGTACGTGGGAAATGGGTCTTGATAGATTTTCATATTTGCGTTCTGCGGAGCTATCAGCGTTTGTGTTTTCCTTGGTCCTTTGTTGTTGTCCAGTGTGACCTCTTGCAGACTTAGAAACATTCCTATGAATAGCCTCTATTGGTCTTCTGGGAACCTTTTTATGAACCTATTGTAATGTCTAATAATGTCCTCTTGGGGGCTTTTCCCTCATAAGGTTTAGCTCCTGGGTCTTTGATCTGCATTTAGGACATCTTGCATCATATTTTGACATCCCGATGAAATGAACCCTAAGTTTCATTGCAAATGGGACCTAGGGGGATCCCTTGAACCAATCCGTGACCAAAATAGGGAGGGAGGACTTGGGCGCCCGCGCCCTAGTCCTACCCTATTTTGGGTCAAGTACAAATTTTAAGTGTCAGCTTGTGATCGTTATTTAGGTCCTGTGCCGATACGGTAAGTTGGAATTATGAAATTCTTGGCGGGAGTGTTTCTAGTTGCATATATAAGCATGTTTAGGCATTCATTTATAAACTAGATGATCATTAGATGGAAATTTTGATTCATGAGCTTATGTGAAGGTGATATAAGGCATTCATTGTATAGAAAGAGAAGATTTGTGTTGTTTATGTGTTTGTATTTGCAAATTTAAGCAATCATCTCCTCATGGCATGAAGAGCTTCTTCCTCCCATGAGATCTTCACTACAAGGTGACATCATTTGTGTTTTCAAGCATTTATCATTTGGTTTTTTTCTCTACCTCCCAAGGGCACGCACTCTCTATCTGACAATAGTGTTTGGAAGACTTGAATGTCTCTCCAGGGTTTGACTGAGGCAAGCCTCTAAACACCACAACCCCCTCCCCATTTTTCTATAATTGCAAGTCATAGGTTGAAGAAGAAGGAAAAGTGGAGTTGCAGGAGAGTGTTGCAAAGTGTCAAATTCGTAGATCAGAGTTGAAAATAGGGCCCTGGACTCGGGTGCCCTCTCTTTAGTCCTTTGGATTCTGCAATGGAGAAATCTTTGAAACAACAGGAACAGGTTGCAAATCAAGTTTCCAGATCCTGAAAAAAAGTAGGGCATTGGACTAGGGAGACCAATCATTAGTCCCTAACTATTCTACTTCCCAAACTTTGAAAATAGGTGCACACTTATCTGTCATTTCATAGCTTCTTGTAGCAACATTTGTCGTAATTTGTCTGTTTGCTTTCGTATTTGCATAATTAGGGTTTTGATGTATAATTGAGGATAATTAGAAATCAAATCACACAAATACAATCTTCCCAACATTCCTAAGTGATCAAGGGTCTGATAGTGCATTGCCACTTGACCCAAGGTCCTTGAATGTAAAGGTGAAAGGAGGATATACACAAACTAATCAAAAACAAAAACAAACATTATCCAAAAAAATTTACCCTTTAAATTTTCGTGAACCCATGTTATTGGACTTGTTTGCACCTTGTTGAGTGTTTTTCTTCATATGTGCATTGATTTCATTCATTCATATCATCATTTATCTTATTGCATAGAAAACATTATAAAAAAAATGAAAATTTTGAAAAAAAATTGCATTCTAGGGTTTGCATGTTGCATTAATTAATTAGAATTTCATCAAATTTCTGATTTTTGCATTAGATTTGAGATAAATTGCAGAAAATTATAAAAATTCAATCACTTGCATTGCATTTTCATCATAAAATTGCTAGGGTTTTGTTAGAAATTTTAAATTTTTCATATAACCTAGTAATTTCAAAAACTAGGGTTTGTAGGTAAAATCTTGTTTCATATTTTTCTACTGATCTTAGGCACTCATTCAAATTTGCATTTGTCTATAGTGTTTCATTTTAGTGTAAATTTGCATTTAGATCTCAAAATTTTGCTTTTTACATAGAAAATTTCAACAAAAACTAGCATTTTTCATTAATTTTCCATTAGATTAGCACTCATATTTTGCATCTTATGAATTGAAAATAATTTTCAGACCTAAGTAGAATTAATTTTCATCATAAATAAAATTTCAAGACATTCATATAGCATTTTGCATTAAGATCTAAAACCTAGGGCTTGAAAAACCTTGATTTTCACTAGATTTGGCCTTATCAACTCCATAAATTTGCACCATAGGCATGTTGTGAAGGATATTTTTGCACTAATTGGATTTTATCAGGGTTATTATATGCTTCCCCTCTTAAAAATATCCACAACACCTTTTTATCAGGCTATTGTATTGAAAATTTGGTGGAAATTGCACATTTTTGCTATATTTGCCCTAGGGTTTGACTTAGATTTGCACTCCAAGCGTGTTGTGATGAGTTTTATTGGTTGAGGTGACTGATATAATTTCTATTATTTTATTCACCTCCTAAAATTCCTTACAACACCTCTTTCATTAGGTCTTGGAATTGAAAAATTGTGAAAAATTGCATCTTTTTGCTATATTTTCACTAGGGTTTAATCTTGAGTAGCACTATAAGAGTGTTGTGATAGATTTTTTGGCATTAGGTGGCTGTTACTACTGTTATAATTTTCTTCCATAATCATTTTCCTCACAACACCCTTTGTCATGCTCTTTTGCATTGAGATTTGGTGAAAAAATCGCATATTTTAGTGCATTTTCAGTAGGTTTTGCCTTATCATCATTATAGATTTCCATAAAAAGTGTGTTGTAAAGGGTTTTATTTTTGTATTGGACTGAAAATAGACATATTATTCACTGGCCTTGATCAATTTCCTTACAACACCTTTTCTTTCATATATTTGCATTGAAAAAGTACAAAAAATCAAGCATTTAAACATATCTTGCGCCTAAGGTTTGTGCATATTGCTACATGAGTCTCATAGCTCGCTGTCCTAAGAGAAATATTACTTTAATAAGAAGTATAAGACACATGGGATATAGTTCTCTTGAGGAAGTGGGTACATTGAACACTTTCTTTACAAAAGAAGAAACACAAATTGTGCAAGATACTATACCTCATACAACCACAATGGAAGAACAAACTTTTCATGATGTTGATGATACTATTGAAGTGACAGGACATGTATCTGATGAGAAAATAGATAAACTTGATAAAGACCTAGCTGAATTCCAAGAGTATGTGCAAACTAAGAGGATAGCTGAAGAAGCTATACTTGTGATTCACCATGTAAGAGAATTGATAAAAGAAGGACAAGATGGTGTTAATGCAATCTGTGGTTTAGCACATATTGTACAAAACAATATCATGCCAGTGACTGAATGTATAAAAGTGATAAATAACACTTTGTCACCATCTCATACACAAGAATCAACACCTATACTAACTACAGGAATATCTACCTTCACATTAATGATCTTAACAATTGATGTGAATGCTTGTAGTAATGCTACTAATGGTATTGGAATGTCTAATGGCACTAATTACAAAGTTGTGGGATTTAATTATCAAAATTTGGTTTCTAAGGGGACTTCTTCTATGAATAATTGCTCTCAACCACCTCTTCATCCCACTTATTCTCAACCTTCCATTACATATAGCTACTCTCAACCACCTTCCACCTACCATTATGTCCAACCACCGTTGACCTATTCACAGCCTCCGCCTATCACATCTAAGGCTCAATCACCTCCTCACTTTGGTTCCAATTCCTCGCAGTAAACCACATCTCCCAATCATGCCATCCTAAACCAACTTTTGCAGGGCATGATTGCTTTACAACAAAAGGTTACAAGTTTGAAAAATTCTTCGCAACCTAATATACCAACATATCATGTCTGTAATCCCCTATCCTATGCAATTTTGAGAACTCCTATGCCCGAGAGGTTTGAGACTCCTCTCAAAGATACTACTTTAGAATGGTTTTGCTCATTACCTCCAAATTCAATACACTCCTTTTCACAGTTGGTTGATCAATTTTTACAACATTTTCAAGAAAATATTGAACCTCAAGTCTCTTTGATTAACCTAGTTCATTGTAAGCAAGGTCCGAAAGAGAAGTTAACTGAGTTTATTAGTCGATACCAAGATTTATATGCGCAAATTCAATATCAGATGAAAGATGAGGATGTTCAGAAGGTGTTTATTACAAATCTACAACTAACATTTGTGATAAGATCCTCTTAATCAAGTATAACTCCTTTCAACATTTATGCACCGCCCTTCGTGATTATCAACTTTCATCTAGTCAATATGAAAACCACAACTCATCATCTCAAGTTGGTCAATCCATGGGTGGATCGTCACAAAACAATTTTAAGAGGAATAATAATAGGAGTTTCATCAAGATTAATGGACTAAATATGAACAACTTTTCTAATGTGTCTGCTATCACTAATCTAAAGAAGGCATCATATCAACCAAGAAGGTTTACTCTGATATTTGAGTCTTATCATTCTATCATGAATCAAGCTGTGAGTAATAATCTTCTGAAGCTTCCACTGATTAAGCCTTTAGATCCTAGTAAAGAACAAGGACCTTATTTTGATTCTAATGCCTTTTGTCAGTATCATAGGACACAAGGACATGATACTAAATGATGTATGCATCTTAAACATGAAATACAAGACCTCATTGATTTGAATGTCATACAGGTAATGGGTGTGAATGATAATGGAGATAAATCGGTTGCTCTGCCAAATCAAAATTTACAAATCTTCACTAATCCTTTCCCTAAGCATACTAATAACAATATGTTGGAACAAGGTTTAGTTTAAGTAGTCGATGATGATTACTTGGAATATGATAACATAATAGGTATAATTGAAGTGGATAAGAAACAGGTGGAGAACCCACCTCGTCCATGAACAAATGGGATTTATGCTAAGGTTCCTCCTTCGTTATCCTTACAAGGATCGGGAGATAATGAAAATGCATTGGAAAAACAAGTAGAACAACCAATACAGACAAGTGAGATGGTACAGGATGATTCCTATTACTGTGTTAGACAGCATCAACAATGAAAACTCACTAAAAATTAGAAAAGAGCAAGATGCCTATCAACAGTTGGAGATAATAGTGGTTCTCCCCCTCATAAGCAACAAAAAGTCTCATTTATACAAGGATTTAAGAAACAAGTATCATATGATAATAAAAAAGACTTTCATAAGAACCACTTACACTTTGCACTCAACATGATTGAATACCTCTCCAAGAGGTTCGCAAGTTCAAAACTCTGATACAAAAATCCTATCGAGTAAGTATCTCTAACCCTTTATCTCTCTCGTGATGTTCTTCCCTTGTGATGTGTTATGTGTTGCTTAGGCCTCCTGGGATGACCCCTGATTCTCTTGTAAGGTCCGGGATACCATGAGACCGCCTCTGTTGTGACCTTTTTCTATTTGTATCATCATTCTTCTATTTTACCTCTCTCTCTGATTTCATTGTTGTGTGTTGTGTCTTACAGACATAGCGTTGTGGTTGGTGAATTGGGGGCACCCTCCTACATGACTGCCCTAAAAACTTGTGTCTCCTCTCTGATTTATTGTTTCCCTTCCTCTAGTGTTTTTATCTAGTGTGTGGATGGCAAAAAACATTTATACCAATGCGGACCTAGTGTCCCTTTAGCGAGAAATCAAAAATTGGACTCAATTCCTAATATGATGATAGGGTTGTAATATATTATCTGATGCTTGGCTAGTAGCACTCCGTTCTTTCTGCGTAGTGATTTTGATGATTTTCTATCTCACTTACAAAACATAACAATACTGCTGCTCCATGCACTTTGTTTGTCTTTGAATCTCGCCTTGGTTATACTCAATCTCTGAATTCATAGTATAACCTTGGCTCTTTGTGTGATTAATCATATGCATTGATGTTGTTACATTATCATGATTTTGTGGACACTAACATGTTTCTTGCAGGGATGTGTTTGTGGGAAAATTTGGTGATTGTAAAATACATGTCACCTCTAGGGGGCATGGGCTTTATGAAATTCTATGTTCCCTTGTGTGTTTTCTTCCTACTTTAACATGCTTGATATCAATAACTGATATCAACCACCTTAAGGTGGGCGCATATGTAAGATAAGTTGTCTGTTGTAGATATTAGCAATCTGCTTGTCCTCAGGTGTAGTTTAAAGACTGGTGGTGGTGAGTACCTCCTGCACTATGAGTTTGTTTGCAATCAATCAATCAATCATCTTAAGCCCTTTGCGGAGGCGGGGGTGGTGTATCTCTTGCAGAGAGTGCCCATCCTGTCATTTTCTAAAAAGTCCTTTCTAGAGGCGGGGAGCGGTTCTGTGACTAACTCAACCCTTAAGCATGTCTTTGGTGATTGTTGTAGTGAAGCCCAGTCGTCAATGTGTGCCTATAATGTGCTTGAGATGGTGATGAACCTAGAAATAGGGACACTCCATCGCTTGTCTGATGTGTTTTCTCTATGTCTTGAAAGTGTTTGTGTTTGGTGTGGTTGAATTGTTTGTATGTCTATTGCCCCATGTGTAGTTTAAAGACTAGCGCGATGAGTGCTTCCTGCACTATGGAAGGTTTGGCGTGTCTTGCGTGTGTGTTGCCCCATATGCAGTATAAAGACCAGCATGATGAGTGATTCCTACATTTTGGGTGGTGTGTTTACTTTCTTGTACTTGCATTTGCATTTCACATATCTGAGAAAAAGAAAAAGAAAAGAAATCATTCATGTCTTCTATGCATTAACTATCTTCTTTACATTTACTGTCTTCTTCATGTTTTGCGTGGCTATAACTATCTTCTCCATATTTAGCATGCCTGTTATTATTTTCTCAGTGATTGGCGTCTCTTCTCTATGCTTGGCGTGTTTGCTGTGTTTTTTGACTGCATTTTAATGCATGTATTGGCCTTGCATTTATACATACATTAAAGTGGGGGCTAAATGTAACGTCAAAAAATGTCCCCTTGGGGGTGTTTCCCTCAGAAGGTTTAGCTCTCGGGTCTTTGATCTGCATTTAGGACATCTTGCATCATATTTTGACATCCCAATGAAATGAACCCTGAGTTTCATGGTAAATGGGACCTAGGGGGATCCCTTGAACCAATCCCTGACCAAAATAGGGAGGGAGGACTTGGGTGCCTGCACCCTAGTCCTGCCCTTTTTTAGGTCAAGCCCAAATTTTAAGTGTCAGCTTGTGACCATTATTTAGGTCCTATGCTGACACGGTAAGTTTGAATTATGAAATTCTTGGCGGGAGTGTTTGTAGTTACATATATAAGCATGTTTAGGCATTCATTTGTAAACAAGATGATCATTAGATGGCAATTTTGATTCATGAGATTATGTGAAGGTGATTTAAGGCATTCATTGTGTAGCAAGAGCAGATTTGTGTTGTTTATATGTTCATATTTGCAAACTTAAGCAATCATCTCTTCATGGCATGAAGAGCTTCTTCCTCCCATGAGATCTTCACTACAAGCTGACATCATTTTTGTTTTCAAGTATTTATCATTTGTTTTTTGCCTCTGCCTCCCAAGGGCACGTACTCTCTATCTGACAATGGTGTTTGGAAGACTTGAATGTCTCTCTGGGGCTTGACTGAGGTAAGCCTCTAAACACCACAACCCCCTCCCTATTTTTTCTGTAATTGTAGGTCATAGGTTGAAGAAGCAGGAAAAGTGGAGTTGTAGGAGAGTGTTGCAGAGTGTCAGATTCATAGGTTAGAGTTGAAAATAGGGCCCCAGACTCAGGCTCCCGCTCTTTAGTCCTCTGGATTCCGCAATAGAGAAATCTCTGAAACAACAGGAACAGGTTGCAGATCAAGTTTCTAGATCCCGACAAAAAGTAGGGTATTTGACTAGGGTGCCTGTTCATTAGTCCCCAAATGTTCCGCTTCCCGAACTTCAAAAACAAGTGCACATTTATCTGTCATTTCACAGCTTCATGTAGCAGCATTTGTCATGATTTGTTCGTTTGCTTTGGTATTTGCATAATTAGGGTTTTGATGTATAATTGAGCATAATTGAGAATAATTGGCAATCAAATCACACAAATCTAATCTTCTCAACATTCCTAAGTGATCAAGGGTCCGATAGTGCATTGCCACTCAACCTAAGGTCCTTGAATGTAAATGTGAAAGGAGGATATACACAAACTAATCAAAAACAAAAATAAACATTATCCAAAAAAATTTACCCTTTACACCTATTATACTCCCTGCAAGACTCTGTGGTGTGCCCCCTAGTCATGTAATAGGAACAAAATTGATTATACTTGTAGGGGACCTTTCATATCTTCCATAGTTCCCATTTCCATTTCAATTCCATAATTGATAGTTATACCTTAGATAGTATGCATTATTTCAAGGGTGATCCACTACATTATCATTCATGGGATAATAGTCTTCCATTATAATCATCCCTCACTTTCTTGACCGGGGCTTGATCTGTTACCTCGTCTGTCATTATATTTTTGTTATTCTTAAGGATAGTAATGATAGGTGCATTATTTCTGGTATCCTCATTTATCAACCACCCATTTGACCGATAAGTTCTTCGGCCACTATCAATGGTTGCTTGGTTAATTCGTAAGGCACTTTCCAAAGCCTCTTCATAAGACTTGTAAGGTAGTTTTTAAAATTCTTCCCTTCTATCTCTATTCAAAGCATGTAGGAAGAGAATGCATAACTCATGGTGATCCATATTTGGAGCACTTGTTGAAGAGTAGAGAACTTGTCTCCATCGAGTGACGAAATGGGCCATTGACTCTTTAGGTTCTTGATTCATGGTAAGATATTCTTGAATTCCTATCTTTACGAGTTTATTCATGTCAAAAGCCATAACAAACTCTCCTATTAATTGTCTAAATGAGTGTATCGAAGCCTCTAGTAGGTGATAGTACCAATCCAATGCTATTCCTTCTAATGTTTTTGGGAAGATTTTTGCGACGATCCCTTCCCAAGGGAGGAGTTCCCTTACAACATTTGTATATGCCTTGATGTGTGAGTTAGGGTCTCCTTCTCCCTAAAACTTTGGCAGGTTCGGCAATGGTCATGATAACAAAACACTTCTTATAGCCATGTTGAGTGGCTCTTTTAAATACTCTAAGTATGTGCCCAAGAAGGCACTTTGCGATTGTAGAGTTGACAACATTAACCCCATGTGTGGGTTTTGATATCCTAGAGCTAGGGCTTGATTTGCTTGATTTTTATGCAATGTTTGAGTGTTTTGAATTGGAGGATTCCCATTTGGGAATGTGTGGGTCTGTGTAGGATCATGGGAGTCCAAAAAGTGGCGATGTGATGACTAAAATTTCACCCTTGTGGGTGACAACTTTTTTTAATCTGAATTTGATGAAACGAAAAGGGTCTATTAAAAAAATTGTCAGTTTTCTACCAATATAAGATATGCCTTATTTTGAATTTAATAGATAATTATTATTTATTTCCTACATACATTACAACTAAAGTCCTAATTGATAGGTTGATTGAAAAACTTTTATAATTTTCAATCTATTTCACATTTTTCAAATCTAAAAGATGCATCACATTCTATGCTTCACATACTATAGGATTAAAAAAATGAATTTTATAAATTTTTGACCAAGTTATGGTGGTAAAAAAAACATGTTTTAATAATATTGAAATGTTCTAATAAAAAATCATAACTAATTATTTACTTGCAAAAAAATTACAAAGGAAATGCGGCACATCCAGGCATGTGTCCTCTACTTATATTGAAATTTTTAGAAAAAAATATATTGTTTTTTTCTTGTACTTAGGTTGGTCAGACATACACCTACTTTTTATCTTTTTCATAAAAATTTAGTACTACTGCATTGAAATTTCAATTTTTTGCAAAATAGATTTACTTTTTTCTAGAAAAGGACTAGTAGCCTAGAAACTACATTCAATTTGCTACAAATTATGTTCTTACATATTTTTCAAATTATTTTAATAACCTATTCAAATTTTTATGTCAATTTGCCTAACTTTGTTTTTCTAAATTTTCATTGCCACTTAGGGGCCTAGTTGGGACCCCCATGATCCTGCATTGGTCCCTGTGTTGTTACTCCCATTTTGCGAGTAATAGTTAAGGTAAGGGGGATTTTTGGATGCCCCCTAGTCTTGTTCAACTCTAATGTGTTCATGCGACTTCTGCCTTCTCTCTGGGATGTGTTATTCTACTTCCATAGTCATAATTGTTTGCACTAATGTTGCAATGAGATCTGTAGGTGTAGGGCCTCTTGACACTTCCTCATTTCTAGGGATCTCGTTTCATGTGTTGTCATGATTTAGCACTTCTCACATAGAATTTTCACATTACTCTTCCCATAAATCAACTTTCAAGTCCTCTTGAGCATCCTTGGCCTCTTATAAATTTATCTCAAGTCTTCTTACTTTATCATCCAAATGGGTGCTTGAATTTTTCTTAGAGGGTTGCTCCATGTGATGGATTTCTAACCTCATTTGTATTGTTCTTTCCCTATGAGGCATGTTTGGAATTAGAGGATTGTGTTCCCATGCAAGATTGTTAAATTATAGAGAATGTCTAGGTACTCTTCTATCGTGTTCATAATCTGAGTCTTCATAGTTATAAAAATTAGTGATTGGTGTGTTTGGATCAGGTGACACATACCTGTCGAAAGAGGTAGTTTATGGCTCCCTTGAGGGAATATTCTCTAAGTTCAAATCTAGCTCCATCATATTTTAGGATGTCATAAACACCATAGAGTAAATTGAGTGAAGGCGAGGACGGAAAGAGTGGAAACGACAAAGACAATAAAGATTGTCATGAATGAAAGAATGGTTGGATTTTGCAAGTGCATGAAAAGTGCAACAAAAGTTTTTGCTCTTCACATCGAGTTCACCAAAATATGTACACTTAAAAACACAACTCAGTAGCCTAGGGTGGTTGAGTCAGCTTTGGAGAGCACATGGACCCCTCTCCTTGCCATGGGGTGAACCTCTGCATCACTCTTGCTCTCGTAGAAGTAGCCAGTCAAGAGGAGGTGAGACACAGGGGTAGTCCCACTCGCTTGAGAGCTAGACTTTGTAGAGAGTGGCTAGCCAATCCTAGGACCTTTCTTGTGTATTGATTCTAATCTAGTGCTCTATGATCATTGTGGTTGAAATAACTATATGACTCGAAGGGTCACTAGTCACTGTTCTCCTATTTGGATTTTGAAGATTCCAATGTTGTGTGGTTTGATGATTGCTCTCATTTATGATTTTATTAAGTTGGAGTTGTTCTTCAAATTGTTGGATGATAACTTGTGTTTCGAGTAACCTCAACCTATATTGTTTTTCCTGAACTATTAGTTGATCGTGTTGTGGTCTAGGGTGAATTTCCTCAATCTTTTCATGGATTTCCCTCACCACTCACCTCTCAGCTCAGGGCACATTTATGAGCCCAAACCAAGGGAGAATTGGTTGGAGTTTAACCTCGATTTAACTTGGGGTTTGACTTAGAGTTTACGGCCTAAGGTTTAACTTGCTTTGCTTTGCATTGGTTGAATAGTGTTGACTAGTGTTGACCTTGTGTTGGAATCAAGGGTTTGACTAATGTTGACTTGGTGATGAAATCAAGGGTTTACAATCTTCTTGTGATACTAATGTTTTTGTGCTTTTTTGTTTTATGAATGCATGAAAGCCTATATGAATGCAAAACAATATTTTTGTGCTTTTTTAGACCTTTATGAAAGGAAATTACTTTTTTAATCTAGGAATTGAAATATGTATGCAATCTAGAATGTATTTAACTAATGCAATCTGATCTATTTTTTTGTTTGATTTTTTGGATATTTGGATTAATTACTCTAAGAAATGAAATTGCTTTGAAAGAAAACTACTATAACAATGCAAATCCTATTTAACCTATCAAGGAAAATGCAACATTAAATTACCTTTTGCAAGAGCAATTTTAAGATTTAACTATTCCAAGCCTCCAAGCATGCATAATTAGCTCTTGTTTGTCTCTACTTGTCAACTCATGCATTCATGCTAACTCCATTTTTTTCTTCAGTGATAAGCTATATTAGCTTGTTCACTCCTTAATTAGCCTAGTTCACTCCTTGGTCATCTGAGTTAACTCTCTAATCAAGGGAGTTAACTCTCCATTCTATGCCATCTCTCATAACCTCTTTCAACTTATAAATACCCCTCTCCCTCAAGCAAAAAAGGAGGCAATTTCATTTGTGCATCTAGTCTTTGTAGGTTTTTGCTCTCCACATAGCATCCATATGCTCATACAAGACTTTCAATCCTTTTATTTCATTGTTATTTCATCCAAGCTTTGCTAAAAGCTTCATATTGTGTCGATACACTGCCCATTTGCAAGCCATAGTGCTCATTAGCTCACATTGAGCTCACATTTCAAGCTTTCTAAAGCTCTTTTGTATCCTTCCATGTTGTTTCCAAGAGGATATCCTCATTGTTGCAAGAGGATAAAGGGGTTGCTGACACAAGGATTCCTAAGGGCAGTAGAGGCTCACACATATCATATTCTAGGTTCTTTAGTTTTTTTTATAGTAATTAGCTAAATCTTAAAATTGCTCTTAGGAATAATAATTGAATGTTGCAATTTCCTTGATAGGTTAAATAGGATTTGCATTGTTAGATTAGTTTGCTTTCAAAGTATTTTCATTTCTTAGAGTAATTAATCCAAATATCTAGAAAACTAAAAAAAACATAGATCAGATTGCATTATTTAAATACATTCTAGATTGCATACATATTTCAATTCCTAGATTAAAAAAGCACTTTCCTTTCATAAAGATCCAAAAAAGCACAATAATATTATTTTTCATTCATATAAGCTTGCGTGCATTCAAAAACCAAAAAATCACAAAAAAACATTAGTATCACAAGAAGATTACAAACCCTCAATTTCATCATGAGATCAACACTAGTCAAATCCTTGATTCCAACACAAGGTCAACACTAGTCAACACTTGTCAACCAATGCAAAGCAAAGCAAGTCAAATGATGCAGAGGCAACAACACAAAGAACCACAAAGGGATCAAACTAACAACACAGAAGGAAGAGGATAGAGGGGATGGCAGGGCAAACAACTCTTCTAGGCCTTAGTGGACCAAACAGCAACACTTGACATCAAACAGGACAAGACTGTCCACTCACTCTCCATTGCTTCAACATAGCATAATGACACCATTTGTAGGTTCATACACATGGGAACCTTCCCAAACTTTCTAGGGACCCTAGACCTTCTAGGTTTGACTGTCCCAAGCCCACAAAACTATAAAAATGCCTAGGGGATACCTCCTTGTACCACCTCCTTCACAAACTGACTCACTTCCTTGTAGCCCTCTTTTTATGACTGTCATAAAATAACTTTTGTTTCAGACCTCTTCTCCAAACTATCAAGGGTTTTTTGACTACCCATTACCTTGTTCTTGAACATATTAAACATGCAACATAGGTTTCTTTGGAACACTACATCCAAAACTTGACTGTACCCTGCTGTCCCAAGGGCTAATTAGGCCTCCTAGACATGAAAAAAGGCTAGAAAACTTATTTCCAATTACAAAGACCCACTCCAAGGTATCAAATAGATCATAAAAGGTCTAAATACTCTTTTTTCAAAGGTTTTGTGCCAAACTTCTCCATTGCCCTTCAAAAAGAAACTCCACCTATGTTAGGACTGTCAAAACATAGTGTTATTGGACTTCAAGAAACACACAAATCTATCCTTTCCCACCAACTCCACCATTCCTGCAACACAAAAATCAAGAAACAGCAACAAAATATCTCCATCTCATCCATTATTGGGTTAGAGTGTGGATGGAAATGGCTCCCAAGCCATCAATTTCTTCAGAAATCCCAGAAACTAGATTTTTGGACCAAAAATCAGAAAAATGCCAATAAAATTCTTAAACAAAAATATTAATCTACCAAATAAAATGAAAAATAGAGCTAACACAGCCCTCTTCCAGATTTCATTTTGTTCCCTCCATGAAAATTCTGTACATTTCCGTACAAGTGCTTGAAAACTAAGAAAACAACCAAAAATTGCAGAAAAAACTATATTTTTTTCTCTTATCTCTTTTGAAAACTTTTCCCACACAAGCAAATTCGATTTTCTTCAGCTATCATATGTATATTACATTAAAATCCATGTTTTTCTCCTCTTTCCATCGTGGAAAGCCAAAAAAAGAGGTAATTAAAGCCTTCCATAAAGAAAACAAAAAGGCTATCTTAAAATCTAGGAAAAAAAAATCTACAGGCCTATTATTAGAAATTTTCCTTTTCTAAGGCCACCACTAAATGACCATGCCTTTAGAAGGCTTTAAAACATTAATTTAAAACTTTATTTTGTTTTTAACAACCAAAATTACAAAAATTTGACTGAATGATTATTCTAGGTGCACTGCACCATACACCCTAACTTGTAACTTTTCCAAGTACCTTGGAAATATTCTTACAAATTGTCCTTCATGGCTCCATGCTTGTCTTCATTTAGTCCATGTTGCCTTGATCCCTCACTGTCCTTGTTATCTTTTCTCTTTTCCTTCTTTGAAATGTGTTTCACTCTGTTATAGAGTGCTCTGTCAACTTCACTCTTCTTTACCTTTGTCAACACTTTCTTCTCAACTCCTTTCTCACACCACTGTCTCATACTTTGCTCTCTATTGTCCACTATCACCTTACCTTTACCAACCTCTGTCAAACCTGCAACTAGGGTGTTCACTATCCTAGGAACTTTGCAAATTGTTGCACCAACTTCATTTGGTTGTCTCTTATTTCTACTCTTCACCACAGGGCACATGATTGTTCCTACTAAGACTCCTTCACTCACTTCTTGCCTTACCACAGGCTCTACACTCTTATACTTCTCATTTTCACTCACCTCCTTCTTCCACAAGAAGATATTTCTCCTCACAATTGGCTGCAACTCTTCTTCACACTTACTTTTTGGTGCTTCAACAACTTTATGCCTTGAAAAGGCTACATACTCCTTGTTTGCACTCTCCTCAAACATCACTGGCTCCTTCTTGCCAAACATGATCATATTTGCTGTTCTTGACTGCTCCTCTAATGGCAGTAGTACAAAAGTCTTATCATCCTTCTGGATAGTGAAGGTATTGGCTCTTCCATCATAGACTGCAAACCTATCAAATTGCTAGGGTCTTCCCAGTATCACATGACAACAATCCATAGGTAGGATGTCACAAAGTACCCTATCCTCATATGCTCCAATTTTAAACTCAACTAATGCTTGTTCAGTCACTAAAATGGACTGATGATCACTCACCCAAGAAATTTTGTAGGGAACTTCCCTAGGAACTCTCTTTAACTTCAGTTTATCTACCATCTCACTTGACACCATATTATCAGTACAACTAGAATCCACTATCACTTTACATACCTTGTCCTTGCTCTTGCAAGTTGTCTTAAACAATGCTCTCCACTGAATCAGCTCCTTCTCCCTAGAAGTCTTCAATAGTGCTCTTTCTCTCAGCATCAATGCTTCTCCTGCCTCAGCATCACACCTTGTGTAACTAGAACTACCACATTCTTCTTCTTGGACTAATTGAGTCCTTCTTTCACTCTTCCTTTCACCATCATTTGAAAATTTTTGCTTTTCAGGACACTTATATGCTGGGTGCCCAAACTCTTGGCAATTATAACACTTACCTGCAAAGGTGTTTGTACTCCTTCCACCACCAAATCTGCCTTTGGGACCTCTACCTCTAAAATCTGCATTTTGTCCTTGTCTGAAATCAGCACCTTGTCCTTGTGCCTTGCTCATGTCTTCTTGACTTTCACTGACTTGTTTTGTATTGAAAGAACCTCTACCTCTAGAGGTATTGCCTCTGCCTCTGGCTGACGTATCTTGTCTCCTTTTCAACTTCTCTTCCACTCTAACTACCATCTGATAACAGTCTTCAACACTCCTTGGATTTGCCAACACTAACTCATCCTACATGTTAAACCTCAAACCACCAATATACCTAGCAACTTTTTGCACTTCACTTTCACTTTGACCAGACCTTATACTCAACTTACAAAACTCTTCAGTGTATGTCTTAACATCCATTTCCTTTTGCCTTAAACTTTGAAGCTTCTTAAACATTTGAACTTCATAATCTTTAGGCAAGAATTTTCCTTTAATTTTTGCTACCATCTTGTCCCATGAGACAATCTTTGACTTTCCTTGCTTTCTTCTCTCTATCTGCTAATAATCCCACCATAACAAAGCATGACCAGTTAGCTTGGTCTTTGCAATCTTCACTTTCTGATCCTCAGGAACTTCTTCACACTCAAAGTGGTTGTCCAATGCTGCAACCCAATCTAACAACTCTTCATCATCCAGGCTTCCTTTATACTTTGGCACATCTATCTTCATCTTGTGCTTGTCTTATTTTACTACCCTCAGCAACTTTACCATCCTCTGATCCTCAGGGTCTAACTGTTCTTCCACATCTTCATACTCAACTTCTTCTTCTTCCTCAGACTCAATCTCATCCCCTAGAGCCACTCCTCTTCTCTGATTTTGTTCTAGGGTAGCCATTCTTTCTTTCAGCTCCCTCAACTCTCTAGCATGTTTCTCCTTCAGCTCATTCATCTCTTGAGCCATGTTTCTTGCTTTTGGAGGCATCTTGACAAATTGCCTCTTCAACTCAACACTTCACAAACCTACTAACTGTGCTCTGATACCAATTTGATGCAGAGGCAACAACACAAAGGACCACAAAGGGATCAAACTAACAACACAGGAGGAAGAGGATAGAGGGGATGGTAGGATAAACAAGTCTTCTAGGCCTCAGTGGACCAAATAGCAACACTTGACATCAAACAGGATAAGACTATCCACTCACTCTCCATTGCTTCAACATAGCATGACACCATTTGTAGGTTCATACACATGGGAACCTTCCCAAACTTTCTAGGGACCCTAGACCTTCTAGGTTTGACTGTCTCAAGCCCACAAAACAATAAAAATGCCTAGGAGATACCTCCTTGTACCACCTCCTTCACAAACTGACTCACTTCCTTGTAGCCCTCTTTTTAGGACTGTCATAAAATAATTTTTGTTTTAGACCTCTTCTCCAAACTATCAAGGGCTTTTTGACTACCCATTACCTTTTTCTTGAACATATTAAACATGCAACATAGGTTTCTTTGGAACACTACATCCAAAACTTGACTGTACCCTACTGTACCAAGGGCTAATTAGGCCTCCTAGACATGAAAAAAGGCTAGAAAACTTATTTCCAATTAAAAAGACCCACTCCAAGGTATCAAATAGATCATAAAAGGTCTAAATACTCTATTTTAACAGGTTTTGTGCCAAACTTCTCCATTGACCTTCAAAAAGCAACTCCACCTATGTTAGGACTGTCAAAACATAGTGTTATTGGACTTCAAGAAACACACAAATCTATCCTTTCCCACCAACTCCACCATTCCTGCAACACAAAAATCAGAGAAACAATAACAAAATATCTCCATCTCATCCATTATTGGGTTAGATTGTGGATGGAAATGGCTCCCAAGCCATCAATTTCTTCAAAAACCCCAGAAACTAGATTTTTGGACCAAAAATCAAAAAAATGCCAATAAAATTCTTAAACAAAAATATTAATCTACCAAATAAAATGAAAAATAGAGCTAACACAGCCCTCTTCCAGATTTCATTTTGTTCCCTCCATGAAAATTTTGTACATTTATGTAAAAGTGCTTGAAAACTAAGAAAACCACCAAAAATTGCAGAAAAAACTATATTTTTTTCTCTTATCTCTTTTGAAAACTTTTCCCACACAAGCACATTCGATTCTCTTTAGCTATCATATGCATATTACATTAAAATCCATGTTTTTCTCCTCTTTCCATCATGGAAAGCCAAAAAAAGAAGGTAATTAAAGCCTTCCATAAAGAAAACAAAAAGGTTGTCCTAAAATCTAGGAAAAAAAAATCTGCAGGCCTATTATTAGAAATTTTCCTTTTCTAAGGCCGCCACTACATGACCATGCCTTTAGAAGGCTTTAATACATTAGTTTAAAACTTTATTTTGTCTTTAACAACCAAAATTACAAAAAATTGACTAAATGATTATTCTAGGTGCACTCAAATGCTAAGTCATAAACCCTAAGTCAAATGCTAAGTCAAATCCTGGTTAAACTCTAACCAACTCTCTCTTGGTTTGGGCTCATGAATTTGCCCTCGGCTTAGAGGAGAGTGGGTGAGGTAAATCCTCAAAGAGATTGCAGAAATTTACCCTAGACCACAACATGATCAACTAACAGTTCAAGAACAACAACATAGGTTGAGGTTACTCCAAACACAAGTCACCATTCAAAAATTTGAAGAACACCTCCTACTTAATAGAAGCATAAATGAGAGCAATCATCAACCCATGCAACATTGGAATCTTTGGAATCCAAATAGGAGAACAGGGACTAGTGAACCTTCATGTCATATATTTATTTCAACCATAATGATCACAGAGCACCAAATCAAAATCAATACACAAGAAAGGCCCTAGAACTAGCTGACCACTCTTTGCAAAGTCTAGATCTCAAGCAAGTAGGACCACCCCTATTTCTCACCTCCTCTCGACTGGCCACTTCCACAAGAGTGAGAGTTACGTGGAGGTTCACCCAGTGGCAAGGAGAGGGGTCCATGTGCTCTCCAAAGTTGACTCAACTGCCCTAGGCTATAGAGTTGTGTTTTTGAGGGTACATATTTTGGCAAAAAACTTTTGTTGAGCTTTTCACATGTCTTTGCAGAATCCAGCCATTCTTTATTTTGTGACCATCTTCACCATCTTTGCTACTTCTGCTCTATCCATCCTCGCCTTCACTCATTCTATTTATTATATGGTGTTTATGACACCTTGAATATGACAGAGCCAGGTTTTAACTTAGGGAATATTCCCTCAAGGGAGCTAGAAACTCCCTCTTTCGACATGTATGTACCACTTGATCCAAATGCACCAGTCTCTAATTGTTACAACTATGAAGACTTAGATTACAAACATGGTAGAAGAGAACCTAGACATTCTCCATCATTTAATAGTCCCACATGGGAACACAATCCTATAATTCCAAACATGCCTCATAGGGCAAGAAGAATACATTTATGAGGTTGCAAATCCATCACATGGAACAAGCCTCTATAAGCATTTCAAGCACCCATCTGGATGATGAACTAAGAAGACTCGAGAGAAATTTACAAGAGGCCAAGGATGCTCAAGAAGCCTTGAAAGTTTCTTTACGGGAAGAGCAATGTGAAAATGCTATGCAAGAAGAAGCGCTAAATCAGGACAACACAATAAATGAGATCCCTAAAAATGAGGAAGTGCCTAGAGGCCCTACACTTGCAGATCTCATTATAACATTAGTGCAAAGAATTAGGACTTTGGAAGTAGAACAACACGTCCCAGAGAGAAAGTAGAAGTCGCATGAACACATTAGAGTTGAACAAGACTAGGGGCATCTTAGAACCCTCCTTACCTTAACTATTACTCGCAAAATGGGAGTAACAACACATTCCCAAATGGGAATCCTCCAATTCAAAATGTTCAAACACTGCATTTAAATCAAGCAAATCAAGCTCTAGCACTAGGATATCAAAGCCCACCCATGGGGTTAATGTTGTCAACTCTGGCACAATCACAAAGTGCCTTCTTTGGCACATACTTAGAATATTTAAAAGAGCCATTTAACATGGCTATAAGAAGTGTACTGTTATCACAACCATTGCTAGATCTCCCAAAGTTCAAGGGAGAAGGAGACCCTAACTCACACATCAAGGCATATACACCCGCTATAAAAGAACTTCTCTGGGATGGGGTCATCACAAAAATCTTCCCAAAAACATTAGAAGGAATAGACCTAGATTGGTATTATTTCCTTCTAGAGGCTTCGATACATTTATTTAGACAGTTAATAGGATAGTTTGTTATGGATTTTGACATGAATAAACTCATAAAGATAGGAATATGAGAATTTTTGACCATGAAGCAAGAACCTAATGAGTTAGTGGCCCATTTTGTCACTCGATGGAGACAAGTTCTCTACTTTTCAACAAGTGCTCTGAATATGGATCACCATGAGTTATGTGATCTCTTCCTACACGCTTTGAATAGAGATACATGGGAAGAAGTTCAAAAACTGCCTTACAAGTCTTATGAAGAGGGTTTGGAAAGTGTCTTATGAATTGACCAAGCAGCTATTAATAGTGGCCGAAGAACCTATGGGTCAAAGGGGCAGTTGATAAACAAGGATACCAAAAACAATGTACCTATCATTAAGATCCTTAAGAATAATAGAAAGATAATGACAGATGGGGTAACGGATCAACTCCCAGTCAAGAAAGTTAGGGATGATTACAATGGAAGAGACTATTATCCCACAAACATTAACATAGTCGATCACCCTCGAAATAATGCATACTATCCAAGGGATAACTATCAATCATGGAATTGAAATGGAAATGGGAACAATGGAAGATATGAAAGGCCCCCTGCGAGTATAATCAATTTTGTCCCTTCCATAGGATTAGGGGGCACAACACAGAGTCTTGCAGGGAGTATAATAGGTTCATAGCAAGGTTTCCAAAAGACCAACAATGGTTATTCATAGAAATGTTTCTAAATCCACAAGAGGTCACATTAGACAACAAAAAAGGACCAAGGCAAATACAAATGTTGATAGCTTCGCAAAATGTAGATATGAAAATCTATCAAGGCCCATTTCCCATGCATAGAAACATGGAAGCAACTAGTCAAAACAATGCATTCTAAGGTACAGATGCAAGTATCTGTCCATAGCTAGGATAGAAAGGACAAGCCAGGATGTTAGGACTAGTGGAAATATTGCATGATGAAGAAGAAGAAGGAGAACCCAACAACAAACAAAAAGAGATGCATGAAAGCATGATCTCAGTAGTGGAATTGATATTGGTGCCAATTGGACCCTATGAACTAATTGAGGACTTAAAGAAAATGTGCACACACATCTCATTAATTGACCTCAAAAAATCTCCTTCACGTCGTTTAGTATTACTAAAAGCAATAGGATTAAAATACCTAACCAAATCACACTGCCTCCTAGCGAACAAGTCAATTATGTAGATTTTGATGTAAACCCACCAAATTCTAAATTAAAAGATCTAGGGTTTTTCTTTGACTTAAAGAAAATGCCTTCTGAGGTGAAATTAACAAAAAGAGGAGATCCCACACTATACTTACAGTTGTGGATTTATGACACATGCATCAAAAGAATGCTAATTGACGATGGAGCAACAATGAATATAGTTTCATTTTCTCTTTTAGAGAGAATGGGTAATGGACACACCAACATCATTGTGTCTCAAGACACATTGAGCGGATACGACAACTTACAGGCCACGAGGATAGGGAAAATCACACTTCCAGTACATTTAGGACCAAAAACTATCCCAACCACATTCTATGTTATTGATAAGCATACGATGTCTAATCTGCTTCTTGGGAGACCTTGGATACATAGAATGAAATATGTGCCATCCACCTTATCCCAAGAAGTTTGATTTTTGCACCTTGGAAAGGTATATGTTGAAAAAGGGAATCCAAATCCTTTCAGTATGGTAAAGTATAATACAACAAATAAGAATATAGGCATCCCTATCCCTTACGAGCTTCCCACAAACAAGATTTATGTTCCTTGTCCCACACTACAATCAATATGTATCAAGAGGATAGAAATTTTGACAAAGATGATAAACAATGTAGAAATGAAATCCTTAGAAAATGAAACACTATCGAAACAGAAGGAGGTCATCCCTAAGGAAACAATAATGAAAATCATGGAGTGGATAGAAAAGGATGGACCCCTTTAGTTTTATTTGGAAATTCTTATGATTAATGTGGAGCCTCCCTACAATCTCTTTCCCTACATAGGAGAAAAACCTCACAGAACTAAAGAACCAGTATTTGAAATAGTTACATTAGAGCTAAGAAATGTGGACCCACATGCTTTCTCACATCCCGAGGAAGACTTAGCAGAAAGTTGTACACTCAATTGACATCACCAATCGAGTCACATGTCCCCAGAACACCAGAAGAGATGATTCCTATGAACCAGTCATGCCATTGGAGGATTCATACAAGCCAATGACACCATTGTGGGAAGTAAGCTCTATACACAACGAATCAACCAATGTGGTAGGAAACCTCCCAAGAATGTTCATGGTTTCTCAAGTGCAAGCATGATCTGTTGCCTTTTCTTTAGTGCAATTGAATAACCTAGACAAATGGGAAGCACCCTTAGTATAGATCGAGATGGTTGAGAGACTCTTCGATGAAGATGAAGAAAGTGAGGGAATGTTCAATAAGAAGTGGAAGATGAGTAACAGTAGGGACAGATGATTTTGTCATCTTTGAATTACTAGGGAGTTACATAGGATATTCCATGGATTTAAGACCTGAGCCCAATAGAAGAACAAGTATAAGCTTTGTTCCTCCTAATGAGCAAAGGTAACCTCAAACTACCTTCAAGTTATTCTAGTTTCTCCAAAACATTCAAGATCAACAGGAAGTAAAGTTTTACATGCAAGACTGGTTTGATACACTTATGGAGGTATTAAGATGCGACAAAGTCTTGTATTGGACTCCCTTACACCAACAAGCTTTCCAAGATTTACTCCATCTCACATTACCAAGAGAAACCTTGGAATTAGGAGCTCTAGAGCCAAATAATATCATGAAACCCTACAAAATAGGATAGCTTATCTTGAGAAGAGGTAGCACAAAGAACAAGAGACGAAGGTGAAAAAGGAAATTTACTGAGGACTGGAAAGGTCCCTACATGGTTGAAGAAGATATTGGTAATGGTGCCTATTTCTTGTACACAATGGAAGGTGAGAAATTTGGCAAAACAGTCAATGCCTCTAACCTTGAGAAGTACTATGTCTAAAAAACATAAAAATCATAAAACATAAAAAAAAAAATCAAATATTCCAAAAATACAAAAAAATTGCAAAAATCTCCAAAAAACCAAAATTTATTTATTACATTTCAACATCATTATGTCCATTTTGCACTTTAGTGAATGACTCACGCTTGTATTATTGTCATTTTGGTAAGTAGTCTAAGGTTGCCTAGGTGTAGAGTGATCCTTTTAGATTTTGAGATTCCCCTATGTTCACAAGATCGTCATTCTCCCCCTACATTCCTAGTGATTCTAATCAAAGCCTAGCTCTTAGCTTTACACTAATCCCAGTCTTAATTATTCATGTTGTTGAGTCTAAACAAAGTTAGTATTCAAACCCACAGTGTTCTAAGGAAGCTTGCAAGTAGACCTTCCCAATTCTTCCCTAGTAAAAAGGAAGTCTGATTGAATTACGAATGCATTTGGTGGAGCTCATTCCCTTTATCTTTTCTGGCTAAAAACATTGGGGGGATTGAAACTTTGAAGGAATCAATCTAAAATACTACTCAATAAAAAATGAGTGATCAAAAAAATAAGAGTGATGAGAAAAGTGAGAATAGAGAGATCAAAGTTATTGTATATCCAAAGCTCAAAAGTATTCATTTTCATAAAAGTCAAAAATTCAAAAAAATGAGAAAATCAAGTGAGGCATTCTAGAAAAATACAAAAAAAAAGAAAAAAAATATTAAAAAATATTAAAAAAATGTGTGTTACAAAAAAAGAGTGATAGAGAGAAGATTGTTGGTGTTTGTACCCTTGGGTGGAGATAAATCTAAGCTTGAAGCTTCAAGGTGACATTGTATTAGAGGAAACAAAAGAGAAAGGTACAAAGTACACACACACACACACACACACACACACTAGCTAAGAAAAGCAAACAGTCTAGTAGTCTTTAGGGCCATTTTCTACTTAGGGACCCTGATTCATACCTATTTTTCCTTTACCCCAAGTCTATCTTGCTTGCCATCTATGATCTAAGTCTAGTGAACGCCAATAAAATTTGTTTCTTGCCTAAGTTGAAAGCATATCAAAATGTCTTATCTAGATAAGGATTAGTGCTTAGCCTTTAGTAAATCCTAGCACTCTATATCCTCCCCATCCCCACTTGAGTTTTGAATCCCTAATCTCAAAAAGTTGAATATGTCTCCTACACTAGAATAACCTACAATCCCCTATATTTAAAATTGTACTAAAGAGAAATCATAATGTTTGTTCCATAATGCATTCAGCAATAAAAGAGATCGAAAGTTTTGTCCTTGCATTTCATATCATTCCCTCCATTAATAAATATCCTAAAAAAAGAACTAAAACCATATCATTGTCATCATGTATGCATTCTTAGAGTTAAGGGTCTACACAATCAAAAATTTCTATAAGCTTCCAAAGTACACAAGAGATAAGCATTCATACAATAGTGGTAATCATGAAGAGATGGTTTTTCATAGACATATAAAAGGTTCAAAATTATACAAACTTGTACAAGAGCTTAGACAAAATGGTCTCAAGTAAAGTAAGGCTGCCCATGCAAGGGGGTATGATAATGAAATAAATGGGAAAAAGTCTCAAGGATCGCTACTGAGCCATTAGGGCTCCTACTCCTTTACCTATGAATGGCACTAGAATCTCTAGGAGATCTATGAGAATGAGGTACCTTGTTGTGAGTGCGAGAATGTGAAGGACTTGCTACGCTCAAATTAGGACGCCGAATCCCAAGACGAGCCATCTCTCAAAGAATGGAATGGCATTCTCACCCCTAAGATTGAGATTCTCTTCTCTCAAAGAGGTGTTCTACTTGCATCCATGGTAGGCAGGAGAAAAGATATCAGTGTGTCGACTAGCTCTAGCAAGTACTCTAGGATCAACAAGAAGTCGCTCCTATGATAGACGAGTAAAAGGACCAATCAAATCAATGGAAGTGTCACGAAAGAAGGTCCTCCATTCCTCAACATAACCTAAAGAAAAAAAGAAAGAAGGAATGGCAATTCATGATTTTTACTGAAGAGGAACAATGCAAAACATGAAAACAAATGTAAACTTACAAGGATCACCAGATTGCCAGGTGGGATCAATGTATCATATCTCATCATCAAAAATAGGAGGTCTACGACCTGAAGAAGTAGACCCTGGTATCTCCTCCTTGTCTGAGTCAACCTTCTAGTTATCTCCAACTAATCCATCATTTGACTGATCATCTCCCCCAGGACCGGTTGACCACTCTCCATGAAGTCCAGCTCTCAAGTGAGCAAGACCACCCCCGTGTCTCACCTCCTCTCGACTAGTTACTTCCACAAGAGTGAGAGTGATGTGGAGGTTCACCCCGTGACAAGGAGAGAGGTCCATGTGCTCACCAAAGATGACTCAACTACCCTAGGCTACTAAGTCATGTTTTTGAGTATACATATTTTGGTGAACCTGATGTGAAGAGCAAAAACTTTTGTTGTGCCTTTCACGTGTCCTTGTAGAATCTAGCTCTTCTTTCTTTCATGATCATATTCACTGTCCTCGCCGCTTCTACTCTTTCCATCCTCACCTTTGCTCATTCCATTTATTTTATGGTGTTTGCAACACCCCTGAATATGATGGAGCCAGATTTTAACTTAGGGAATATGATGTAGGAGCAACCTTAGTTCAAGAGCAATCTTGCATCAACCAAAAACATTTGCATTTCAGTTTGTTTGCATTTTAGTTCTTTCATCTTCCAGTTCAATTCAGGTAGTTCAGTCAGAAGCAGTTTCATCTTGTGGTCTGGTTTTGGCATTTCACATCTTGTGGATCTGGGTTTAGCATCTACATTCATTCAACTACATCATATCAAGAATTCAGAGCATTTGGATCAGTTACTGAAAAGTTATCACTATCAGAAGAACTATTTTCTTAGAGCAGAGCATCCTGACAGTCTCAGACAAATCACCTATAGGAGAAGGCTTGTGCATCATTCCTTGACTTGTGGATCCTAATGACACATCATTTAATGATCTTTGGTTCATGACCGACCCTTTCCGGAGGTCTGCATGTTATTCCATTCATTTGAGGAAGTATTCTATGCATTTAGGTCTGACCTATCTATGAATACGTTACAACTCTTCATTGGAGTTTGTGACCTTCCTTGGCTAACGCGGAGGAATATTTTGGTTCGAAAATGATATATATTGATGTAATAGATCCTTAGAAAAGTAGTTAGCAATCGATAGCATAAGTTGATGGTTTAAATTTTGTGTGAAGGAGCTTCAAAGCTTTATCTTGCGCATGTATGTAATCAAGCCTTTGAGCCCTAGTTGAGAGCCTGCATGTTGCCAGCCAATTTTTATTTTGAATTCTATGATATAATGAATGACTAAATCTACATTTTCTTTATATCTTTGAGTTGTTTTCGTTGTGTTTACTCTTGTTGCATGGTCTAGACAGTTCACTCTGTGAACCCTCCTACCATGACTACACCAGAATATTCCATCAAGGGAGCCAGAAACTCCCTCTTTCGATAGGTATGTGTCACTTGATCCAAATGCACTACAAAAATGAAGACTCACATTACAAAAATGATAGAAGAGAACCTAGATGTTCTCCATGATTTAACAATCCCATATGGGAACACAATCTTGTAATTCCAAACACGCCTCATAAGGAAAGAAGAATATATTTATGAGGTTGCAAATCCATCACATGGAACAAGCCTCTATAAGAAATTCAAGCACCCATCTGGATGATGAAGTAAGAAGACTCAAGATAAATTTACAAGAGGCCAAGGATGCTCAAGAAGCCTTGAAGTTTTCTTTACAGGAAGAGCAACAGGAAAATGCTATATGAGAAGAAGCGCTAAATCATGACAACAGATGAAAAGAGATCCCTAGAAATGAAGAAGTGCCAAGAGGCCTTACACTTGCAGATCTCATTGCAACATTAGTGCAAAGAATTAGGACTTTGGAAGTAGAACAACATGTCCCAGAGAGAAGTTAGAAGTTGCATGAACACATTAGAGTTGGGCATCTTAGAACCCCCCTTACCTTAACTGTTACTCGCAAAATGGGAGTAACGACACATTCCCAAATAGGAATCCTCCAATTCAAAATACTCAAACACTGTATATAAATCAAGCAAATCAACCTCTAGCATTGGGATATCAAAGCCCACCCATGGGGTTAATGTTGTCAACTCCATAATCGCAAAGTGCTTTCTTGGGAACATACTTAGAATATTTAAAAGAGCCAATCAACATGGCTATAAGAAGTGTTCCATTACCATGACCATTTCTGGATCTCCCAAAGTTCAAGGGAGAAGGAGACCCTAACTCATACATCAAGACATATACAACTACTATAAGAGAACTACTCCCGTGGGATGGGGTCATTGCAAAAAATTCCAAAAGCATTAGAAGGAATAGCCCTGGATTGCTATTATCACTTGATAGAAGCTTCGATACACTCATTCAGACAGTTAATAGGAGAGTTTGTTATGGCTTTTGCAATGAATAAACTCATAAAGCCAAGAATTTGAGAATTTTTTACCATAAACAAGAACCTAATAAGTCAGTGGCCCATTTCGTCACTCGATGGAGACAAGTTATCTACTCTTCAACAAGTGCTCTAAATATGGATCACCATGAGTTATGTGATCTCTTCCTACATGCTTTGAATCGATATACAAGGGAAGAAGTTCAAAAATTGCCTTACAAGTCTTATGAAGAGGCTTTGGAAAGTGCCTTACGAATTGACCAAGTAGCGATTGATAGTGTCCAAAGAACCTATGGGTCAAATGGGTAGTTGATAAATGAGGATACCAGAAATAATGCACCTATCATTAAGATCCTTAAGAACAACAGAAACACAATGATAGACAATGTAACGAATCAACCCCTGATCAAGAGAGGGATGATTACAATGGAAGAGAATATTATCCCACGGATGTTAACACACTGGATCACCCTTGAAATAATGCATACTATCCAAGGGATAACTATCAATCATGGAATCAAAATGGAAATGGAAACGATGGAAGATACAAAATGCCCCCCTATGAGTATAATCAATTTTTTTCCTTCCACAGGATTATGGGGCACAACACGGAGTCTTGTAGGGAGTATAATAGGTTCATAGCAAGTTTGCTAGAAGACCAACAATGACTATTCATAGAATTGTTTCTAAATCTGCAAGAGATCACACTGAACAACAACAAAGGACCAAGGCAAACACAAATGCTGCTAGCTCCACAAAACACAGATATGAAAAACTACCAAGACCCATTTCCCACACACAGAAACATGGAAATAATTGGTCAAACAATGCAGTCCAAGGTACATATGCAAGTATCCCTCCACAACTAGGACAAGAAGGAGAAGCCAGGATGTTAGGGCTGGCGGAAATGTTTCATGATGAAGAAGAAGAAGAACTCAACAATGGACAAAAAGAGATGCATGAAAGCACGGTCTTGGTAGTGCAACTGATACTAGTGCCAATTGGACCATATGAACTAATTAAGGACTTAAAGAAAATGTACGCACACATTTCATTCATCAACCTCCTCAAAAACACTCCTTCACATTGCTTAGCATTACTAAAAGCAATAGGATTAAAATACCTCGACCAAATCACGCCGCCTCCTAGCGAACAAGTCAATCATGTAGATTTTGATGTAAACCCACCAAATTCTAAATTAAAAGATCTAGGGTTTTTCTATGACTTAAATAAAATGCCTTTTGAGGTGAAATTAACAAAAAGAGGAGATCCCACACTATACTTATAGGTGTGCATTTACAACACATGCATCAAAAAAACATTAATTGACGATGGAGTAGCAGTGAATATAGTTTTTTTCTATACTTATATGTTTGAGGCTACCAAGTCATGTTTTTGAGTGTATAGGGATTGCCCCCATGACATGAATCTAGGGTTTACCAAGAAGAAGATTGTATGAAAGAGAACCATACATGACTTGGATAAGGGTAGATAAAGTCACAAGGCCAACCTTAATAGGTAAGTTGATAATACCTAATGATTGTCTACCAACATTATCAAATCCACAAATATTAAGTTTATTTGGTTTATTGAGAGATGTATCAGTATTGATTTTATGTAACAAGCCTATGCCACAAACATTAAGAACTGATCCACCATCAATCATAGTACGTCATACCTCATTTTATTAATGATGATGAATATCATAAGAGGCTCATATTGGTTTTGAACTTCTATGGGAGGTAATTCATGTTGTTGAAAAATGATGTCCATTTTTGTTGCATGCATATAATCTAGTAGGGCTACTACATCATTTGGCTTAACAATATGTGGAACAATCACCTTTTGTAAAGCTTCTTGGAGCATTCTGTGGTATGTAGGTGATATTTGTATCAATTCCCATAGAGAGATATTTGTAGTAGTGTAGATTTGCTCAACAAGATCATAATCTCTACTAGTATGTTGAGTAAGATGAGGTGCTTGAGGAAGAAAAGGTTAAGAAGGTGGAAGAGAAGCTGCAACAAATGTTATTTGTTTCTTTTGTTTGTTGTTTCTAGTGTTATATGTATGGGCAACCTCATGATGAATAGGTTGTTGCTTCACATTTTGATTGTGTTTATTGTTTCCAGTGATTTGTTCTGCATAGTTTAAGATATAACCAAGAGGTCTAGAAGTTTTCAGATTACCTCCTATTGAGAGAATCAATTTAGATTGTGATTGAGGGGCATCATTATGAAGATACACAACAATTTTGGGTTTCTCAGGTTCTTTTTGGGAACCAGAAACATAAATTATATTTATGAATCTTTGTAATAAAGATGGTTTAGGAGTCATAGAGGATGGTTCTGTAGAGATGAGTTCATCTAAGTCTTCATCTAGCATGTCAAAATCATCTCTACTAAATGGCTCATCAAATGCATCAAAGTGTTGAAGAAAGAGGTTTGACATTGTCGCATACTCTACTTTTTCCATCCTTATGTAAATGATATAAAGGAGAAAAATGAAATGAAATTTGTTTAAGTTATAAAATGAAATAACTAAGTTATGAATAGTAATTCCTTAATTATGTTATCTAATGAATAGATAAAACATAATCAAGATTTTTATGATTTTCAAGCTAGAAATTATCAACAAATGAGATTTTTGATAACCCTAATCAATGTATATGCATGAATTCAATATGCATAATTGAGAAATGTTCTACTAAACTTAATAATAATTAGATCTAATGTGTAAAATCAGAAAATTATATCATGCTATAATGATCTAAACTTGTGAAATATAGACAATGTGACAAATATACTTTTTTCTAAACCTAAATCAAATGCTTAATTTTGTAATTTTCAATACCAAGATGCAAGAACACTCTTCACACAAGGAAAGATAAGGTACAAAAAATGAAAACAATTTAATCAACCAATTAATGTCACAAAGATACGAAACAACCCACTAATCTATAAACCCTAGGTTCAAGACTAGCTAGATTTTCAAGGAATGCAAGGTTTTTTGTTACCCTAATAATGGATCAAATACAAAATGCATGGTATGCAAGTATGAAAATGATGAATAAACTCAATCCTAATCAGATCTGGAACAACAAATAACTTTTATTTAAATGGAGGAGGATGTAAGAGTGATGCATCGAGGTCACCAAAATGTTCGTTGGAAAAGGGAGACTTAGCTTAAGAGGTTAAACTAGATCAAACCCTCTTCTATCAACATTGGGACACAAACCGAGTTTGGCTTCTACCTTTGAAGGAGAGCCAAACTATAGGGGTTTTGTCACTTTGTTGTGTGGAGGAGTGTCAACCAAATTCAACCAACCAATCCAAGGTGAAACATGAAACCCTAATTAAGCAAGACTCACTAATAATGACTATCGGAAACAGATACAAGAATTCTAAAAAGATAGAAAAGATCAGGAAATAGTACAAAAGCAAAACTTGTGCTTGAAAACTAGGAGGTACTAGGGCATTGAGTGTCCTTGACGAAAATTAGGGTTTTACAAAAAGTCTAAATTTCTCCCGACTTGTAACTATAAAATTTGTTTTCTCTCTGGTTGGTGTCTTCTAAAACCTACAAAATCAACCTGCACATACAAAACAAGGGTAAAAAGTGTTGTGGCTATATAGGATCTTTCCTCAGTCAAGCCCTCGTTTCAATATTTTTACCTCATGAATAGCCAAGATTAGAACAAGATGTGTGCACTCAGAAACCCTAAGTGTGAGAAGTAACTGTTTAGGGTAAAATTGGATTTTGTTAATCTTTTGTTGTTTAGATATTAAAACCCCCCTTTCCACTAAACATTGAAGGATCTAGGGTCGAGTGGCGAGCACTATCATACCCTAGGTCACTTACAAATGAAGGGAAAATTGGATTAGGGAATTAATTATCAAATTTTCCTTCTCCTATGTCCAATTGACCATTAAAACCCTAATTATACAAATACGACAACAAATTAACGAAAGATGGAAAAATCTCTTGCAGACGAGGGTAAAATAGCAAATCACAGAATACCTATTTTTGGGGTTCTGAAGCGGAACAATTAGGGACTAAGGTGCGGGCACTCAAGTCCAAGGTACCTACTTTTGGGGGAATCTGGACCTCCTTCTAACACTGATTAGCCCTGTAACTTCTATTTCCTGAAATCTGTCTGCAGAGGACATTGTTGCGAGTGCCCAAGTCCTGGAAGTGCTCCTGTGTCCTATTTTTCTTTAGATCCCAAATCCCTGATGCTTGTCAATCCTTCTTGCAACTCTACTTTTTCTAGATGCAACACCTGTAACCTGCAATCACAAGACTTGGTTTGGGGGTTGTGGTGTTTAGAGGCTTGCCTCAGTCAAGCCCCAGAGGACACTTAAGTATTTGAACACCATTGTCAAACAAAGAGTGCATGCCCTTGTGAAGTAGAGGCAAAAACCAAAGGAATCAATGATGAAAACACAATATTATGTCACCTTGTGTGAGGACCGCCCTTTTTACTTCTGTTCTTATGACTATTTACATTACTGTTATTGATACTTTTTATATTTGTGGGATAGTAGTTCTCAGATTTGTCAAAACTATTAAACTTTATTATGATTTCAGAAAAACTAATTGGGTGATGTTTGGATAAGTTTACATTTCAGAAAAGTTAATTAAGTGATGATGGAAAATTGTAATATGATTTCATTTATGTTAATTAGAACTATGTCATGATAATGCATGTTTTTAAGTTGCTTCGGCTATGATGATTATATGTGGACACTGATCTTGTAATTTAGTGTGCAAGATTTACTAATCGAACCACAGATTTCGGAGATCATTCCGCACCTTGTTATTATTATCCCCTGTTAAGCCGATCTGGTTCCACGAGGAACCAAGATCTTTCTGTGTTTGATGTGATGTTGTAATGTGGTCTTTCGTATGGTCGAGTGGGTTTGGTTACCCTCTTGTAACAATATTTTATGATTTGTGTTGTAAAAAGTTTGAATTTGAATTTCTTTATTTTATTTAAATCTTTGAGGCCTTTTCATGTGCTTTACCTTGACCACGGGTGTCCTGAATGGGTTAAAGTTGACCCTGGGTTATACCCCATGGGTCCAGGGGCCCATTTGGCATGGGTAACCCTTGAGTGACTTCCATCTAGTCATCTTAACTTCCCCCTGAAGTTAAGTGGCGAAAATTGGAGGTATGGAGGGGACATGATGGGTTGTACCAACACCTAACCCATCCCTCTTCAATCCCCAAGGTAATAGATGACTACAAACCCATCCATTATTGAAGGATTGACTTGAAGTCACCTTCTCCATTAGTGAGATTCCCCCATGTGTTGTGGGGCCATCCATGTGAAGGAGGGAAGAAGAGGCATGGGTCACCTGTCTTTTCCTCCTTTAACTCCTTTTATTTCTCCCATGCGTAAGAGAAATGACATGAGGAGAGGGATAAGGAGTACTCTAGGGATGGGTGAGTGACATAAGTCACCAGGACAGAATAGTGGTTTTGGGGGAGGGTGAGGAGGTGACAAGTGTCACCTCCCCATTCCTCTAAACTGATAAGCATTTTGGGTTATTTGTTTCCAATTTTGGGATGAGAGGGAGTTAGTTGAATTTTGGGAGAAGTTTTATGATTATTGCCAAAAATAGGAAAGTTAGCTTGGAGGAGAGGAAAAGAGAGAGGAGTTGGTGGCTAAGGTTGGAAGAGAACTCAGTGGAGCTCTGCAACAATTTCATTCCATGAGGGCTTTGTAAGGTTGGTTTGATTTTTACCTTTCTTTCGTATATCTGAATGTGTATGTAAAGTGTGTGAAAGATGCTTATTTGTTTGTGTTTTAGAGTTGTTTTCTGTGGGGGTTTGTTGTCGGGTTGTTTGACAGAGCCTCTCCCACTTGGGAGAAATGCTCATCAAGTTTGGGGTAGGGGAGGAGAGATCCTCCTCGGGTGCATACCTATTTCCTTCTTTTGGGATGTTGAAAGCCTTGAGGGCATGTATCTGTGACTGTATCTTTGACTTGAGAGTCAAATATAGATTTCTTAAAAAATTTGTGATCAAACTTGGTTTGAGGCCAAGAGAAATTGTGTTGGTTAAAATATCTGTAAGGGTGACACTCTGGAGTCGAGTGTGTCCACTCTCCTGCCCCTTATGAAACTCACTGTAGTTGAGTTTCCGTGTTGTGTAATTTACCCATGGGTGTTTGTGTGCTTTGGGTTTGTTGTTGTCCCTGTTGTGAAGTGGAGTGCTTGAGTTACCTAGGTGTGAGTATGGTCTCCCTAGCTTGGGGGTGACCCTCTTGCGGGTCTACGGAAGGGAGGAGAGCTAGATGAGTGGTGTTTTCTTCTTTGTTTGTCTTTGATACGCAGGTTTCCTCTTGGAGCTTCTGGTTGGATTTGGAGAAGTTATATTTATGAAGAAACAGTTTATCCTTCTTTGTCATGAGAATTAGTTCATGATCTTTTGTAAAGAGTGTAAAAGAGAGCACCTCTCTTGCTATTGTTGTAATTTATTGTCACCCTGGGAGTGAAGGAAATAACCTCCCTGATCATGTTATTGGGTGTGACTGTTACTTAGTTGTTACATAACTCCTTTTGTAAGTTGGTTGGGAGAAGGAAATCCTTAATTTTTTTCATCTTGTTAAGGGTAGTGAAATAGTTAATCTTCCTGTATTGTGTATGATGTATTTATTTACCTTGAATTTCATATGGAAAGTTTGAAGTAAATAGAAAGTCTTACTGTATTAAATGTGTTAGTGAAAGGAAGAGATCTTTAATTATTTGCAATCAAATCTGAGCTTGTTTGTAATTATAAGGATAGATTGGCTTAACTAGTTGAAAGGTCAGTTTTATAGTCCATTGTTATAATGGAAAATACAGTTTTAAATGATTAAGTTTCTTCTTCATAAATAATGGTTTCAGTTATTTTGTAAAGTTTAGAGGAAGTCTATTATGTATTTACTTCTGTTTGTCCAAGAGTTGAAATGGACATTTATTTATTACAGAATTAAATTGAGTAAAAATCCACTTCCTTTGTTCATTGGTTTAGTAGCTATATAATCATGTGTAAGAAAATAATCTTGCTTATTTGTTCATTTGAAAAGATTTTGGAGAAACAGAATATAATGTTGTATTTGAGAAATTTGATTATGAATATATATATATATATATATATATATCTGTATTTGATTTGGTTATTGATTTATGAAACAAATTCATCTGAGAAAATTAAATGGTATCATACAAATAATATATATATATACATATATATATATCTTTTAAATACTAATGAACCGCAAATTAAAAGTTGTGATATTCGAAATAAAGATGAAGCGCTTTTGGGTGTTGCTGTGTAAATAAAAACACAGTCAAAAAAAAATACATGGAGGGCGGTGGGGAGTGAATCCCCACCGCCGTTTTGTTTTATTAGCTTGGAGGTGTGGGAAGGGGCGGAGCCCCACCCACACCCCACCTCATGGGATGTGGGTGGGGCTCCGCCCCTTCCCACATCCCCATCCTCTGCATCCGCCGCGCGGCCTTCGCCGCTCTTAACACTGCCAACGCCGCCACGGCCATTAACACGCGCAGCCCTTCCTCTGTGTCCGCCGCGGCTCTTCTGCAGCCCAAGCCACTTTCGTCGCTGCCTGCCCGCCGCCATCTCCATTGCCCCTCCACTGTCCTTCCCACCTCCGCCGCCCTTGTCTGTAGACCACAACATGATTTTCAATAAGAATTATAGGGTTAAAACCCTACTTTATGTTTGAACAAAAATAATAAAATAATAATAGTTGGTGAAATAAAAACAAACCACTATTAGTGGTGTTTGAAGTTATATAAATATATAATTGTATATATACATATCTATGTATATATATAGATATTTAATTATATTTAGATATAACATTTATAAATATATAATTATATATACATATCTTGTATATATAGATATGTATTTATATTTTGATATAAATTCCAAATATATATATATATAGATATATATATATATATATATATATATATATAAGAGTAAGGGATTACGTGGAGTTTGCTAAACAAATTTAAAAGAGCATTTTCGTAATTTACATATACATATAAATATATATGTATATGGGAGAAGTTTTACGGGCCATTTTATTAGGCCCTCGCTTAAAATCCTGACAAGTTTTACAAATTAATTTTAATAATGAAATATCAAGGTATGGGAATTATGTTTTCGTCGTAAGTGAAGTATAAACGCAATTAAATAGAAATTATGTTATATTTCCATGGTAAAGGTTTTATAAAGAGGGGAGCCTCTTACAAATATTAACAATGGTATATGATTGAATATATATATATATATATATATGTACAATAATATTATATTTAAAAAAAATATATATATAGAAGATTAAGAATAGTATAATAAATAAATAAATTATTAAGATAACCTATCAATTGCAATAATAGTAGGTGTAATAAATAATAGTAATAATAACAACAGTAATTATAATAAGAGAAAATAAAATTATAATTTAACGAGAGCATAAAGGAATATGCTGTTATGCTCCGGAAAGAGTTTCTCGGAAGTTTCAACTATCAACGTAATTTCAATAACCGGGAAAATGAAGAGGAAAATTACACGTCACCCTGCTTAAAGGATCACTAGAAATAAACTTAAGAAGCCATCACAGACATTCCATGTGAGGCCATTTTAATCTCAACTGTAGTAAACGTCCACATAAGTAAACCTGTAAGAGAGTCAGAAGAAGAAAAACTAACATTGGAAAACACAGAGGAGAAAATGCGCGACATTTCCCACATGGGATAAGAGAACTAAGTTGATGGACCCTTCCGCTAAATTTGCTTAGGAACAAGTTTAATTAATACAAACGTAGAAGAGAAACCTAGATCGGAGATAACTAGGAGACTGAGTCCAACGAAGTAGTAAACCAGTCTATGTGACCTAGACCATCCGGAAGTTAGGATTAATGTCAATAATAGATACAGTGATAACCCTGATTGATGTCAAATATGAAGAAAGGTCCGGATAAACATAAAGAAAGCATAGAAAATGAAAGAGAGAGAGACCGAAATATAAACAAACTAAATTATCAGAGAAATAGTTAAGGTGAGCGCGATAAAAATACAATCAAAATTAAGACCCAGAGAAAAGGGAAGAGAGAGCAAACAAACCGTCTTGTTGAGAATGCTAAGTCGAACGAGGAGTGTATTTCAGGAAACAAGAGAGGAGACAGACAACCGTGCCTTGCTGAAAAATGACTCAATAGGGAGATCATGAGTCAGTTTAGTCAGAACAAGGCATCGTGGGAAGTTGTTAATCTATCAGTGAACCACGTGCGTAATATAGGGTTGAGTAATTCCCACTTACGCCGTAAGGCGTTATGCAGCCAGAATCTGCCGAGATTTAGATTTAGGAACCTTGATATTAACAACCTTGTAGCGAAGTTAACGGCATCATAGAGACCCCCTTGTTGGTCTGCTCGCGTCCGGTTGCACGCAATTGTACTTGTACCCCACCGACAACTGTAGTGTTTTCGCCTTGAGCGAACACCACCGAGCATACTTACGCATGCGAGGGGGTTTTTAGGGAAGCGTGAGAAAAATTTTGATATCTCATGTCATAACCACATGACAGATGTGACTATGACATGTGTGATGTGTGTTGTGACCACATGAGAAATGTGGGCATGACACCTTGTAGTGAAGCTCTCATGGAGGAAGATGCTCTTCATGCCATGAAGAAATCGATGCTCAAATCTACAAATATCAGCACACAAAACATACAAGTCTACTCTTGCAACACAATAGAAAGCCTTGAATCACCTTGAGAACACTTGAACATCACAATTCCATCTAGTTTATAAATGAATGCCTAAACATGCTTATATATGCACCTACAAGCATGCCCGCCAAGATTTTAAAAATCAAACTTTACCGTGTCAGCAAAAGAACCAACTAACGGTCATAAACTGACACCCAGAAATTGGGGCTGCCCTAAAATAGGGCAAGACTAGGGCACAGGCGCCCAAGTCCTCCCCCCCAATTTTGGGTAGGGTATAGCTCAAGGGGTCCACCTAGGTCCAATTTGCCATGGAACCTAGGTCTCATTCCATCGGGATGCCAAAATATGAACTAAAATGTCCTAAATGCATACTAAAGACCCAAGAGCTAAACCTTATGAGGGAAAAGCCCCCAAGGGGACATTTTCTGACATTACATTTAGCCCCCACTTTAATGTATGTATAAACGCGAGGCCAATATATTCATTAAAGTAAGGTCACAAACACAACAAACACGCCAAGCACGGAGAAGACACATCAATCGCATAACAGGCACACCAAACACGGAGAAGACAGTTACAGTCACACAAAACATAGAGAATACAGTCAATGCATAGAAGACTCATTAATGCATGGAAGACAGAAATGATATCTTTTCTTTTATTTTTCTCATATATATGAAATGCAAATGCAAGTACTGAAAAGTAAACAAACCTCCCATAATACAAGATGCACTACCGAAGGGCGCAGGCCTCAATATATATGGGGTAACACACACACAAGACACGTAAACCCTCCCAAAATGTAGGAAGAACTACCCGAGGGCATTGGTCTTTGCATATGGGGCAACAAACACACCACATAAAACAAGCATGCCAAAACACACACAATTGAAGACACGGAGAAAATAGGCAGACAAGAGATGGAGTGTACCTATTTATAGGTCAAACACCATCTCAGGCACATCACAGGCACACACCGATGATTGGGCTTCACCACAACAATCACCAAAGACCCGCTTAAGGGTTGAGTTACTCATAGAACTGCTCCCCACCTCCGTAGAGGACTTTGAAAAATGACAGGATGATATAATCTGCTCCAAGAAATACACCATCCCCGCCTCCACAGAGGGCTAAAGAAAAAGGATATACACAATATCCTACCTCCGTAGAGGGCTTACATGACTGATTGATTGATTTCAAACAAGCTTAGGATGTACGATGCACTACTCTGGGGCACAAGTCTTTACATTTGAGGTCAAACACATTGCTAACATCTATAACAGACAACTTACCTTATATATGCCCCCACCTTAAGGTGGTTGATATTAGTTATCAATATCAAGCACATTAAGGTAGGAAGAAAACACACAAGGGAACACTGACTTTCACAAAGTCCATGCCTCCCTAAGGTGACATGTACCTTACGATCGCCAAATGTTCCCACAAACACATCCCTGCAAGAAACATGTTAGTGTCTACAACATCATGATAAACAACAACATCAATGCATATGATTAACCACACAAAGAGCCAAGGATATATCACGAAGCTCTCTAAATCGAGTACCACCAAGGCTAGATTCAAAGGAAAACAAAGGTGCACAGAGTAGCAGTATTGTTAAGGTTTGTAAATGCGACAGAAACATCATAAAATTCACTACACAAAAAGTAGGAGTTCTTCCACTAGCCAAGCGTCAGATAAAATATACAACCCCATCATCCTATTAGGAACTAAGTCTATTTTTTGATTGTTCTCAAAAGGGACACTAGGTCTGCATCAATATAAATGTTTGTCGTCATCCGCCTGGTAGATGGAAACACTAGAGGAAGGGAAATAATAAATAAGAGAGGAGAAACAAGTGTCTTAGGGACAGTCACATAGGAGGGTGCCCCCAAGTCACCAACTGTGATGCTATGTCCATAAGACACAACACACAACAATGAAATCAAAGAGAGGCAATATAGAAGAATGATGATACAAATAAAAGAAGGTCACAACAGAGGCAGTCTCCTAGTATCTCGGACCTTACGGGAGAATCCAAGGTCATCCCAGGAGGCCTAAACAACATGTAACACATCACGGGGGAAGCACATCATGAGAGAGATAAAGGGTTAGAGATACTTACCTGTAGGGTCTTCATATTATATCTTGGAGCTCTCGAACCTCTTGGAGAGGTATTTGATCATGTTTAATGCAAAATTTGAGTGGTTCTTATGAAAGTCTTGTTTGTTATCATATGATGCTTGTTCAAATCCTTGTTTAAATGAGACTTTTTGGTGCTTATGAGGGGGAGAACCACTATTATTTCTGACTATTGATTGTCGTCTTGCTCTTTTCCAATTTTTAGCGAGTTTTCATTGTTGAATCTTTCTAGAATAGTAGCGGGAATCATCCTGTACCATTTTACTCGTCTGTATTGGTTGTTGTTCTTTCCTTTCATATGCATTTTGATTATCTCTCGATCCATATAAGGATAACGAAGGAGGAACCTCAGCATAAATTTTGTTACTTCGTGGATGAGATGGATTATCCATTTATTTCTTGTCAACTTCAATCATACCCATGATACTATCATAGTCCAAGTAGGGTTAAAGTTCAAATCTATGTCACACTTTTATAAAGGAAACAACCAACACTGATCTAACTTTTTAACTTGAATCAATACAATGTACATTTTTTAGTGTATTTTATATTTTTATTTTTTAAAATTTAAAAAATTATTTAAATATAGTATTTTATAAAATTGACACTATAATTTAGTTGTTGATAAAATGCTAAAAAATAAGGTTGAATGGATGTTGCATATTATATAGTAAATTTTATTTATATTTCTTTTATTTTTCTTGTGTATTCATTACTCAAAACTTTAGTGGATGGATTAATTTTTTCCCCATTTTGATAAATATATATTTTTAAATAAATCTTGGAAGTTGCATGTGATGAAAACACAATTGTTTCAATGGGATGTCAACTTTTGTATTAAATATTTATCAAAAATAGGAAAAAAATCATATCATCTTAACATGGAATCTCTCCTCTAGTGCATAATATTTTTTTCCAAATTTTTTTGATAAACTTTACCATTTTTTCTTGAGAGGAAAATCGACATCATATTTTGGTGCTGATGACCTACTTTTACTAAAAATAAAAAATAAAATATAAACACTAATTGAAATGTTTAAAAATATATATTTTTATAAAATAGACTTATAGATCTACAAAATGGTATTTTTAGATTCTTTTAAAATGATTATTTGCAAAAGTAGGAGTTGTTAGAACATCAAAATTTTCAAATAATTTCATGGTAAATTAGCCCCAAAGTGATGCTACATATGTTTTTAGTGGATGGTTCCAATTGGAAAAGTTGTGGACTAGATGTAATTTAGCTAGAATGAATCCAAATAGAACATATGTTTCACCAAAATTAGCTTTTAGTTGGAAATACTTAAATTCATTTATGCTGATGAGTTGGCCAAAAGTGTGACACAACTTTAAACTGTTACCTAGTAATCATCCTCGTCTACCTCCACTAAATCTTGTTCCACCATATTATTTTTGGTATGCTTAGGAAAAGGATTAATGAAGATTTGTAAATTTTGATTCGGCGGAGAAACTGACTTATTTCCATTATCATTCACACCTGATACCTGGATGACATTTGAATCAATAAGGTCATGTATCTCATGTTTAAGACGCATACATCATTCAGTGTCATGTCCTTGCGTTCGATGATAATGAAAAAAGGCATTAGCATCAAAGTAAGGTCCTTGTTTACTAGGATCAACATGATTGATCGGGGAAAGCTTCAAAATGTTATTACTCATAGCTTGGTTCATGATAGAATGATAAGACTCAGATATCGGAGTAAATTTTCTTGGTTGACATGATGCTTTCTTCAGATTGCTGATAGCTAAAACATTTGAAAAGTTGTTCATATTTGGTCCATTAATCTTGATGAAGCTCCTGTTATTATTATTCCTCTTAAAGTTGTTTTGTGATGATCCACCCGTGGATTGACTAACTTGAGCCGATGAGTTTTGGTTTTCATACTAACTAGACAAAAGTTGATAATCATGAAGGGCGGTTCATAAATGTTGAAAGGAGTTATACTTCATCAAGAAGATCATATCATGAATATTAGGTTGTAGATTTGTAATAAATATCTTCTGAACATCTTCATCTTTCATCTGATATTGAATCTATGCATAAAGTCCTTGATACCGACTAATGAATTCAGTCAACTTCTCTTTTGGGCCTTGTTTACATTGAACCAAGTCAATAAGAGTGACTTGGGGTCTGATATTTGCTTGAAAATGTTGTAAAAATTGATCAATCAACTGCGAAAAGGAGTGTATTAAATTTGGAGGCAAAGCGAAAAACCATTCTAAAGCAATATTTTTGAGAGATCAAGAGAAAAGTTTTGCTAATAAATCCTCTTCAAAGTGAAAATCACTACACATAGTTGTAAATGCTACCACATGGATATTAGGATCACCTTTTCCACCATATTTTTCAAAGCGAGCAGTCTCAAACCTCTCAGGCATAGGGGTTCTCAAAATTGCATAGGATAACAGATTACGAGCATGATATGTTGGTAGACTAGGCTTCGAAGAATTTGTCAAATTTGTTACCTTTTGTTGCAAAGCAGTCATGCCCTATAAAAGTTGGTTTAGGATGGCATCATTAGAAGATGCGATTTGTTGTGAGGAATTAGAACCAAGGTGAGGAGGAGATTGAGCTTGAGACACAATCTATGGAGGCTGAGAATATGTTAGCGGTGGTTGGCCACAATGATGGTAGAAGATGGTTGCGAGTATGTAATAGCTAGCTGGAAATGCATGGAATAGATAGGAGATTGAGAACAATTATTCATAGGAGAGGTCCCTTTAGGAACCAAATTCTGATAATTAAATCACACAGCTTTGTAATTAGTGCCATTAGATACTCCAATACCAGTGGTAGCATTACTATAAGCGTTCGCATTAGTTGTTAAAATCGTTGATGTGAAAGTGGATATTCCTCTAGTTGGTATAGGTATGGATACTTGAGTATGAGATGGTGATAGAGTGTTATGTATCACTTGTCCACATTCAATCACTAGCATAATTTTGGTTTGTACAATATGTGCTAGACCATGAAGTGCATTAGCACCATCTTGTCCTTCCTTTATCAATTCTCTTATATTATGAATTGTAGGAATCACTTCTTCAGCTATTCTCTCATTTTCCATAAATGTTTAAAATTCAGCTAAGTCTTTATCCAAATTTTCTATTTTCTCATTAGATACATACCCTATTGCCTCAATAGTGTTATCAACATCATGAAAAGTTTGTTCTTCCATTGAGGTTTGGGGATGTGTAATATCTTGCACAATTTGAGTTTCTCCCTTGGTAAAGAAGGAGTCTAAAGTACCAACTTCTTCAAGAGCACTAGATCCCATTAATATTTTACTTCTTCTCAAAGGGATATTGTTTTTAGGACAGCATGTCATAAAGCTTGCACAAACTAAGAGAACAAATCCTTGGAGAAGGATATGATTGACGGCCAAAATGCTTGATTTTTTGTACTCTTTTCAATGCAAATGAATGAAACAAAGGATGCTGTGAGGATTTCAGTCAAGGGAAGAAATTTATATGTCTTATATCAGTCCAAAACAATAGTATAATTACTCTTAACACACTCTTGATGCGAATCCAAGATAATGCCAAGTCAAAATATAGTGAAAATATGTCGAAATAGGCACTTTTTTCACCAAAATTCAATGCAAAAGAGCATAACAAAGGGTGTTGTGAGGAAAATGATGATGGAAAAAAAGTAATATCAGTAATAAAAGCCACTTGGTGTCAAAATACCCAGCACAACATGCTTTTAGCACCACTTAAGGTGAAACCCTAGTGAAAATATAGCAAAAATAGGCTATTTTTCATGATTTTTCAACTCCAAGACCTAGAAAAAGGGGTTTTGTAAGGAATTTTAGGAGGTACATCAAATAATATCAGTCACCTCAATCCATAAAATTGATCACAACACGCTTGGAGTGCAAACTAGGTCAAACCCTAGGGCAAAAATAGCTAAAATGTGTAGTTTTTCACCAAATTTTCACTACAAGAGCCCATTAAAAGGGTGTTGTGAAGATTTTTAGGAGGGGAAGAAAATGATTACCCTAATAATATAAAATTAATACAAAAATACTCTTCACAACACACCTATGGTGCAAGTTTATAAAGTCAATAAGGCCAAATTTAGTGAAAATCGTTGTTTTTGAAGCCCTAGGTTTGAGATCTTGACACAAAATGCTATGCGAATGTTTTGAAGTCTGATTTATGATCAAATTGACTTAATCTCAGATCTAAAAATAATTTTCAATCCTTAACATGCAAAATGCCCATGCGAATTTAATAAAAATGCATCAAATTTGCTAGTTTTTTGTTGAAATTTTCTATGCAAAAATGCAAATATTTTAAATCTAAATGCAAATTCACACTAAAATGCAAGACTACAGCCAAATGAAAATTTTAATGAGCCTCTAAAATTAACCCTAGATTTTGGAATTACTAGGTTATATAAAATTGTCAAAATTTCCACAAAACCCTAGCAATTAAATGATGAAAATGCAATGTAAATTTTTGATTTTTTTGGATTTTTCTGTATTTTATATCAGATCTAATGCAAAAATCATGAATTAGGAAAATTTAGGAAGGACTGATGCAATTTAGTAAGCCAAACAATGCATTTTTTTTGTATTTTTCCAATTTTTTATTTTTTTTTATTTTTTCTCAATGCGATAAAATGAAGAACCAAATGAATGAATGAAATCAATCCAAATATGAAGAAAAACACTTAGAAAGTTGAAATTTAAGTCCAATAATGTGGGTTCACCAAAATGTTTAGGGTAAAATTGGATTTTGTTAATCTTTTGTTGTTTAGATGTTAAAACCCTCCTTTCCACTAAACATTGAAGGATCTAGGGTTGAGTGAGAACTATCATACCCTAGGTCACTTACAAATGAAGGGAAACTTGGATTAGGGAATTAATTATCAAATTTTCCTTCTCCTATGTCCAATTGACCATTAAAACCCTAATTATGCAAATACGACAACAAATTGACGAAAGACGAAAAAAGCTCTTATAGACGGGGGTAAAATAGCAAATCACAGAATACTTGTTTTCAGGGTTCTAAAGTGGAACAATCAGGGACTAAGGTATAGGCATCCAAGTCTGACACTGATCAACCTTGTAACTTCTATTTCCTAAAATCTGTCTGCGGAGGACACTGTTGTGAGCGCCCAAGTCCTAGAAGTGCTCCTGTGTCCTACTTTTCTTCAGATCCTGAATCCCTTATGCCTGTCAAGCCTTCCTACAACTCCACTTTTTTTGGATGTGACACCTGTAACCTACAATCACAAGACATGGTTTCAGGGTTGTGGTGTTTAGAGGCTTGCCTCAGTCAAGCCCCAGAGGACACTTAAGTCTTCGAACATTGTTGTCAGACAAAGAGTACGTGCCCTTGTGAGGTAGAGGCAAAAACCAAAGGAATCAATGATGAAAACACAATATTATGTCACCTTGTAGTGAAGCTCTCATGGAGGAAGATGCTCTTCATGCCATGAAGAAATTGATGCTCAAATCTGTAAATATCAACACACAAAACATACAAGTCTACTCTTGCAACACAATAGAAAGCCTTGAATCACCTTGAGAACACTTGAACATCACAATTGCCATCTAGTTTACAAATGAATGCCTAAACATGCTTATAGATGCACCTACAAGCATTCCTGCCAAGATTTTAAAAATCAAACTTTACCATGTCAGCAAAAGAACCAACTAACAGTCATAAACTGACACCCAAAAATTGGGGCTGCCCCAAAATAGGGCAGGACTAGGGCGCAGGTGCCCAAGTCCTCCCCCTATTTTAGGCAAGGTATAGCTCAAGGTGTCCACCTAGGTCCAATTTGCCATGGAACCTAGGTCTCATTCCATCAGGATGCCAAAATATGAACTAAAATGTCCTAAATGCATACTAAAGACTCGGGAGCTAAACCTTTGAGGGAAAAGCCCCCAAGGGGACATTTTCTAACGTTACAGTAACATGCAATATATAATCATAAATATCAAACCCTAACCCTAGATGATTCAAGAAAATAGGATAGGATTATAAAAGAGATGCTTCACTTTAAAGATGAGGATTCACCGAAGGTTTGCTGAATAAGAAGGCAATGCAACCATACCCTAGGAGGGTACTTAAGCCAAGCTCTAGTTGGTGGTTCCAACCCTTCTCCCAATCATGAAAAATGTTTCAACCTAGGAATGGTAAGATAGACTCAAGATCTCACTTCCTAGCCTTCATAAAATCCTTCCAAGAGAGCAAAGTCCTTTCAACTTGATCAATGGTAACCTATAGTAATTCAAGAGCATAATATTGCATAGAGAGATTCTATTCCAAAATGTCTTTTTCATCTATCAAAATCTTCTAGTTTCAAATGAGGTCACTTGTTTATATACAAGGCCCTAGAAATGAATAATTTGAATTAAAGAATCGACAACACACACTAAAAACCTAATTTGAGTTTAGGGTCATCTTAACCAACACAAAGGTTGATCTGTGGAGTTAATTTGCCTCCCTAAAAACATGGGAGGGACCAAAGTGCTAGGTTCCCTAGGCCTTTGGGTAAACTAAGTTACAAGCACAAATTTGAGGTAGAGCTAACTCCAAATTTCAAATTAGTTTCTGAGTCACAGCCAAGCTTTAACCAGAATTGTGACATTTCATGAAATCGAGGCTCAATCAAGACTTCAAGGTAGACCTAAAAATGGACTAAGTTAGAGATCACTAAAGGAAGGTACTAAACATAGTGAAATTGTACTTACATAACCAAGGAGCACAATTTATGATGTAATAGGGGTGACCCTTGTAGATCTGGAACATGAATTCCTCTTCAGTTTGGGCCCAAAATTAGCTCTATTTTTACCCAAATTTGCTCCAAATTGAGCCCTGATTGTGTGAGCCACTTTCCATAACTGATCATAAACTTTTCTGACTAATTCAAGACTCCCAATCACTCCATTCTAACTCACAAATCAATTTTTCTTATCTCCCCATCAATCTCATGGTAACTCCATTTATTCTCCTATGAAAACTTATCAAGGCTTATTCACCCCTAATTATCTCAGTCCTCTCTCTAATCAAGAGAGTTAATTCCCCAATCAAATTTTGTTAACTCTTCAATCATGAGAGTTTATTTCTTAATCATTCCCACCTCCTTGTGCCAATCTGGCCTATAAATACCCCTGTCCTCTCCATTATTTCTCAAGTTGGAGAATGATCTTCCCTTCTTCACAAGCTTTTTCAAGATTCTTCACATACCCTTGAGCCTCTTAGTTTCTTTCTTTAGTATTTCAAAGCTTCCAAGATTTATTTTCATTAGTTTCATTGTTGAAAAGCTTCAAAACATTTTCATAGGAGGCAAATTCATTGTTTCAATTAATTTCTTTCTTATTTTTAACTCTCCCCTTTAGCATGCTTGTGATCACGCATGACTTATGTGCCTTTTCTTTTCCATTGTTGTGCCATCCAAGATTTCAAAAACTTCAATAGAGTGTTCTTATACTCTCATTTTTCCCATATCCATAGACATAGTGCTCCTAGGCTCACCTTGAGCTCATCTCAATTCAAGCTTTCAAAAGCTTCATCATTACAAATCAATTGCTTCTCCATCCCACTTGCCACCAAGAGGATGACCCTGCTACTGCAAGAAGACAAGGAGGTTGATAAATTCAAGGATTCTTGAGGGTAGTGGAGGCTCACACATCTCATATTCCAAGTTATTCGTGCATTTTAGTAGTAATTAAATAATCAATCTTGCTCTTGGAATAGTAATCTTGTTATTGCAAATTCCTTGAAAGTTAGTTTACATTGTTTAGATTAGCTTATTTTAAGTAGTTTGATTGCAATTTAGATTATTTTTATTTCAAGTATTTCTTTTCAATTCTTAGAGTAGCCCAAAATCGATCTCAAAAAATACAAAAAAATAGAGTAATTGCATTAGGTAAACTCATTATAGCTTGCATTCATATTTCAATTCCCAATTTAATTACTTCATTTTATTTCAAAAAATGGTGAAAAGGAACAAAAAGTTGTTTGCATACATTTAGCTTGCACTTCATACAAAAACCCATAAAACCCAAAAACATTAGAAAAACCTGAAAGCACTCAAACCCTCAATCTCATCATGAGGTAAAAATTCAAAGAAATAAAAAGTCAACCCTAGGTCTTGACACAAAGTCAATGCAAGTCAAAACACCTTGGTTTCATTACAAGGTCAACCAACTCAACAAAATAGCTAGAAAAACCTTAGATCACATCACTAAGTCAACTAATCAACTCTAGGTCAACTCAAATTCACTCTCTTAATTTAGGCATTTGAATGTGCCTTCAAATCAGAGGTGAGTGGGTGAAGGCGTTCCTCGAGGAGATCAAAGAATTACATCATAGGACACAAATAGCACAACAAATCCAAGAAGAACAAGACTGTGTGCTTAGGCTAATTCAACACAAGGAACCAATACAACATGTTCAAGTCATAGAAGAAACACTACAACAAACAAGATGCATCAATGACTATAATAGACACCCATCACGATAATGGAACACTAGAAACCCTAAGAGGACAAGTCACAAGTGACCCTTCAGGTAATATCATTATCTCAACCATGAATACCATAGAGAGAATTAGACAAGTCCAGAACCACAATGGGCCCTTGATGAAGCCGTCCATTGTAATGGCACCTTCAAATTTTGCAAATTTGAAGTGCCTATCTCCTCTCGATGTGTCGACAGAGTTCAGGTCAACATGCTGCTAAATCTACCCCTAAGCCCATCTTTACTGATTAAAATTTTACAACTCAGAGGTCATCTTGCAAATCCATATGGTAGAAATTTTTTTGATTCATATGGTAGTGCGCCTGTTCAGTTTTGCACTTCTTGGATGAGTTCTAATGGGCTATTTATTATTTTTCTGACTACGACCAGGCTAGATTTGGTGTTCCGAGAAGTTACAAATTTCATAATTCTAAAGGCAATCCATTTCTTGTTTTGGTCTAAAAAATCTCCAGTTCCATTTTCATAAAAAATGGAGTCCATATGATGCATTATTTTAATGTGTTTTTAATGCAGTGAACACGTCCGACAGGCCAGTTTACAAAGGAGGTCACAAATATCTTTTGGCGATGCAAATTTTGAGAAGATGAGTATGTTTTAAATAATTAATTATGACCCTATGCAAATTTTCATGGCCTATGGATGTCCCATGTACCCGCAGTGAAGATGCACCATTTGGTTGGGAGGAGAAATTAACCGATTGTCATTTTTCCTAAGTTGCCAAACACAATTTTTCTTAAAATATTCATATGTTTTAATTGGAAAATATAAGTGATTAATGTTTTAATATAAACATTATTATCATAATAATGTTTATACCTTATGAAGGGAAAACAAAGGAATAAAAGCAATTTATAAGCTTAGCGCAACAATGCACAAGCTTATTCACTTCTCCTCTGCAATGGCTGCGCTTGTACGCTAAGCCTTTTCCTGGGCAGATTTTGGTCAGAGATTAGTTCTGGACTGTAAACTGATGTTTTATCATGTCCATGGAGGTTTTTCTGGAGCCTTTTGGTCAGATTCAAGTAAATATTGTTGCAGGATGGCGAATCTTCACATTTTTGGCTCTGGGGCAGATTTATGACGTTGTATATGTGTTGTAAATGATATTTTCCACCTCCTAAATGATTCTAGGACTTATTCTCATGTGTTGGGAATATTTTTAGTTATGTTTTGGCCATTTTTCGAGTGCCTACAACCATAAAAACGCCCAACACAATAAAAAAATGACGCAGCAATGAGAGTAGATTAATTGGCAAATAAAATATAGTGTTTTGGTGGCAAATACTATAATATAAACATTATTATTATAATGTTTATGCCTTATCAAAAAAATAGAGGCATTTTGGGCACTGAGCGTACTAGCGCATAACCCATCTCACTCTCCTTCCTCAGATTGCATTAGTACGCTAAGGCCTTTTTATTGGCCATTCTTGGCAAAATAAATGTATAGGTATTAATTGAAAATCTTTTGCTCTTATTAGTGGAGGAGAATATGCATGGGAATACAAGGAATTGGAGCCTTACGGTCCTGAGGAAAAATTGAACAAATCAAATGAATAGGATTTCACAATCTTCAAGGAGGAAAACAAATTTCTAAGGTAATATCAAATTGTTCGACAGACCAAATTGATTGAGAAAAACATATTACCAGCATGATCCAGTCAGAACAAGATGCAAATTCCTAGAGTTGGGAGAATTAAACAAATAATTAAAATTTGTAACTAACTCTCATAATCCTACATTGCTATGCTTTTCCTATATATAGAGCTGGTAGCATTATAATCAGGTATCTGGGAGAGATATCCTGAGGATTTTCTGGGCTTTGGATACAAGTTATCCACATATTTGGGGAATAGATTGATTGTAAAAAAGGTTGTGGAGTCTAGATTTCAGAAGAAAAATGCTCCTGTAGGCGAATAAATTTCTAAATGGCATATTTTCTATTTAGATTTTAGTATATGAAAAACACTTTTGTGTGTATTATCCGTGATTGTCTCCTTGAGTATGAATTCTTTTCTTTCAAGTAAAGTTGCCAAGGGTTTCTGAGCTTGTCTGCATAAATTTGCTATGTTGTATATTTGATTCATTGCATCTATTCAAGGAATGGATTAAAACTACTTTAATCAGATATAGGGGAAAGTATTTTGTATTAAAGGATCATTGAAGAAGAGTCACAGGTGATACTCTTTTTTGGGCTATTACTATAAGGTAGTGATGATGATTCCAACCCTCTGAATATGAAGTTTTAGATGTCAGATAGAAAACATTTGCATGGTAACATTTGATTTGTTGCCCCGATAAAGCACCAGTCTAGGTTTTATTCACCCAAAGGTCTAGAAGATAACAAAATTTAATGGAAAATCATTTGAATCACTTTATTTTTGTGTTTTTTTTAGTTCAGGTGCTGCATGTTCTCATATCTGAACAATGAAGATAATCTAAGAATGTTGCCAGTCTAGCATTAATCTTACAAATCTTGGTGCAAATATATGAGAACATTCTACCTGGTATTGAAAAGCTATATTTATTGATTGTGAATAAGGGAATACCCCCTAGGTGTGACAGAACCTGAAGTGTAGGGGAGATAGGAGATAATCTCCCACTCTGTTGGCCGAGTCTCTCATTGATTTGAGTATAAGAAGTGGCAAGTCTTTAGGATTTGATGCATGTAGATTTGGGAAGCAACACGTTCTTCATAAGTTCATGCTGCCAAACATGACAACCCTTGAGTCTTGCCTCTACTTGATTAGCTCCTACCATGAGAGTGAGAGTGACTTGGAGGTTGCCAGAAGCAAGGAGAGGGTTCATGTGTTGCGTCGAAGCTGACTCATCTATGCCTATGAATGTGTCACATTTTGAAGAGTACATGTACAAGGGGTTTTGAGATACCCCATTGGTCTTGTTTTGTTCTAATGTTTTGCATGTTATCATTTGCCTTGGATTGTTTGTCTTAAGGAGATTGCTCCATCCTTGCCACTTCTAATGTCCTAATCCATTAGACTAGTTTTTCTATGAGGTCTACAGGAGTAGCAGTTCATGTTCTTTGCATTTCTTTATTTTGTGGATTTTCATGATTTGTTCCACTAAATTGTTCTCTCAAGGCATTTTCTCATTTTTCTTCTTGACAAGTGACACACAAGGCTTCTGAGCCTCCCTAGCCTCTTGCAAGTATTTTATAGGCATCTTACCTCATTGTCTGTGTTGTGTAATTCATTGAGGGTAGATCGACTTGGTGGATTTCTGATTGCACTAGCACCTTACGTGCTCTAGAATGAGTGGGATAAATCACTATTCCTTATTCCCATGTCAGATTGTTGATTGCGATAGAATGATGAGGTTCTCTTCTATCATTTTCATAATCAAAGTATTTGTAGTCAAACCAAATGGTAACCAGTGTCATTGGATCAAGTGAAACATATCTATCGAAAGATGGTGTCTTGAACTTTTTGGAGGGAATATTCCTTGGGTTGGCTTTAGATTCTATCATATTCAATGGTGGCTTAGACACCAAAAAATAAATGGAATGAAGAATGAAAAGGATGGATATGATGAAATAAAAGGTGGAAATGATGATTATGGTAATGGATAGGAGGTATGAGTGTAGAAATGGAAACCCAAAAAACTCAACTAGGAGGTTTTACTCTTCACATTGGGTTCACCAAAATATGTGTTCTCTAAAACATGACTCAAGAACAATGAAAGTGATTCAACTCCAATGTCACACATGAACCACCTCCTTGCAGAGGGTGACCTCCAAGTCACTCTCATTCTTGTGGAAGAAGCTAGTCAAGTGGATGTGTAACTTGGGGTTTGTTATGTTCTCATGGAAGTAGATCACAAAAAGTGGTTGGTTAGTCTACAAGCCTAGTGTGTTCTTATGTTTGATGAGTGCACTCTATGGTGGTTGTAGTGGAGATAACTATATGACTTGAAGGGTCACTAGTTCCAAGTCTCTTGTTGGGGTTTCTCACGTTCCAATGCCTAGTCCTAATACTTTTTCTCATTGATAAGGCGTAATATATTCTCGTTTGCTTAGATGATTTGTTGAATTCTATATGTTTTTTGAATAATCTTGAGAGTGTGTTCTTTCTCTTCAATTGTTTGTTGTACATGTTGAGGTCTAGGGTGTATTTCCTCTATTTTGTTGAGAATAGCCTGAATCTAATCTCCTCTAATCCCTAGGCACATCGAATGCTTGGGAGAGAGAGATGGAGAGGGTTTAGACATGTTTGACTTGTGTTGACCTTAACTTTTGGTCAAAGGTTTGTTATGCTTTTGTAAATGATTTTTGAAGTGTAATTGACCTCTTGATATGATCAAGGGTTTGACCATGTTTTGACTTGATGTGTATACCTCATGACAGAATCGAGAGTTTTGGCTTTCTATGTTTCCTAATATTTTTTTATTTTCTTATGCAATGCCATTTAACATGAATGCAAATAACTTTTGATTCCTTTCTTTCCAAATTGATTAAAGTAGTGATCTAAATAACTATGAAAGGAAATAAGAATGCAAATATATGTGTTTTTTTAATGTAATCTAATGCTATGTTTTTTTTGTATTTTTGTGGAGCGATTTTGAGTCTATTCTAGAAATTGAAAGTACTTGAATTGAAATGCTAATCTGATTGCATGAAAGTAAACTAAGTGTTAAGTCATAAAATGTCCCATATGACTTTTACCTTATAAGTTTAGCTCCTGGGTCCCTTGTTTTTCATCATGTATGTTAGATTTTACTCCTGAGACAAAATGGCCTGAAACCCATGTCAAATGGGGCTTGAGGGACATTGTTGAGCCTTAACCCTGACCTAAAATAGGTCCTAGGGCTTGGTTGCTCATGCCCTTTCCCTACCCTATTTTAGCGGGGTCTTAAATTTGAATGTTAGTTTTATGACAGTTGAAATTTTCCCTTGCCGACGTCTTAAGTTTGAATTACGAAATTTGTAGTGGGAATGCATATATAAGCATGTTTAGGGTTTCATTTGTAAAATAGAAAATGATTATGATATTTTTGAGAACTTATGATTTTAGAACATTCAAGGCATTCATTGTTGTAGAGCAGAATATTGTTGTTGTGTTTGTTATTGCAGATTTGGCTTCATCTTCTCATGTTGTGAAAGATCTTCATCTACATGCGAGCTACACCTTCGAGGTGATATCTATTTGCATTTGAATCAATCATTTATCAATTTGTTTTTGCCTCTGGCCTACAAGGATACGCACTCTCTATCTAACAATGATGTTGGAAGGCTTGAATGCCATTTCGAGGCTTGACTGAGGCAAGCTCCTAAACACCACAACCCCCAACCCCTCTTCTTGTGATTGTAGGTGATATGTATGATATCGTGAAGAGTGGAGTTGCAAAGGAGTGTTGTAGAGCATAAGGAATCTAGATTTTGTGGAAAGAAGCAGAAAAGAGCACAGTCAGGGCTTGGGCGCTAGTCCCTTTGCCCACTAGATTTGTAGGGCTTGAAATCTTTGAAATAGGGATGATCGGTGGAAAAAGGAGTTTGGAAACCCCCGAAGAAAATCCTACCTTAGGCTTGGGCACAAGTCCCTTTGCCCCCAACATTTCACGATCCTGAACTTCAAAATCTGGTATGTATCTGATCTTCATTTAGCATCTTTGTGTGTGATCATTTGTCAGAATTCATCTATTTGCTTACGATTTTGCATAATTAGGCTTAATGTTGAAATGCACCAAACAACTAAGAGGGGGGGTGAATTAGTTGTCTTTAGAACTTGACCACTTATGAACATTAACACATCAAACACTTGTTCACTGTTATTTAGATTTAATCATGAAAGCATGAAATAAGAAATTCAACATAACAACATCATCAACACATGAGACACTAGGTTTTTTACGTGGAAAACCCTAAAAGGGAAAAACCATGGTGGGTGCTAGCCCACATAAATAAATAAGTTTTAACAATATTGAAAAATAGAGGCCCACTGCCTTAGGGCTCACTGCCCAATATGCTCACTGCAAATGTTGAGGCTCATTGCCAAGATCGGCTCACTGCCAAGATTGGCTCACTACCAAGGGGTGGCTCACTGCCAAGGATTGGTGAACTGATTTGATAGCATCTACTCCATGCCTAGGTTCAGTTCCATTGAAGCACAATATAATTCCTTTGCTCTGCTCTTCTTATACCTTCACACTTATCTTCTCATTTTCACACTTCGACATCTTTTTTGTACATGCTTATATACAATTCATCAACCTTGGAATGTACATCAAGGTTGGCATTACATTCATCAAACATTGGAACAATCTCTACAGTCTGTATTACAAACATACATAGAAATAGGTCTGGACCTAAACAAAATTGGCTTAGCTAGGACTCAAATGCAATCTTCCACGTCACAACATGCTTCCTCAATCTTCAATGTATCTCTGCAAGCAATGAAAACAACCAAGTCAGCCAAGACTAGTATTAACATTAATTCTTCTAAGAACAGTCTTCATCCATTATCCAAATTTCTTTTCATAGACCAATCCAAAGTAGGAGCATGATCAAGAGACATCCACAAGCACATTGTAATCACCAGGAACAACCACACGATCTCTAATCACTCTATCAAGGAGATTCTTCAAACCAGAGCACAAGAACAGCACTGTTAGCTATTGTCACAAAGAAAGGATAGCTTGCAGACCACCAAATCATGAACCATTGAAGTTGAAGGCACTTATCATTATTCTAGACTTAACTCTAGAACCATAGATCATAATACTTTAATGCGGAGGAATGCAGAGAAAAATACATTCTCCCTGTCACCAGTGAATACTCAAAAAAAGTATTTTTCACTCTAGTGATCATAACTCACTTAATTCTTCATACCAGAGGCTCAAAATTGGAGCATAGAATCTTTAGACATGCATCTAATTAACTTCCAATCCATAGATAAGAATATTCATTCTATAGGAAATGTGGAGCAATCTACCAAACTATTCTGTTGTATCAGAAATGCTTATTATCTTCAACACTTAGCTCATTACAAGAAAGCGTCAAAACAAGAGCACAATTGACATCAACGACAACACAGATATGTTGACATCATTGACAACACCGGTTACGCACATACTTGCAACAATCTCCCCCTTTATCATTGATGGCAACATATGATGTAAAAAACTATAATGACCATCAAGACAAGATACTCTCCGTTTCTTTTTACACATCTACATTGTTTCTCCCCCTAAGTTTTTCACATGATTTCTCTCCCCCTTTGACAACAATGGCAAAGGGCACATAGTTGCACTCTGATGCTCTAATCAAATTGCTCTTTCATGAATACTGTAACACTTACTGCTCTTTGTTAGGAACACATATCAAGAATAGTTGCTACTCCCCCTGAGAGGTATCTCTTAAAACATCATTCTAGATCAAAGAATGAGACTTTGGATACAACTAGATTGATGCATTCTTATGCATCTTAGTTTGGAGCAAGAGGGGTATTAACCCCTAACTTTTCTCTGAGATACTCTAAAGTATCCTTAGGCAGAGGCTTAGTGAAAATGTATGTAATTTGATCCTTTGTGGACACATATTCCATCTTTACTTCATTTTTTGTCACCTTCTATCTCAAAAAGTGATACTTTATTGATATATGCTTTGTTCTTGAGTGCATCACTAGATTCTTTGAAATGTTTATGGCACTTGTATTATCATAAAAGATTGCAATTGGATCTTCATACACAACTCTTATATCCTTCAAAGTCTACTTCATCCACAACACTTGAATATAGCAACATACTGCTCTAATATACTCTTCTTTTGTAGTAGACAAGGAGATCAAATCTTGTTTCTTACTCAGCCATGAAACCAATCTATTACCCAAGAAGAAAGCACCTCCACTTGTACTCTTTCTATCATCAACATATTCAACCCAATCTACATCTGTATAAGCACTGAGAGTGAAATCATTATCCTTTGGATACCATAAGCCATGATCTGATGTGCCTTTCAAATACCTCAAGATTCTCTTGCTTACCATCACATGTGATTCTCTAGGATCTTATTGAAATCTTGCCACAAGACATATTGCATGCATTATATCAGGTCTGCTTTGAGTTAGATAAAGTAATCCTCCAATCATAGATCTATACCTTTTCTGATCAGTCTTAGGTGATTCATCATCTTTGCTTAATTTGCAACCAGTCACCACGGGAGTACATACTAGTTTGGAGTCTTCCATCCTGAATTTCTTTAATAACTCTTTCACATACTTGGACTAAGAAATGAAGATTCCTTTATCTGATTGAGTAATTTGCAAACCTAGAAAGAAATTCATTTCACCAAACATAAACATCTCAAATTCATTTTACATTTCTCCTGTAAACTTCATACACATACCTTCATTTCCTCCAAAGATAATGTCACCAACAAAGACTTCAACAATCAGGATTTGATTATCATTGATTTTGAAATAGAGATTATTGTCAGCAGTGCCTTTACTGAACCCTAATTGCAACAAATATTTGTCTAACCTTGCATACTAGGCTTTGGGGGCTTGCTTCAGTCCATACAATGCCTTCTTTAGTCTACACACCATATCACCTTGTTTTGATAACTGAAACCCTTCCATTTGCTCAATGTAGACTTCTTCTTTCAACTCACCATTCAAGAATGAGGACTTCACATCCATCTGATACACTTTGAAATCTTTGTGAGCTACAAATGCCAAAAATACTCTGATTGCTTCAATCCTAGCCACTGTAGCAAAAGTTTCTTCAAAATCTATTCCTTCAATTTGAGAATATCCTCTGCACACAAGCCTTGCTTTGTTTCTTACAACTTCTCCATTTTCATTCAGCTTATTCCTGAAAACCCATTTAGTTCCAATGACATTTTTATCAACAGGTCTAGGAACCAATTCCCAAGTTTGATTCTTCTCTATCTGCATTAGTTCTTCTTCCATTACTTTTACCCAGTTTTCATCATTGCAGGCTTCATTCACAATTTTTGGTTCAACTTTTGAAAGCAAACAGTAATTGACTTCTTCTGTAGCTCTTTTCCTTGTCAACACTCCTTTGTTTTTGCCACCTATAATCAGATCTTCAAAATTATTAATCCTTACATACCTTGGAGTCTTGACAACACTTTTCGGAGCCTCTTCTTCATCCTGACTATTTTCTTGCTCAACTTTTTCTTCATTTGCTATAATCACAGGTTCATCTGGTTCATAGCAACTCAGATCTGATATTCTTTCCTTGACTTCATCCACCTTCACATTAGCATTCTCAACTATCTTATTCAGTCTCTTATTATAGCACCGGTAGGCCTTACTCTTGGTAGAGTAACCAAGAAAAATTCCTTCATCAGATCTAGCATCATACTTGCCTAGTTCTTCATCTCTTCCAGTATAACATTTGCTTCCAAAAACTTTGAAATACTTCACTGTAGGAATTCTTCCATACCATAATTCAAACGGAGTTTTAGAGCTATTACCTTTGACTTGAACTATGTTTAGGATGTACGCAACAGTATGTATGGATTTTCTCCAGTATACTTCCAGTAGGTCAACTTCCTTTAACATAGTCCTGGTAACTTCTTAAACCATCCTATTTTTTCTTTCAACAACTCCATTCTACTAAGGAGTCCTAAGTGCAGACAACTCTCTTTATCCCTTGTTCTTTGTAGAAAATATTGAGTTCATTTGATGTGAACTCTCTTTATCCCTTATTCTTCCACTAGTTTTTCTTTCTTCACACAACTAGCAGGATTAGTAGACACAAGTTCTTCTTTAATTGCAATAAACAAGCACTCATTTGCACTAGTACTAGCATCATCAGATTCATCATTTGTCACACCTTCATCATCAAGATCTCTAACATAGTAGCATTTCTTTGGAATCCTAGGTCTATTCTCAAATCTTTTTCTATTCCTTTCAACTCTTTCAAGACATCTAGAAGCATAGTGACCAACCTTACCACATGAAAAACATTTGAAAGCTAATTTACCTTTGAACTTACCAGAACCTCTTTGCAGTCTGTCAAAAAAGTTTGCTTCAATTTCATCAAGCTCATTATCAAGTTCCACCTTGTACTTTTCAGCTTTGGAGATCTTCTCTAAAGCATTGGCTTTGAAAGCAATCTCAATCTTTGATAGAGCATCACCAAGCTCTCTCATCTCAATAGCCGTAAGATTTCCTAGCAATTGATCCTTGGTGACATCTTTCATAGTCATTACTTCTTCAATTGTAGCTACTTTGTGACTACAGTATTTAGGTAATGACCTAAGAATTTTAATCACAACTTCCTTCTCTTCAATTGTTCCTCCCATACCTTTTATTCCATTGACAATTTCATCAACTTTTTGCATGTTGGTTGTTATGTTTTCATCTTCGCTCATCTTTAAACCCTCATATTTCACTTTCAAACACTGCAGTTTGGTACTTTTAATAGACTTGACTCCTTCATACAGATTTTTCATCTTTTCCCAGACTTCATTAGTAGTTTCCAAAGCCATGACCTTTATCAACACAGTGTCCCACAAGGCACTTAACAAAGCATCTCTAGCTTTTATGTTTAACTCATATTCTTTGATTTCATCTTTAGTTTGTAAACCATTTTGAGGCAAGGTATACTTTGGCTCTATCACTTTCCACACTTTACAACCAAGACAAAGAAGGTGGATTTTCATTCCTACCTTCCAGAGAGCATAATTTATTCCATAAAACTGCAGAGCTTCCTTTCTGTAAGACATCCTAGATCTTCCTCAAGTGGTTAGGCTTTCTTCTGAGGATACTGCTTTGATACCAATTGTTGAAATGCACTAGACAACTAAGAGGGGGGTGAATAAGTTGTCTTCAAAACTTGACCACTTATGAACATTAACACATCAAACACTTGTTCACTATTATTCACATTTAATCATGAAAGCATGAAATAAGAAATTCAACACAACAATATCATCAACACATGAGACACCAGGTTTTTTACGTGGAAAACCCTAAAAGGAAAAAACCATGGTGGGTGTTAGCCCATAGAAATAAATAAGTTATAACAATACTAAAAAATAGAGGCTCATTGCCTTAGGGCTCACTACCTAATATGCTCACTACAAATGTTGAGGCTCACTACCAAGGGATGGCTCACTGCCAAGGATTGGTGAACTGATTTGATAGCATCTACTCCATGCCTGGGTTCAGTTCCATTGAAGCACAATATAACTCCTTTGCTCTACTCTTCTTATGCCTTCACACTTATCTTCTTGTTTTTGCACTTTGACATCTTCTTTGCAACTACATTACATGCTTATATACAATTCATCAACCTTGGAATGTACATCAAGGTCAATATTACATTCATCAACCATTGGAACAATCTCCAAGGTTAGCATTACAAACATACATAGAAATAGGTCTGGACCTAAATAAAATTGGCTAAGTTAAAGATGTATGAGGATCATGTTATGCCTTAGCTAGGACTCAAATGCAATCTTCCACGTCATGACACACTTCCTCAATCTTCAATGTATCTCTGCAAGCAATGAAAACAACCAAGTCGGCCAAGACTAGTATTAAAATTAAGTCTTCTAAGAATAGTCTTCATTCATGATCCAAATTTCTCTTTGTGGACCAATCCAAAGGTAGGAGCATGATCAGGAGACATCCACAAGTACATTGTAATCACCAGGAACAACCACATGATCTCTAACCACTTTGTCAAGAAGATTCTTCAAATTGAATCACAAGAACAACACTGTCAGCTACTGTCATAAAGAAAGGATAGATTATAGACCACCAAATCATGAACCATTGGATTTGAAGGAACGTATCATCATTCTAGACTTAACTCTAGAACCACATATCATAATACTTTAATGTGGAGGAATGTGGAGCAAAATACATTCTCCCTGTCACCAGTGAATACTCAGAAAAAGTAGTTTTCACTCTAGTGATCATAACTCACTCAATTCTTCATACCGGAGGCTCAAACTTGGAGTATAGCATTTTCAGACATGCATCTAAATAACTTCTAATCTGCAGACAAGAATATTCATTCTACATGAAATGCAAAGCAATCTACTAAATTGGTCTGCTATATCAGAAATACTTATTATCTTCAACACTTAGCTTATTACAAGCAAGCATCAAAACAAGAGCATAGTTGACACCAATGACAACATAGATATGTTGACATCAATGACAACACTGACTAGGCACATACTGCAACACTTAAATTAACTCATTAATGATTAATTTCTAAATTTGCCTATCATTACAAGTGAGAACCAACCTATAGGTGAATCCTCTTGCAAAAGTTGAGATTCAACTCGGTTAACTACCCTTGAATGTATGTAGTGAAAGGAGGATCTAGGCATATCATTCATCAAACCCTAATCCCCATTTTTCATACATAACACTAAGAAAAGCAAAGAAAATCTAATTAAATCAAAACAAATCCTATCAAGGATAGAGCAATACAAAGATAACTTCCCCAAGAGAAAGAATGTGATCTAATTAACTAATTTGAAAGTGTTGTCACATAGATTTGCACCTAGTGTTGAAGGCTTTTAGGGCTCCAACAATCCAATGAAACATTGAGATGACTCCAGGTGTGGGACCCTACAGGGAGGCCAAATCTCTAAAGAGAGGTTGGTTCCTTTGTTGAATATGAGATTTAGTGATCCTAAGACTAAACCTAAGCTATCCACCTGTTTAGGAAAAGAGGAAGAGGGAGTAAAACTGTAAGTAAAGGGAGGTGATACACCAGGTTTGAATATGAGAAGGCCCTCTAAACAACCATTTATGGATAGAATAACAATATCCAACAGACCAACATACACAAATCATGAACTACTTGCAGAGGTAAGAGAAACTAAATGAAATCCAAGAGGAAAGATGCATTCACAAATGAAGATCAAACAGAAAAATACACAAAGCAAAGAACTATTCATGAGAAGGTAAAATCCAATTTCTATTATTAAAGAGGCATGGTTACAATTGTAAGAGATGTGATTTGTAAAACCAAAAGCCAACCAAAATACATTACATTTCATGGTTTATATAGCATTTACAAATGGAGCTCCATTAACTACTGTAATGAATGCACCCATGGGCCTGTCTAAGATATTTTCTTACCAGAAGAGACATCTACCTACAAGAATTCATTGTAGAAAATATCTAGATCCATCAAGCAGTTGGAAGATATTTTGAGTCTTCAATGCTTGCAGCTAATTCACCATCTACAACAATGAATGTAACAAATATATGGAAGGGGCAGCTGAGAGATATTTGGTTCTGCATTGATGGTGTATGAGACAAAATTAATTTAATTTCCCCAAGCAAAGCCTTTACAAGACTTTATATTTTTAGATTTTTGAGTCTCTGTGTTTTCATCGGCTCTAAATCCTTTGAAATTTCAATCTCCAAAATTCTCTATCAGTCGAGTCTATTTGCTTCCTTGATCGGCAAGATTTCCCAGCTTCGGAATGCTTGAGAGACCCTTTTGAATCTCATCCGTGGATGAATCTACCTTTAGAATTAATGACCATCGCTTCCCCTTTTGATTTGGAACTAAGGTTTTGAGATTCTGCGTTATGCAAGCCTTATTCTCCTTTTAGGGAATCAGCTATGTGTCAACATCTCGTAGTAGTGTAGAGAATCTTCCCTGCAGATAAGATTCTCCTGCGACAATGTGCTACCGTTTGATCTTCAATTGTTGTGGCCCCACTATTTCAATCCCTTGACACTTGGCACCATCTCCTTCATTCAACTGAATCATCAATATTATGACCATAGTCCATGATATTCTTTACACTTGTGTTCATCTCACAGCCATGCAGTGCGAATATGACATCATCTTTAGTAGTCTGCGAGCTCGTGATAGCCTACCAAATGGTACTTGTGGACCTTTACAAAGACATAAGACTAGAACCATATGGCTTAACGAGTTATAAATACCACCTTAGGTCCTTCATAGACTCGTTGAAGCTATGTGGAAAGTCTCATGAAGAATGGAGTCTCAACGAAGAGCCTGCATGGAAGACACGTAGAACTCCATGGAAGCTCACAGCATCACTGAAACATAAAATAAGGCCTGTCGAAGAAGGAAGTCTCAACAAAGGAAGAAAAGTGCTTGCTGACTAGGCATCAAGCTGCACACTTGAAGGTCCCTTTAAGCATGTGCAATAAAAGTTGTTTTAAAAAGGGGGTCGCACTAGGCTCAATGAGCATAAGGGTCTCAAGTTCTTTAGATATTGATAGTCTGTGTCAGGCTGCCACATATCCCTTAGGGTCTCGATGGAGATCAAGCCTCAGGCCTACATTGTTCACCCTTCCAGGAGGGAAGAAAGAAGAAAGAAAGCCCACCTCTCGAAAGTTCAAAACACTTAGCTGATTTACTTTGTCAGGCTTGGACATGTGGCGATTTGCCACAAAGTTTTGAAGGCATTGTCTTTGCGCTATGTAGAACTTGTGCCACACCAACATGTGGTGCACTTCGGAAGCTACCCACCACTACCTTTGAAAGGAAGAAAAGGGGAAGAATGAACCCCTAATCTCTAGTGAAAATAACACTTAGTTGCATTTGCAAGGGACAGGGTCAGAGTTTAGGACTTTGGCATTGACAATGGTGAAGAGTTGAATCCCGAACTCTGACATCCTGACAAGGCAGAAAAACACAAGGAAAACTTTAAATTTTCTGGTACTTAACCATTTTTTAATGTTTTTCCTTGTATCCTCAAGGGAAAATACCTAGAGATTTTATGGATTTGGGCTATTTGACTGGGAAGCAAAATAGGACAACATTTTGGCAACTTCTCAAGGGTGTTTGCTTGCTAAACAAAATAGACTAGTGGCCTTAAACATCCTTTAGGCATGGAGTCTGAAAGAGGAATTGCAATAGGTCAAAACAACTAAAAGCTACCTCCCAAAACACAAAAGAAGAATGCATGCAATCTCCTAATGACAATGTAACTTGTGCAAAAATACTTAGGGAAAGTAAACCTAAAATTGAAATAAAACCTACTCTAATCCTAAGCTAACAACAAGGAAATGACCTCAAACAAAGCTATTGACAGGTTCTTGAAAGTAACTGCCCTTTATTAACAATATGCAATGTTTCTCATGCATGTGGGCAATTAAAAAGAGGTGGGGAAGGGATGGGCATATAACCAGATAATGATAAACTTCCCCAAGGACAAAGAAAAACTCACCTATCCACTTGCATTGATCAGAAATGTAGCTACCTGGAAGTGGATAAGTGGGTTGATCTAGCCCTCTTTGATGCTCAACCTCATGCTTTGAAGTAAGCATGATAGGTAGGGTCTCCTAATATTTCTTGAGCTGGGCCAAATGTCTGATAGGGCATGCCACTGAAATGGTATGCAAGCCATCATTATTGCATTTATGTTCATGTTCTGATCCTATAACCTTTTGCTGGCTTGAATGCTCTATCTCTTATATATCAACTAGAAATTAGGTTGCCTCCACCTTTTGATCATGATGCTCATGATTTTCTAAATTAGACTCAAAAAATGAGCCATGCACATTCTCAATAGAGAAATCTTCCCCGCCAAGAAGTCAATATCCCTATTAGATAATTAAGAACAAATCTTCAATTTGTTCTTGTCCATGTTCAATCTCCTCATCATCATTTTCAATAAAATATGGGAGCTCCTCAAATAGGTTTGTATTATCAACCTCTGCACCTTCTATTCTAGGAATGCCTACTTGCATCTCCTCACATGCCGGCAACTCACAATCATGTTCACTACCTCCATGTTGTTCTAGATCCGTTGGCAACTGCTTGTCCTCATCCTTATTTTCAATGTGGTTGGGCAGTTCATGAAACAAGGCAGCATCATCCACCTCTGGAGTGATCTCTCTAATAGCTTCATCCTTAATACCCTCATTACTTGACTGCAATTCCACTAGATTTTGTTCAAATTGTCTCTACAGTTGAAGGTTTTCCCCGTGCACTCTTTGCATTTCAACCTTATTTTCTTGATCAAATGCATGAGAAAAAGCTTCAAAAGAACCAAAGTCTAGAGGATTTATCCCTTTATTTGAATTAACAATACTCATAGGTATAATAGGTTCAAGCAATTCCACCACTGTGAGCATAGGAACAGGAAACTATTCCTCATTAGTATCTTTTTTATTCACCTCCACCTTTGGCTCATTCTCCCAATTAGACCGGTAGACAACAGGTCCACCCTTGAAATTTGAAATAGTGTCAGGGAAAGAGGTCTGAATGGTTTTTTGAATTTCTTGGAGGGGAGAGGGTTCTGGGTAAATTTGTTCCTGGGGAGTGATAAACTGAGTTTGCACAAGAACAGGGGCTTGTGGAGGGAGAGAACCTTTTAAACCTTGGAACTTGTGAACTTGAGGTTGCTCTGCTACAGGCTGAACTATAGTGATAGATGGGGGATTGAAACTAGAAAGAGAGGATACAGAGGATCTCTCTTGCTTGAAGTTGGGAAAGGATGGAACTAATTGGGTTGTTTGCCTCATCTGTTGCTCTTGAGCCACAATCCTCATAGCAAGGTTTTCTTGAAAAACCTTTTCTTTTGCTTCTTGTTGTTGTTGGGCTTGAGAAGCAAGCTCCTCTTGTTGCTGCTTATACTCTACTTCTCTCCAAATCTCCTCCAACCTCTTTTGCAGGTCCATCATTATGTCTGTGGGACTCATGTTATCAAAATCATAATCCACTTAAGACAAGTTAGGAGGGCAATCATATTGATTAGGGATGAAGAGGTCTTCTTGGGGTTAAAAATATGTATGATTAGGCTACCAAGAAGACTAAGTAGGGGTAGGTGGGAGGTAAGCATCGTTAGAGTACTAATATTCTACTACAATAGGGGCATATGGCATAAAACAGAGGTGTTTTGGGCCTAAAAAGGCTGATATGGAGGCATATAGTTTGCATTCTAGCTATATGGAGGGGAGTAGCCATAGTTTCCATAAAAATTTGACATTTTGAAGCATTAAGAACTAGGAAACATTCAAACAATCATGAAAAGTAAGAGCAAATAGGTTTGCCCTTCAGATAAATACATTCATACCAGGAAGTTGCTAGGTGATTAAAATGCTTCTAAAAGCATGTTAAACGAATAATACCACCAAAATCCTGATTCTTGAAGTTATTTAGGCAATTGGGTTACTTTCACCAGCAAATTTGATTAGTAGAGTCGCCATGGTGTTAAAGAGAATGTCTTGAATGGCAAGATGTAAGGAAGAGCACACCAGATTCTTCAATGGATGATAAGGATCATCCATTTGGTCCCACTGGGTGTGCCAGAAAATGTTGTCACATATATTTGCACCTAGTGTTAAGGTTTTTAGGGCTCCAACAATCCAGTGAAACATTGAGATGACCTCCATGTGTGGGACCCTACAGGGAAGCCAAATCTCTAGAGAGAGACTAGTTCATTTGCTAAATATGAGATTCAACGATCCTAAGAGTAAACCCAATCTATCCACCTATTTAGAAAAAGAGGAAGAGCGAGTAAACATGAAAGTAAAGGAAGGTGATACACCAAGTTTGAATATGAGAAGGCCCTCTAAACAACCATTTATGCACAAAATAACAATATCCAATAAACCAACATACATAAATCATGAACTACTTGCAAAGGTAAGAGAAACTAAATGAAATCCAAGAGGAAAGATGCATTCACAGATGGAGATCAAACAAAAAAATACATAGAGCAAAGAACCATTCATGAGAAGGTAAAATTTGATTTCTATTATTAAAGAAGCATGGTTACAATTGCAAGAGATATGGTTTGTAAAACCAAAAGCCAACCAAAATACATTACATTTCATGCTTTATATATAAATGGAGCGCCATTAACTACTATAATGAATGCACCCATGGGCCTGTTAGAGATATTTTCTTGCCAGAAGGGACGTCTACCTACAAGAATTCATTGTAGAAAATATCTAGATCCATCGAGCAGTTGGAAGATATTTTGAGTCTTCAATGCGAGTAGCTGATTCACCATCTGCAACAATGAATGTAACAAATATCCAGAAGGGGCAGTTGAGAGATATTTGAGTCCGCATTGATGGTGTATGAGACAAAATTTCTTTAATTTCCCCAAGCAAAGCCTTTACAAAACTTTAAATCTTTAGATTTTTTAGCCTCTATGTCTTCATCAGCTCCTAATCCTTTGAAATTTTAATCTCTGAAATACTCTATCAGCCGAGTCTATTTGCTTCCTTGATCGATGAGATTTCCCGCCTTTGGATGCCTGAGAGACCCTTTTGAATCTTAGCCGTGGATGGATCTACCTTTAGAATCACAACCATTGCTTCCCCTTTTGATTTGGTGCTAAGGCTCTATGATTTTGCATTATGCAATCCTTATTCTCCTTTTAGGGAATCAACTACTTGTCAACTACTCACAATAGTGCAGAGAATCATCCGTGCAAACAAGATTCTCCTATGACAATGTGCTACCGTCTAATCTTCAATTACTGCGGCCCCACTATTTCAATCCCTCGACACTTGGCACCATCTCCTTCATTCAACTGAATTATCGATATTATGGCCATAGGCCACAATATGCTTACACTTGTCTTCATCTTGCAGCCACACAGTGCAAATATGATGTCATCTTCAATAGTTCACGAGCTCACGATACCCTGCCAAATGGCACTTGTGGACCTTTACAAAGACATAAGACTAGAACCATATGGCTTAACAGGTTATAAACACCACTTTTAGCTCCTTCGTAGACTCATTGAAGCCATTTGGAAAGTCCTGTGAAGGATGGAGTCTTAGTGAAGAGCCTGCATGGAAGACACGTACGATTTTATGGAAGCTCGCAGCATCACTAAAACATAAAATGAGGCCTGTCGAAGAAGGAAGTCTCAGCGAAGGAAGAAAAACGCTTGCTAACTGGGCGTCAAGATGCACAACTTGAAGGTCCCTTTAAGCACGTGCAATAAAAGTTGTTTTAAAAAGGGGGTCACACTAGGCTCAATAAGCATAAGGAGCTCAACTTATTTAGATATTGATAGTCTGCGTCGGGTTGCCACGTGTCCCTTAGGGTCTCTGTGGAGATCAAACCTTGGGCCTACATTGTTCAGCCTTCCAAGAGGGAAGAAAGAATAAAGAAATCCCACCTCCTGAAAGTCTAAAACACTTAGCTAATTTACTTTGTCAAGCCTGGACACGTTGTGAGTCCCTACAAAGTTTTGAAGTAATTGTCTTTGTGCTATGTAGAACTTGCTTCTTACTGACACGTGGTGCACTTTAGAAGCTGCCTGTCGCTGCCTTCGAAAGGAAGAAAAGGGGAAGAATGAACCCCCAATCCCTAGTGAAAATAACACTTAGCTAGGTTTGCAAGGAATAGAGTCAGAGTTCGAGACTTTGGGCTTGACAATAGTGAAGAGGTGAAACCCGAACTCTGACATCTTGACAAGGTAGAAAAACACAATAAAAACTCTAAATTTTTTGGGACTTAACCATTTTTTGATGTTTTTCCTTGTATCCTCAGGGGGAAAACACCTAGAGATTTTATGGATTTGAGCTATTTGGCTAGGAAACAAAATAGGACAACATAAAGCATGAAAAACCTCCATTCTCTTTAGTGCATGAGCCTGGCATACCCTTAGATGTCCTTTTGTGGCAACCTCCTCTCCTCTGTAGTGGTGGGGATCTCCTCTTAGTGACAGGGATGAAGAAGCAATTGATTTGAATATGGCTTGATCTATGAAAGATATGATGACACAATTTGAGCTATTGAAGCACTATGGCTTGGGATTTTTCGAAAGAAATTTGGTGAGCATAACAATGCTATTGAAGATTTGGAAGCTTGGCTACTAAACTAAGAACATTAAAGGCTCACAAGTCTTGCAAAGAGCATAAGAATGCTATGGAGAGAAAAAAACAAAGCTAGAAATAGATGTACAACAATGTATTTTCCTCTCATAATGCATATAGGATGGAGTATTTGTATCTTGGAGTGGCTCATGAATGTGGAGGTGATTGATGAGTTAACTCCTTTGAGTAACGAGTTAACAGGATTGATTGAAGAGTGAATTGGGTTGATTAGAGAGTGAATAGACCTTGAAAGATTATAACTGGAGGAATGGAGTTAGCATGGGATTGGTAGAGAGATAAGAATAGCTCAGTTGGAGCTAAGAATATAGTGATTGGAAGTGAAGAATGAGTATGAAATAAACTAGTCTTAGTTAGGGTAGAAGAACCATGCAAACTAGAGCAAAAATGGAGCTAATTTGGGCTCAAATTAAAGAGAAACTCACATGTTTAAACATTACTGGTTGCCCAATTTGACAAGGTACGTCACCCAGGGGAGTTTTAGAGGTCAACATGGGTGACCCAAAAGGAATGGGTTTTGTAGGTAGTTTCAAGGGTTGAGATTGGTCAAAAGGGGATAAAGATGACTTCAAGACCTAAAGACAAGTCATAAAACCTCAAGAGGATGGGTTGTTGTAAGCACCAAAATCATGCATAGCCTCCACAAGGACTCCTATGATGAGTCATGATCCTTGTCACGTACATGTAAGCATGAAATAACATCCTTTAAGCAACAATTCTCTTGGTGACATGTCTTTTCTTCCTTCTTGTGTTGTTTCCCCTTTATCAATTTCTCTCTCTTCACTTTCGACACTTTTCGACGGCTTTTTCAACACTTGTTGATTTGAGTTTCCTATGCTTGTGACCCTGTTCCTAATCCTTGTATGCATCTTGTAGGTGAGTTTTTACCACTCCCCAATGTTTTTCATCCATTCCACCCCTAGAGGCCTTCTAGAGGTCCTCCCTAGCCATCTCATGCTTTCAGTTTTTAGTTTCACTCAACTAATCCAAATCTCCCCCTATTATTTCCAGATTTCCCCTAGAGATCCTACTTTTGCAAGGGGAGATTTAGATTTTCACACATGACTAACCTATTTCGATAGGTAGATCCCCTCCTTTTCACCTCCTCTTCCATCTCCCATCATGCACTTCAACCCAAGTGTCCTCCTCTGAGGGTCACCCACGGGTGACCCTGTTGTTTTTTCAGCCACAGAAAAACTCAAGTTTCTAACTTGAAAAGCTCCATGTTTGCTCATTTTTCTTCTTGTTTGAATGGATTTTCGTGCCAAAAATAGAGTTAACTATTTCATGCACCTACACATGCATAATTAGCTCTATTTTATCTTTAGTTGCCAACTTATGCATTCTCTTGCATTCCCATGCACTCCTTCTTCACTTCTTCTTGAGTGATAAGCTTTTATTGGGTAGATCACTCCAATTTTAGCCCAAATCACTCTTGAATCTACTAAGTTAACTCTCCAATCAAATTTAGTTAACTCTCCTTCTTTTTCACCTCTCATCCCTTCTTCCAACCTATAAATACCCCCCTCCCTCAAGCACAAAGAGAGGCAATTTCATTTGTGCACACAACTCTTACAAGTTATTACTCTTCAAATCAAGCATACTCATGCTCATACAAGACATAGGAGCCTATTGCTTTCATTTGTTATCTTGCTTAACTTTTCTAAAAAGTTTGTTTGCATCCATAAGCTGCTCATATCAAGCCACGGTGCTCATAAAAGCTCTCATTGAGCCCTCTTTGCAAAGCTTCAAATCTTTTTTGCTTCCATTTTCATCTTGTTGCCAAGAGGATCACTCCGTTGCTACGAGAGGATTCGAGGTTACCATTACAAGGATTTTTGAGGGTAGTGGAGGCTCACGTGTCTCCAGATTCCTTTATGATTTCTTTTCATTTCATAGTAATTAGATAATCAAAATTGCTCAAGTGGGATTAGTGATCATGTTGGTTTTTCCTTGATAGGATACATCTAGATCTTGCATGCTTAGAGTAGTTTGTTTTCCAAGTTTGTAGATTAAATTCATTTAAAAGCAATTTCCCTTTTCCTAGATTAGTTTGTTTCAAATACTCAGAAAACCCCAAAAACATAGTTTACATTGCATTAGATAATTTCATCATAGCTTGCATACTTTTTCCATTTCCTAGATTAAGAAAAAGCACTTTTGATTTCCAAAAAATATAAAAAAGCACAAAAAGAAGTTTTGCATTCATATAGGCTTGCTTTCATAAAATCCAAAAAGAACAAAAACATTAGAAACTTAGAAGGTTCACAAACCCTTGATTCCATCACAAGGTCAAATAAGGTCAACTATAGTCAAACATTGGTCAAAACCCTTAATTCCATTACAAGGTCAAACAAAGTCAACGCATAGACAAACCTTAGGTCACACAAACCCTAAGTCAAACCCTAGGTCAAGTCAAGGTTAGCTCACAATCGCTTAACTTGTCTCATCTCATGAATGTGCCCTGGATTAAGAGGTGAGTAGGTGAGGGCAATCCTCAATGAGATAGAGGAAATCCACCCAAGACAACAACAAGACCCACTAGTCATTCAACAACAAGAAGCATTTAGACAACTCTTAGTACAACAAGCATTCATCAATAATACAAATGACAACAAGCAATCAACGAGAACAATAGCCTACCCACAAAAAGGTGTAATATTAGAAACCCCAACTATAGAATAGTGATTAGTGACCCTTCAGGTCATATAGTTATCTTTACAACCACGATCATACAACAACACATTTACACAAACGCACCAAAGCACAAGCCCCAGGATGTGTCGACCCCTCTCCACAAAGTCCAGCTCTCCAATGAGCCAGACCACCCCTGTGTCTCGCCTCCTCTTGACTGGCTACTTCCACAAGAGCGAGAGTGATGTGGTGGTTCACCTCATGGCAAGGAGGGAAGGATCTTTGTGTGCGCCAAAATTTGACTCGACAACCCCAAGCCACTAACATCGTGATTTTGAGCGCACATATTTTGGTGAATTTGACGTCAAGGAAAGAGCCTTCTGGTTAAGCTTTTTGCATTCCCATTACTTGGATCTCATCATCACTATCACATACATCATCAGCTTCACCACATATTTTGGTGAACCTAATGTGAAGAGAAAAAACTTTTGTCTATGCTTTTCACATTCCAAACGCTCAGATCACATCAAAAACTTAAACATTTGGCACTTCAAAAGAACAATCTTCAAACATTTTCACTTTATTCTTCATAGTTGCTTCTACCACTTCATCCTTTGTCGCCTTCACAATCATCCGTTCCATTTATTCTATGGTGTCTACGGCACCCCTGAATATGATGGAACCAAATCTAAACTTAAGGAATGTTCCCTCTAGACAACCAAAAACTCCTTTAAATAGGTATGTGCCATCTCACCCAGATGCACCAATCACAAATTGCTACGATTACGAAGATTGACTACGAACAATACCAAAGAGAATCCAGGCATTCTCTATCTTTTAACAATCCTGCTTGGGAGCATAACCCTACCATACCAAATGCACCTCACAAACCTAGGAGAGTTCAACTAAGATTGGAAATCCATCAGCTAGATCAACCATCCACAAGTACCTCAAGTACTCATCTTGATGAGAAAATTAAAAGGTTAGAAAGATATTTGCAAGAGGTAAGAGACACTCAAGAAGCATTAAAAGTTGCCCTGCAGGAAGAACAAAGAGACAATGTTGTGCAAGAAGAAGCAAATCATCATGACAACACTCAAGGGAAAACTAAAGAAATGAGGAAGTGCATAGAGCTACCACACCAACAGACCTAATTGCGACTCTAGTGTAAATGATTAGAACCCTAGAAGTAGAACAACCTGCTCTTGAAAGAAGATAGAAGTTGTATGAGAACATCCGAAATGAACAAGACTAGGGGGCATCTCAGAATCCCCCTATCTCAACTATTATTCAAGAAAAGAAAGTAACGACATGTGTCTGAATGGGAACCCTCTTGTTCAGAACAATCTAGCAATGTTAGGAAATCAAGCAAATCAGATAATGGGTTACTAAAACCCTCCTATGGGATTGATGTTATCAACTCCTCAATCAAAAAGTACCTTTCTAGGGACATACTTGGAGTACTTGAAAGAACCACTTAACCTAAACATAAGTGTTTAGTTGCCTTGACCATTCCTGATCTCCCAATGTTCAAAGGAGAGGGTGATCCAAATTCCCATATCAAAGCTTACACTACTGCGATAAGAGAACTCCTCCCTTGGGATGGGGTTGTTGCCAAGATCTATCCACATACCCTAGAAGGACTAGCTGTGGACTGGTACTATTGCCTACCAGAAGCTTCAATCCACTCATTCAGACAGTTGATCAGACAGTTTGTCATGGCCTTTGACATGAACAAACTCGTAAAGATAGGGATTAGAGAGCTCTTAGCCATGAAACAAGAACCAAATGAGTCAATAGCCCATTTTATTACCCAATGGAGACAATTGCTCTATTCTTTGACTAGTGCTCCTAACATGGACCATTGTGAGTCATGTGACCTTTTCTTGCATGCCTTAAACAAGGACATGAGAGAAGATGTTCAAAAATTACCCTACAAATCTTATGAAGAAGCCCTGGAAAGTGCTTTAAGGATTGATCAAGCAACCATTGATAGTTGTAGAAAGGTCTATGGGTCAAATGGAAAACTGATGAGGGAGGATACGGGAAACAATGTCCCTATCATTAAGATTCTCAAAAACAACAGAAATGCTACAACAGATGGGGTGACAGATCAACCCCCTATCAGGAAAGTAAGAGACAACTATAACGGAAGAGACTATTACCCTCCCAATGTCAATGTGATTGATCGTCTGAGAAATAATGCATATTTTCCAAGGGACAATTATTAGAGTTGGAATCTTAATGGAAATGGTAACGAAGGAAGGTATGAAAGAACCCCATATGAGTACAACCAATTTTGTTCTTTTCATAGAACAAGGGGTTATAGCATGGAATCTTGTAGAGAGTATAACTGATTCATAGCAAGATTACTGAAAGACCAACAACAGTTGTTCATAGAGATGTTCTTGAACCCACAAGAGGTCACATTGGATAAAAAGGGCATGAGACAAATCCAAGCCCCAATAGCTCTGCAGAACGCTAGCATGAGAATCTATCAGGACCCATTTCCTGCGCATAAGGATACAGAAGCAACAAATCAAAATGAAGTAGCCCAAGGTAACAACATCAATATCCCACCACAGGTAGAACAAAAAGGAGAAGCTAGGATGTTGGGGTTGGTTGAAATACTACATGGTGAAGAAGAGGAACGAGATCTTGAGAATGAACAAGAAGAAAATCATGAAACCACTATCTCAGTGGTTGAGCCAATACCAACACCGGTCAAACCCTACGAACTCATCGAAGATCTAAAGAAAACCTACACACACATATCGTTCATTGACCTTCTTAGGAATTCCCCCTCACATCGTTCAACACTATTGAAAGCAATAGGGTTGAAGTATCTCGATCAAATTACATCTCCACCTAGTGAGCAAATCAACAATGTGGATTTTGACATAAGATCAATTCTGAACTCAAAGACCTAGGTTTCTTGTTTGACCTAAAACAGATGCCTTCCGAGGCAGAATTAACCAAGAGAGGAAACCCTGTATTGTACTTGCAAGTATGGATCTATGATACCTGCATCAAAATGACATTAATAGACAATGGAGTGGCAATAAACATAGTTATGTTCTCTTCTAGAGAGAATGGCAATTATGGGCACACTAATATTATTGCTTCTCAAGACACTCTAAGTGGGTACGATAATTTAAAAGTCGCTACGATAGGAAAGATCATGCTTCCTATAACTCTAGGGTCTAGGACTATCCCAACCATGTTTTATGTTATCGACAAGGACATGTGATATAATTTGCTTCTTGGAAGACCATGGATACACATGATGAAGTTTGTGCCATCTATGCTATTTCAGGAGGCTCGATTCCTACATTTGGGGAAGGTATACATTGCGAAAGGAGACCCAGAACCTTTTGGCTTGCTAAAATCGAACACATCAAACAAACATATAGGCATCCCCATAGATTATGAACTTCCTACAAACAAGCTTTTAGTTTCTAGTCCTATGCCACAATCAATATGCATTAAGAGGATAGAGATCCCAGAAAAGACTATAAACAATGCAAAGATGAAGGCTTTAGAAAACAAGACATTATCATTATAAAGAGAGGTTATTCCCAAAGAGAATGCAGTAAAAGTCATGGAGTGGATAGAGAAGGATGGACCTCTCTAATTCCCTTTGGAAGTCCTCATGATCAATGTCCAACCTTCTTACAAACTTTTACCTTGCATAGGGGAGAAGCCTCATAGAACCAAAGGACTAGTATTCGAAACAACTACATTAGATTTGAGATATGCAGACCCTCACGCTTTCTCAGATCCTGAAGAAGATGTGATAGAGAGTTACACTCCTTTGTCACTCTTGAGTGAATCATGTGTCCTTGAGACACCAAAGGAAAGTGAGTCATATGAACCTCTCACACCAACAGAAGAGTCATATAGACCATTAACACCTATAGAATATTTGAATTCTATCGATAATGAATCAACCAACATAATAGGAGTTCTCCCAAGGATGTTCATGGTATCGCAGCCAAAGTGCAACCCAGCACTTCTACCTCAGTACAATCAAATGAGCTTGGTGAATGGGAAGCACCTTTAGTGCAAATTGAAATGGTTGAGAGACTCCCAAATGAAGATGAAGAAAGTGAGGGTACATTTCATAAAGAATGGAAAATATGAGTGTCGGTCAGAATCGATGATCCTGTCATCTTTGAGTTTCCAGGAAGCTACATTAGATATTCTATTGATTTGAGACCTGAGCCCAATGGGAGGACAAGTATAAGCTTTGTCCCTCCTAATGAGCAAAGGGAGCCTCAAACTCCCTTCAAACTATTCCAGTTTTTACAAAACATTCAAGGTAGACAAGACATAAAGGTTTACATGAAAGAGCAATGAGACATGCTAATGGAATTACTAAGGTGTAATGGAGTCTTGTATTGGACCTCTTCTCATTAACATGCTTTCCAAGTTTTGCTCCATCTCACATTACCAAGAGAAACCACTGGGTTGGAAATGATAGAATAAAATGATAAACCCTATAGAGTAGGAGAGCTTGTCCTAAGAAGAGGAAGCATGAAAAACAAAAAGAGAAGATGAAAGAGAACATTCATAGAGGACTAGAAAGGTCCTTATATGGTTAAAGAAGATGTTGGAAACAATGCTTATCTCTTGTTCACAATGGAGGGAGAGGAATTTGGTAAAACAGTCAATGCCTTTCACCTCAATAAATACTGTCCAAAAATCATAAAAATCAAATATACCAAAAATACAAAAAAATAATAAAAATAAAAAATGTTAAAAGGAATTTGTTTCTTGCATTTCAATATCATTTTGTTCATCTTGCATTACAGTGAATGACTTGCTCTTATAGTATTTTCATTTCAGTAAGGAGTCTAAGGTTGCCTAGGTATACGTGATCCTTTTAGGTCTTGAGATTCCCCATTTTCACAATCACCATTACCCCTTTCATTCCTAGTGATTCTAAATCAAAGCCTAGATTTCAGCTTAACACTGATCTCTGTCTTAATGAGCCAAGCTGTTAAGTCTAAGAAAAGTCAGTATTCAAACCTACAATGTTCAAAGGAACCTTGCAAGTAGACCTTCCCCATTCTTCCCTAGTAGAAGAGAAGTCCAACTGGATTACGAAAACTTTTGGTGATGCTCAACCCCTTATCTTTCCTGGCCAAAAATGCCAGGAGGATCAAAACTCTGAAGGAAGAAATCTAAAATATGAGTGAATAAAAAAATGAGTGATCAAAATAATAGTGTTGAGAAAAGTGAGAATTGAGAGATCAAATTACTACATATCCAAAGTTCCAAAAGCATTCATTTCATAAAAAGTCAAAAAATACAAAAAAAGAGAGTTACAAAAAAAAAGAGTGAAAGAGAGAAGATTGTTGAATGTTCATACTCTTGGGTGGAGATCAGTCTCAGCTCAAAGCTTCAAGGGTGACATTCTCACAAAGGAAATACAAGAGAAAGGTACAAAGCACACATACATACTAGCTGAGCAAAGCCAAGAATATAGTAGTATTTAGGATCATTTTCTATCTAGGGACCCTAGTTCTTTCCCATTTATCCTTTACCACAGGTCTATCTTGCTTGCCATCTATGATCTAAGTCTATCAAACATCAATAAAACTTGTTACTTGTCTAAGTTGAAATCTTATCAGATTGTCTTATCTAGATAAGGATCAATGTTTATCCTCTAGTAAAGTCCAAATTCAGAAACACTCCATTTCATTATCATTCCCTGCTTGAGTTCTAAATTCCTAATTTCACAAGCTTGAATAGGTCTCTTATACCAAAATAACCTGCAATCCCCTAGATTGAATATCATATTAAAGAGCAGTCATATTGTTTGCTCCACAATGCATTCATACCAAAGTTAGAAAAAGAGTTCCAAAGCAATAACATCAATGTCATGACTCATGACATCTTATAGAAGTAAATGTTTCATTTCAGCATCCCTTGTGTTCTTGCATCTCCATATCGTGACCTACATTTCATATGTATTCCAAAAAATTACAAAAAAACATGTCATTGTTATCATTCATGTATTCTTAGAGTTGAAGGTCACAACATAATCAAAGAGTTCTCTTAAACTTCCAAAGTGCACAAGAGATGAGTACTTGTATGATAGGAAAACAACCATAATAAGATAAACTTTCATTGATATATCAAAAGTTTACATTTCAAAAAAGTACAAGATCTAGGACAAAATGCTCTAGAAGTAAAGTAAGGCTCCCCGTGCAAGGGGGCACAGTTTCAAGAAAAGAAAATAGACTCAAGGGTAGTTCCCTACAATGGAACCCTCAAGACTCATGCTCCTCTATCTACGTGTACATACCACTAGTCACTCTGTGAGACCTATGTGAGAGAGGTGCCCTGCTATGAGTATGAGAGTGTGAAGCTCCCACAGTGCTAAGCTTACACTGCCCAAATCCAAGGCGAGCCATCCCACAAAGCACATGAATTTCACCCCTAAGAATGAGATTCTCATCCTTCAAAGTAGCACTCTCCTGGCAACTATTATAGGTAGGAGGGAAAATATCAGTGTGTCACCCAGCCATAGGGGGCACACTAGGATCAGCTAGAAGCATCTCTCGGGTCAGCCTAGTGAAGGGGGAAACTAAACCAATGATGATCTCATGAACAAAGCTCCTCCACTCCTTAGAACTACCTGCAAAGCAAAGTAAAGACAAAATATGTGACGACTCTTGATAAAAAGGAAAGAAGAGAAAGGATAGTGCGAGATTAGAAAAAAAATGAAAGTCTCATGTGGGTCGCCAGGCTGCCAAGTGGGATCTAGCTACTGCCACCTCATTAGAGTGAGGAGGCCTAGGCACTAGGAAGGGCCCCTCAGGTATATCATCCTCATTAAAATATGTATCCTATGCACCCTCTATTAGTCCCTCATTAGATAAGTCATCCCCATCAGGAACGTAGTCCTCATCACTAGAATCAGAGTCATCTACAACGATCAATCCTTGGGAAGGAGCTCCTCTCCCTGCCCTCTATCCACCTCTCAGTGTCCTGGAAGCTCTAGTAATTAAGACTCTAGGAGTCAAGGGGGTCCAAGCAATGGTCGTCTAGCCAATCTCACCCATCTCTTGGATGGATCTATAACAAGTAGGTACTGGGGGCAACTCCTTGAGAAAATCCTCACCAAACTGCTATAAGATATTCTCAACACAATGAGCCTCAACTAGACCATTACGATCTGAAAGCTCTAATATGCTAAGGTAGTGCTCCCTGATCTGATCATCATGCGACCATGCACCCTCTATATCTACGTAAGGGTTAGAGATCATATCTGCATCTGTAAGAGTAGCCACAATGCGTAAAGAAGTATCAATGTGGCCCACATGTGCCCACCTAGCTGCTCTCAGTAATTATCTATCAGGAAGAGGAATCTTCTTCTGATAAGGCCTGATGTGCTTGAAGATCCAAGTCATGATCAAAGAAGAGTGGCTTAAAGCAAGATGCCCTCACCATGCAATATAATAGAAATCCCTATAGACCATGGCTAGGATGTCTATTCCCCAAGCATAAGTTCTACCCTACTCAATGCCCTGTATAATTGGTGCCCAACACCATCTCAAGTGAGCTGAGGCCTTGTCTCCAGACAGCTTCGATGCAATCAAGCCAATCAAAAACTTCCTCAAATGAGGAATGCAAAGTCATAGCATAGAGGTAAGTTGAACACCTATCTGATCCTCAGGGCAACTCACCCCCATAATATGTGCCCAAGAAGTCTTGTCCTTAAAGGACTCACTAGCTGGAAGAACAACCGAGTGTCCTCTCATAAGAACCCCTAGAATGCAGTAGACATTATACAGAGTGAGAGTCCACTCTCCTAAAACCTAAGGAAACCTGAAAGTGTTCCTATCTACATCCCAATATGTCAAAATATCATAGCAAATACATGTCATGGGATGAATGGCTGGCACATGGTAAACTCTAGCTAAGCTTGCTCTCCTCAAGATAGCAAGCTCATCAGTAGATAATGAAGCATACATCTCTGAAAGCCATAACTACTCTTGGCAAGCATTCCAATGAATCCTCATGTCCTACCAATTAGAAAAGAACTTCAGATTAGATCTCATCAACTCGGAAAATCCCTAAAAGTTGTAAAACTTACAGAAAATCCTACAAAAAAAGCATATAAACCACCAAAATTGCAATAAACAGATAGATTGAGTGTTCAAATTAGATCGAAACAGAGTGAAGTAAACGTCAAAAAACATCAAATTTTAGTCATAATTGATCTATCAGGGTCACCCCTTTCATTAGACCGGATCTCCCCCGGGCAACCCCAATGTTTAGCAAGATCTCCCCCAGGCGATCATGTTGCTCAGGTAGATCTCCCTCGTGTGACCTGCCTCGCAAAAGGGGCGACCCTATGTGACTATCCCTCAAGTTAAAATTGCTCTAAAAACCCCGTTTCTCAGCCAATTTCAACAAATGAAAAACCAATCTTACTCTAAATGACAAAACAAAGACAATGCAATAGAGAAAATCATCAAAAACAAATGATTTTAAGAGAATTTTCACAAAATTTAAACTAGGGTTTAGATAAGGGTTTTTCACTATTTGCGTACCTGATTCTCAATGGCAGAACAAGAGGTGGTCATCTTTGCAATCTCCTCGGCAATATCTACCCAACGACTGCTCACACGATCAATTCCATCACCGATTCACTCGAATCTCACTAATTTGATCACTTTTTCACTCCATTAGCTTAATTTCTTTTATGCATTCTTAGATTAGTTTTTTGTTTTTATGCATCTCTCATGCATCGTTTTGCATGCATTCATTCCTACAAGTCTCACCAACAAAGGCAAACAACTAGTCAAACTCAAACGATCTATGGTATGTTCGTCATTTTAGTTTTCATTATTTATTTCGATATATTTAGATGCCAAACTAATACTAGTTATTGTAAGTACAATTGCCAGAAAATCAACAATAGGTAAGGCCTAGTTCAGAAATGGTACCTAACTTTCATGTAGACTACTGTCCCTGAGGGGGCAAATATATAAGCACCAAAATCATGCACAGCCTCCATGAGGACACCTATGATGAGTCATGATCCTTGTCATGTACATGTAAGTGTGAAATAACATCCTCTAAGCAGCAATTCTCTTGGTGACATGTCTTTTCTTCCTATTTATGTTGTTTCCCCTATGTTGATTTCTCTCTCTTTGCTTTTGACACTTGTCAATTTGCATTTCCTATGCTTGGGACCCTGTTCCTAAGCCTTGTATGCATTTTGTAGGTGAGTTTTCACCTTTCCCCAATGTTTTTCATCTATTCCACCCCCTAGAGGCCTTCTAGAGGTCCTCTCTAGCCATCTCTTGCTTTCAATTTTTAGTTTCACTCAACCAATCTAAATCTCCCCCTATTATTTCCAAATCTCCCTTGGGAGATCCTACTTTTACAAGTGGAGATTTAGATTTTCTGACATGAGTGACTTGTTTCCGGAGGTAGATCCCCTCCTTTTCACCTCCTCTTCCATCTCCCATCATGCACTTCAATTCAAGTGTCCTCCTCTGAGGCTCACCCATGGGTCACCATCGAGCAACCTTGACTGGTGAAAGGGTCCACCCATGGGCGACCTTGTCATGGTTTCAGCCACAGAAAACCTTGAGTTTCTAACTCAAAAAAGCTCTGTTTTCACCTATTTTTCTTAATATTTGCATAGATTTTTGTGCCCAATATAGAGTTAACTATTTCATGCACCTACACATGCATAATTAGCTCTATTTTATATTTAATTAACAACTCCTGCATTCTCATGCATTCCCATACACTCCTTCACTTCTTCTTGAGTGATAAGCTTTTACTAGGTAGATCACTCCAATTTTAGCCCAAATCAGTCTTGAATCTTCTAAGTTAACTGTCCAATCAAATTGAGTTAACTCTCCTTCTTCTTCACCTCTCATCCCTTCTTCCAACCTATAAATACCCCCCTCCCTCAAGCACAAAAGGAGGCAATTTCATTTCTGCAAACAACTCTTGCAAGTTATTGCTCTCCAAATCAAGCATTCTCATGCTCATATAGGACATAGGAGCCTTTTGCTTTCATTTGTTATGTCCCTTAGCTTTTCTAAAAAGCTCATTCCTGTCCATACGCTACTCATATCAAGCCATAGTGCTCATCAAAGCTCTCATTGAGCTCACTTTGTAAAGCTTCAAAGCATTTTTGCTTCCATTTTCGTCTTGTTGCCAAGAGGATCACCTCGCTACTACAAAAGGATTTGAGGTTGCCATTACAAGGATTTCTGAGGGTAGTGGAGGCTCATGCATCTCTAGGTTCCTTTAGGCTTTCATTTCACTTCATAGTGAATAGATAATAAAAATTGCTCTTGGGATCAGTAATCATGTTGTTTTTCCTTGATATGATACATCTAGATCTTGCAGGCTTAGAGTAATTTGTTTTCCAAGTTCGTAGATTGAATTCATTTAAAAGCAATTTCCCTTTTCTTAGATTAGTTTGTTTCAAATATTCAAAAAACCCCAAAAACATAGTTTACATTGCATTAGATAATTTCATCATAGATTGCATACATTTTCCAATTCCTAGATTAAGAAAACCCACTTTTGATTTCCAAAAACATAAAAAAGCACAAAAATAAGTTTTACATTCATAAAATCCAAAAAGAACAAAAACATTAGAAACTTAGAAGGTTCACAAACCGTTGATTCCATCAAAAGGTCAAACAAGGTCAACTATAGTCAAACATTGGTCAAAACCCTTGATTCCATCACAAGGTCAAAATAAGTCAACACATATTCAACCTTAGGTCACACAAACCCTAAGTCAAACCCTAGGTCAAGTCAAGGTTAGCTCACAATCGCTTAACTCTTGTCTCGGATCACAAATGTACCCTGGATTAAGAGGTGAGTAGGTGAGAGAAATCCTTGATGAGATAGAGGAAATCCACCCAAGACCGCAACAAGACCCACTAGTCATTCAACAACAAGAAGCATTTAGACAACTCTTAGTACAACAAGCATTCATCCAACAATATGAATGACAACAAGCAATCAACAAGAATAATAGCCTACCCACACAAAGGTTGAATATCAGAAACCCCAATTGGAGAACAGTGACTAGTGACCCTTTGGGTCATATAGTTATCTTTACAACCATGATCATAGAACAAGACATTCACACAAGTGCGCAACAACACAAGCCCTAGGACGTGCCAACCCCTCTCCACAAAGTCCAGCTCTCAAACGAGCCAAACCAGCCCCGTGTCTCGCCTCCTCTCGATTGGCTACTTCTGCGAGAGCAAGAGTGATGTGGCAGTTCACCCCATGGCAAGGAGGGAAGGGTCTGTGTGTGCACCAAAATCTGATTCGACGGCCCTAGGCCACTGATGTCATGATTTTGAGTGTACAGTCGCCTAGTTTGATAGGTAGGTCACCTAGGGGAGATCCACTTCAGTGATAGGGTCACCTAAGGGAGATCAGGATGTCAATATGAGTGACCCAGAAAGGAAGACATGGGTGATGAAATTGATGATGGGAATGGTCTGGGAGGTTAGTTGGAAGCCTCTAGAGTGTTGAAATGGTTGAAAGGGTCTAAGGCAAAGTGAATTTCCCATCTTGTGATGTTGGTAAGTCAAATCAACAAGGTTAGAAATCGACAAAATGCATTGTCAATAAAGGGGAGATGGTTAAGATACAAGACTTTAGAAGGTTAGCTAGGGGATAGGGGAGGTATAAACAAGGTAAAGAACTTTGATCCATGTGTCACCAAGAAGAATTCTACTAAGAGGTCATATTTATATGCTTACATGTAGTGTTTAGGACTATAACTCATCATCAGATTACCATGTAGGCCCATGCACAATTTTAGTGCTTATAGTAATGTTTATCAAAATTGACTTTGCCAAGGATTATGACTGCATTGAATGGCCTTTCATTCTTGCCATGCTCCAAGCATTTGGTTTTGGGCCATGTTTTATTCATTCTATTCAAATGTTATTTGCTAATGCCTCACTTTGCATCACCATTAATGGCCAACAATCCATGCCTTTTGGACTTTTTTGATCCATCCATCAAAGTTTCCCTTTAGATTTGACAATTTATGTGCTTGCAACTAAAGGCTTTGGCTATCTATTGGCCCATGCAATCTCTCAAAAGCTTTCTAAAGGCATTGCTTTGCCCAATTATTCTAACCAGTTGTTTAATGGTCATTTTGTCGATGATTTTTTCTCTCTTATTGAGGATGAAAATAATGTCAGATATGCTCTTCTTTGCCTTGTTGTATTCTACCAAGCCTCTAGTTTGAGTATTCAATGGAAAAAGACCCAATGCTATAAGCAATCCTTTCTTCCTAAACCTACTTGGTTAGACAATTATGGCTAGAAATATATTGATCATGGGGAGGTCTTTCATTTTCTTAGCATTCACTTTACTTTTTAGGCTTTTCATTCAAAGTCCTCTAGAAAGTTGTTGTTGCCAAGATAGACAAGAAATCAAGCTATTGGATTACCAAGCCTCTTTCTTTGGTCGGTAAATTCCAAATTGGCTCTAAAATTTTGGTTGCATCACTCATGTTTACTACTCCTCTCAAGTTGGGTACATTTGAAGGCCCCTTATTTAAAAATTGAGAAGTTGCTTAGAGACTCTCTCTGGGCTTCCAATGATGAGAATCAAGGATTTCATCATATTGCTTGGGAATTATGTTGTCTTCCTCACAATGCTAGTGGTTTAGGATTGCTTTCAATTTATCGTCAAGACATTACTTTATGTGCTAAATGAACCATTATGGCCCTAGAAGGGAATGCTACCTGGAAAGTTCTCATCATGCACTATATTCTTTCTGGTGTGCCTTCTGAGCATCCATCATGGAAAGACCTTGATCTCTACACTTTCCTGAACAGAGGAAACCTATCCAGATTCAAGGCACGTTTGTTATCAAGAGCATTTGGAAAGCATGGGAATCTATTAAGCCTTGGTTTCTATGGGTAGGAAATGACTTCTGCAATGGTCTTTCAATCAATCAATAGTCTATTTGATAGTCCTCAATTCTTTCCAATCAAGACTGTCCTCTAGTTAAAGCTCCTTGGGTTCAGCATTGAAATTTTTCAAAATAGGGATTAAATTTTTTCCTAATCATATTAAGAGAGATACCAATTTTTATTTTCTTGGCCAGAGTCAAGCTAAAATTTAGGCTTTCCAATTGAGATTAGGAGACTTATAGGTTGTTATTGATATAATTCCTCTCTATATGGTTCATAAAATTAGAATTAGGTCTTTCAAGCCCTAGTGGAAAGATTGGAAATGGTATCCTGACACACCATTTTGTAATTACAGACCTTGCAAAGAACATTTATGGCTTTCACATCATCTCCCAATGGTGGAATAGTTAAATCAACATGCGTTGCTTCAATCTTCTCTTGGCACTTGGCACCATTAGTTCCAGTCTCTCTGGTCAATCATTCTTAAGCCTAAGTTGGCTCATTTGCATGGTGCATTCTCAACCAAGGTCTTGAAGTGACGCATCTATACAAGCTTCTTGATCATTGGGGCAATGCCCTTTATGTAGTTATTAGAGTTCCAACTCCTTCATGTTCCCCTCCTTGAGCGCACCGACATGATTGAGGATCCCAGTCCTATGGCCCTCATCCTTTGAAGCCTAGGGATCATGCAGCCCGAGGTTGGTCTCAGCCTTCTAAGTCGACATCCACCTCTTCTCATGGTCGTGGTGCTCCTGGCTAGCCAGATTCTAACAAGTTTCCTCACATGGAGCTAGCTATATCTCTTGTGTGTGCTCAACAACCTACCCATGACTCTCTGAAGGAAGAGGGTGCTCTCACTGATTAGAAGCCTATTGATGACAATTTAGTCCTCGGTGATGTTTGAGGAAAACCAAAGGATAGAAACCCCCCCTCCCGTTGATGTTGCTTTAACTACTTAGTAACTTGTTTTTTGTGATGTTTGGGTTTGCCCCTGTTTAAACTTTCATTTTTATTTTGGACAATATCTTACATAAACTTTGAGGATATGCCTTTTTACCACCCCCTTTTTTTTTTTGAGAATATTGTATTATTATCTTTTTAGCTTCATAAAAAATATAAGACTTTGTTCATTAAAAAAAAGAGCGAGTCTTCACAATCATTCTATTGCTAACAAGCATATACATAGCCATAGATTTTGAAACCTCCCCTGTTTAGCTGAATCTCCATGCCTACAGATGAACACAAAACCTCCCAGTTTCGCAAAAGTTTCAAATTTAAATCGTGGCATTGCTGTTCATTGACCTGCATACGATGCCTCTGAATCAAAATTTTTCTCTACAACATGCCTCATTAAAAGAATCTTGTAATGACCCACTGCAGCACGGAGAAATTAGATACCTCCTCTGTTTTTTTGACTCCTATCACATAAACAAAGAATGGACTTGCAAATAAAACCATTCGCCTTAAGACTTTCTTGACTGAAACTGTTCAACAAAATGCTTGAAAGAAAAGTGGTCTTATGCAGTGCCGTGATTGAAAGTTATGCACAAAATGGATTTGTTGGATAGGGTTTAGAAACTTTTAAGCAAATGCCATTGGCAGGAAAAAATGAATTACATCTGATGTTGCCATTGCAACTACCCTGGCAGACATGTATAAGCATTAAAATGGCACATGAACTATTTGACAAATTGGGATATTTTTTCTCCCTGCATGTAGTCAAACGGAAACTTTGGGACAATCTATGGAGATCCATCAAAACAAAATAATCAAAAGTAATTTTTTGTCATAAGTTGTAGTTGTGGCTATCTTCATAGGCATGCATGCAAAATACAGCAGTTTAGACTAGGCATGTGAACAATTTGACAGAATGTCTAAAAGAAACATGGTCCTACGAAATGCCACGATGGCAGAATTTGCACAGTAACAGATTATAACTGCAGGGACTTTAGAACTATCAAGTAAATACAATTGATAGATGTAAAACCAAACTCTACAAGTCTTTGCCATCATCCTCTCAGTGAGTGCAAAAAGAGGAGCCTTGTACCAAGGTACTAAATTAATATTTTGTTTGCAGGCTGATTTCTAAATGACATGCAACAAACCTTTTTTGACATATGGGAGATCAGATTTTGTTCCTAACTACAAACTGGCCCTTGATTGCAACTCACTGTATAAGCCAAAGCCATTTATGAGAAAATATAGCGAGCATATTGCAGAAGTAAAGCAAGCTGCTTTTCATCTAAAGTAAAATAACCAACCTTAGTTTGGATTTGATTGACAAAATGTTTAAGTGACAAATTTGAAGCTAAATTATATACAAATGTAAACTAAAAAGTTTTGAAATTACACAGGAAAAAGTTTATTGGCATTTTTTTAAAGATATAAGCAAGCTATTGTAGGAATATACACAGATTGCATTGATAAACCTCTAAATATATCTGATATATGTTCTTAAGGATCCTATTAAGGGTTGACTAGCTTTAAGATGATCAAACATACTATTCACAAGTATAATTCCCAATGCTTATAAGCATCTTCCACATTGACCTCCAGCTGAAAACCAGGATAATCTTGAGGATGGAATCAATAGTACTTTCTAGAGCAAACCCATTAGGATACCAACTAAGGATTCAGAATGAGTAATGATACTCCTGTGTATTCAGAGTCTAGGTACACTATTAATAGTAAGCACTCAGATATGAGTCAAGGGCAAATATAGCAGCTTTGTGGATCATTTCTAGTCCTCTGTTCCATCTAGGCTAGAAACATATTTCATTCAGAACACCTTAATGTAAATTATAATAAAAACACCTACTTTTCATTAATCCTTTTGACAAAATAATAGTCTTACATATCAAGTTTGTCTCAAATCTTGATACAAGATTCAGGGCATCTAAATCATATTATGGTTCGAATGTAAGTAAAGCAAATAGCACCAATCAAGATCTTAATGCACCACAACGTAAACTTACGAGTAGAAGATTTTACTTATATCTCTTAGTGTTTCTTAAGATCAATGGTTTGAAAATAATGCTTCTGTCAAATACTTCGTTGTTCTGTAACATGCATAACCTTAAGGAGTACCAGTGTAAGCTTGAAGTCCTACTTTTGTAAACCTATGATAATCTTCTGTTTTTTTTTCCAAGGCTTCTGTGTGTTACCAAAATCTTCTCCCTTTTGCTTTTTCAAAAGAATCCAAATTTTTTTTGAGATCCTCTCTTTGTCAATATCTCTTATTTATGATTTTTTTTGGCCATGCAAATTTGAAAATCAATTTAAAATTAATAATTTTCATCGTACAAATTTAAAATTCAGTTTAAATTAAAAAATATAATTGCATGCTTTTATTTCAAAAGAGAATAATCCAAAAATAATTATTTATTTCATTTAAATTCTTTAATATCATGCATGATTAATTGTAAACTCCATTTATAAAATAATTCTTTAAATAAATATTGTATACACCTAAAAATGGCAAAATGAATTAAATAAATATTTATTATTTATTTTAATTCCTATTCTTCTATTGATGAATTTATCTGATTTGCGTTCATCTTCAATATTCTAAGAATTAAATAAAAATCTATTTATTTAATTAAATCATCCAATTCTAATGTCATCCCTAATTAAATAATTCTGAATTATTTAATCAATCATCATATTCCAAAGTCAAAAGTCCATAATTCTACATCATCCAATCCACCTCATCATGTTGCACACATAATTAAATATTTTAATATTTAATTATCTAATTTTCCTCACCCACATGTCCTATTATTCCTCCAACCATCCCTATTCTCATGAGTATGGTCTCTCCATGCCATCTTGGTCAAAAGACACCTTGAGACACTTGTCCCATAAGTCCCTATATTCCTTCCAACCATCCTACAAACAAGGTCTCCTCCTTTGACCTTCACTCCTTGGTCTTGGTGAGCCTTATGACATGTGGCCTCATGTCACACCTTTCTCTCCACCTTGTCAAGGTGAGAGGAACATCTTTCATATTTCTCTCCCTCATCCCAACCAACCAAATCTGAACCGTAGACATCACAAGACTTCTTCTCCACCGTTAAGATCGTGACACTTAGAATTGGCCCCTCCTTGGCCTATAAATAGAACCCTCACACACTCATTTCAAGGATCCAAGAGCTTTTGTAATCTTACTTTGCAGAAATTCCACCACAACCTTCAAGCGTGCCTTTGGAAAAACCCACTCATTGCATTTGCATAATCTCATCTTTATATCACAATCATCCATCCATGGCTTCATATCTTCATTATCAATCATCCTAGTTGCATTGTAGCTTCATCTTCATTGCACAATCCATCATACAACCATTCTCTTATTGTCATCTTCAAACAGTAAGGAAGTACAACTTCTGAGAGCTCCATTATCATATAAGATCAAGAAAAGATAGGCAATAATGGAAGTCACAAGGTGAAATCGGTCTACGAAGGTATAATTTTGTTTATTGCATTTTATCTTATTTCCATTGAGTTATTGGATATTTAGTTGTTTGATACTGTTATTCATAATTTCTATAACATTTTTGGCGCCTACCATGGGGCCTTGCCCCAAATTTTACTTCCCAATTTGAGTTCGATGTACTATGAAGAGCTTTTTTCAACAAATCCATTTTATGCCAATCTCTTTGTATTAGTTGCAGTTTATATATATTGGTTCAGCCATTGTTCACAATGTTTCGTTGAAGGCTTCGAGCTTCCTCACTAATCTTTGTTGCCACTCTTGCAAGATCATCGGACCCGACATTATATTCTGGTCACCCATACTTTTCCATTTGACGCCTTCATTCAACAATCTCTGCAGGGTTGAGGTTGCACATTTCTCCAACACTACCAAGGTATCCTTTGATCGTTGTTTGGGAGTTTCCTTTGATTGTTGTTTGGGAGTTGTCGTTTACATTCATCTAGCTGGTGACAATTCAGGTTGAGTTCTCTCTAGTTGATGCCGCTTTTATAGGCCCGTGAGATCTTGGCCACTGTTCACTAAGGGTTTCGGTTATAATAACCAAACATTTACCTCTATTTGAGTCTTGATTGCAGGGTTTAGTAATTTCCAACAACAATATCTTTTCATGTGGAGATTTATGATTGTATTTGTTTTGTATTTGACTTCTACGACTCAAGCCTCCACTCTCAGGTTTCACAAGGTTTCTTCCAAATCGGCTCGCCTCCTTCAAATTCGACCATATCCCTTGACTTGGTCTTCATTGGCATTATTGTTGATAGTTATTTTTGTTGTTAGCATTTGTTGTAGATCTTCTTTGCAATTGCTAGAACATTAGATGCTAGATAAATTTGTTGTACTAACTTGTGTTGCAGGTATTATTAATCATTAATGGAGGCTATTAACAAAATGTTCTTGCAAATTCAAGAGTTGGTTTAGGCATTTATAGTTACAACTTGCATACAAATCTTCATCTAGATTTAATTAGGGGGAAGTAATTTGGCATCTTTATGCAAATTTTCACCTAGATCTAATTAGGAGGAAGTAAATTGTATTGTTGCATTACAACTTGCACATAGTCCCAACCTAGGTGGATAAAACTAAACAAATTTTTCTATTTTGCTATCTTGCATTACAAACTCTCATTTAGCTTAAATATGGGAAAGTTCTTCAACAACAATCTTCACATAGATTTGTTTAGGAGGATAAAATTAACCATCTTTTCAAAGTTTTTGCTATCTTGTCAATTCCTTGTGCTTGGTAGAGTAAAACACACTTAGTTTTAACTCTAGGAAGATAAAGAACTAGTGTATTATGTGTTTGAAAATGGTAATAGGACTATGCTCTCCCCTTTTTGGGTGACCAAAATGCTAAACTCATCATTTTATCTATGTAACCTTTAGAAGAGGCCTGCCCTTGGGATTGTGTTTCTTCTAAGTGGGATGACCTCGAGCGGTAACAGGCTAAAGAAAAGCCACTTTAAATAAATTGTGTTTGTGACGAAAGACACAAATAACGGGTGCTACTATGTTATACCACAAAAGTTTCCCATAGTACCCTTGTGGTGTGTTTAAATTTGTTGAGCCTAACCTCTTCAGACTGAGAAGCCTCCATAACGGAGCGAATTGCCGCACATATAACCACCCGAACGAATGCCCAAACTAAAATCCAATTGTTTTAGAAAGCCAAAAACCCCTATTTGTTGACACAGGAGGTCGGACCTCTGAAGCCGTCCAATGTCATACACTCATCTAGTGTGGAGACATAAAATCTAACTCTTCAGAGGGATTGTAACTTGGTATGCATGAGAAGTGAGTGCACTGTAAGGGGGAGCCAGTGCTACCAAGTTACTAACTGTCCGCCTTTATGTAAGTGGCTGGAGTAAAATACAAGTTAGAATTTGACGAATATTGTCCTTGCCATCTTTAGGATTGTACTTGTTTGTTTTACATTTATCAAAAATTGTATCAAATAACCATGGAAACCTCTTGTTTACTGTGTTTTCTGGTAATAACTTGAGTCAAGACAATACCACAAACTTTAGAGTAACCTAGGAAAATGTGCAAAACAAGCCAAACTAACAAACTGACAACAAAGAGTTGTTTCATAAAATTTGAGACAAAAGTGAAACCATTTTTGGATACCCTTTTTTCTCTAGTATACACTTGGAAAATAAATTCAACCTTGCAGTCACATCCTCATACCATTTTCACAACATCACCTTTGCATACCATATTCTTACTATCCAAACACATCAAACCAAACCAAAACTTGCATCAAGGCATAAATGATACTCTACCAAATTCAAACAATATCTAGCTAGTTTCATAACAGGATTCCAATCATCCTTCACATCGAAACTATACTTGTGTATCTTGATAAAAGAATAGTCTACATCAATAGTGGAGATCATCTATCCCTATTTTGACTACCTTCTATATAGACACTTTGATTGTTATTTCCACTATAGCTCAGGAACACCTTGTTTGGACAACATAGAATCAATATAAAACCTTAGCAAAATCTAGTCTAAACATATCCAATCAAGTTCACCTCATATCATATCATATCAAAGCATCAAACCAAGTCCACCAAGTCTCACAATCCAACTTCACCCACATCTCAAACTTGCATGGTTCAAACTAGGTCCCAAGTGAAACAAAAGCAACAAAATGGGTTCCATTCACAATGGTGGGAACGATTCTGATGAAGAGGAAATTAACCAAGAGGAAATCCTTAAACACTTCCAAGATCCAAAATTTCAAAAGATAATGGATAAGATCTTTGCCACGGATCCTCATAAATATTTTCGTATGCTAGCTCAACAAGGAGCTAAGTTGCCCTTAGATTTTGATGTCTCAAATCTAAGAGAGATCAACTCCTCAAATGAAGCTGATTCTTTGACAGATGGCTCCAAAAATGATAAAGATGGCTCCAAAATTGACAAAGATGCTTCTAAATCAGAAAAGGCTAAGGATACACCCAATCCCTTAGACACATTAACAACACAAATCCAAGCCTTGCAACAACAGTTTGTGGACATCCAAAGCGGGAAAACCACAAAACACTACTCCCTTGAGGATATCTCACCTTATCCCTTTGATAAATCTTTGCTCATGATACCTTTTCCCTCAAGGTTTGAGGTTCCAAAATTTGACAAATATAGAGGAAAAGGTGATCCAAGAGATCATATAAGGGAATTTAGTGCCGCATGCCTAGAAGTCGCACACAACGAAACATATCTTATGCGACTATTCCCATGAAGCTTAGGAGGACAAGCTATGGAGTGGTTCTCACGCCTACCTGCCGGCATCTGCACTTTTGATGAGCTAGTAGACAAATTTGTCACACATTTCTCATATAATATCGAACATGAAATCTCCATGTTGGATCTTTGTAATAACAAACAAAAAGGGGGAGAATCCTTTGCCTCTTTCCTACAAAGATGGAGACAACTTGCAAGCAAGTATCCCTACCACATACCAGAGAAGCAAATGAGAAAAATGTTTGTTCACAATCTATCCACGGAACTAAGCTATCAAATCCAAACACAATGTCCAACTACTTTTAGTAAGGTCATTGAAATGGGGCTACTCATTGAGAAAGCCTTGATAGCAAAGGGGCAAATTAAGCTATACAAAGACACCCCTAGTTCAATCAACAATGCGGACAAGTCATGATTTTGAACTAAGAACAAACCCATTGTGAATGATGGTGTCGTGGATGCTAAACATGCGGTGCAAAAACAACTAATTTTCAATCTATTAAACCACAAAACAACACACCATCCACCAAGCCTCAAGGCAATGGATAAAGACCAACCATCTTTCCTCCTAGAAGAAAGTTCACACAACTTGGGGAGTCACTTGAATCCACCCTTAGGAAGTTAATAGGGGGCAACCTCATAACACTTCCACCAATGCAAGAGTATGAACCAAAGTTTAAACCCTCTTGGTGGAGTGATTCCAACTTTTGCGAATATCATAGAAGCAAAGGACATAAAACTAATGATTGTCAAAGACTAAAACATGTCGTTCAAGACCTACTTGATCAAAAATGAATATCAATTGAAGGGCATACATCTAATGATGAGCATATATCATTCAAAAATCCTCTTCCTCACTATGAGAAAGGAGGACCATCCAACCAAAACAACAACGGTGCAGACAAAGTAAACTATAATAATGTTTCTTATGAGTACACCGTTAATCATATCTCACAAAGTGATTCACACATCAACGTAATCACTATCAATAATAAGCCTGACTGTAATGTGACCACTCGTCATGGAAACATTACTCTCCAAGGGGCTCTGTCCAAGTCATCCTCCACATTGAACCAATACAGTATCCTTGACCAACTCCATAAAACACTTGCAAACATATATATTTTGGAGTTATTGCGTCTATCCCCGTCTCACAAAGCCATCTTAGAGAAGACCCTCTTGGAAACAACCATTCCTACCAACCTTGCTCAAGAGCAATTCCAAGCTATGGTGGGTCATCTAACCACACCACATTTCATATCTTTCACAGAGAAAGATGACATGTCTACCACTCAACCACACAATGCATCCCTCCACGTTGAGGCTCAAATCCACAAACACCAAATAAAAAGGGTCCTAATAGATGGAGGGGCTGGTTTAAACATATGCACGTTAAAGTTAATCCTTGCATTGGGGTTTTTAGAAAATGTCATTGATCCTAAAAAGAAAATAACTATCAAGGCATATGACGAAGAAGAGAGAACTTCCAAAGGAACTATGGTCTTGCCAATACGGGTTGGGCCAATAGAGAGAGATGTTGTGTGCCAAGTTCTAGACATGGGGCTAGCGTATAACATTCTTCTAGGTAGACCTTGGATCCATGCAATGAAGGCTATTCCATCAACATGCCATCAATGTATCAAGTTCCCACATAATGGCCAAGAACTTACCATACAAGGTGACCCTGATCCATTCTAGTATTGCAACACCATCCAATCGAAACCAGAAGTTGTAATCCCCACCAATTGAGCAACTTCCTCTTCTTCAAACCATGTGGATCCAAGTTCTCTAGCTTCCACCTCCAAAACATCAGAGCTTAAAGTCAAAGTCAAAGACAAGGGTGTTGGAGAGTATGTCATTGAGCAATCTTTTTGTCTAGCATAGTTGCCTATATCACCAAAATCCTATGGAAAGTCATCCATGAACAAAGCCAAGTCATTGGAGACTTCTAAGGGTCCTTTCATCAGATGGGGAAACCTATTAGATGAGAGTGATGAAAAAGATGTCTTACAGTGGTTTTATAAAGAAGAAGATGGTGAAACCACACCAAATGACCATCAACCTAAGCTACCCACTACACAATATGGTCAAGGGTTTTCTATTTTACAAAGGATGGGATATGAAGGACAGGGTCCCATAGGATTAAGGAAAGATGGTCTCATAGAACCAATTCAACCCTCTACCTCCATAGCCCGAGACACTACTGGGTTGGGATACAAGGGTAAAGAGAAGATCAAAGGTAAGGAGAAACTCCAAACAAAAGATAATGAAATGGCTACCACTAACCTAGTGGAACAAATTCACCACTTACAAGAAGCCAGTGAAACAGATTCCAATGAGTATGAATGGGACAGCCTCTCATAAATGTCTTGTGAAGATAAAGGGGTTGACATGGTTCAATGGTATAGCTCTACACATATGACACATGAGGGACAAAGCTTTAGGGCTAGATTGCTAGAGTTTGATCCACAATATGATGAAAGTGAACTTCATGAGGAGAATACGATGTCACACTTGATGAACCAACTTGAGGAGAGTACCATAAAAGACCTTGTCAATACCTCTACCTATTCAAATGACTCCTCCATTCTAACCATCACCACCCTTGAATCAGATCAGCCAAATGATCCATTACCCCTAGCGCATCCTGAATTGATAGACTGGGATCAACCAAACACCCTTGACCTAGATACATTCCAAAATGATGATGCTATCATCGATTACCTAGAGATTAGGAACCATTTACCTGCAGGGGACCACAAGGTTGGCTTCACCATTGTACTTAATGACATGGCATACTTTGGAGAGAGTGCCAATCCTTTTAGTCACAAAAATATAAAAATAAAAAGCAAATCTAATGGTGAAAATTGCTCCACGGCAGTGTTAGATCACAAAAAAAGTAAAAAGAAAAGACATATCTGATGATGAAAACCTCTCTAAGGTGCCAACAGATGAAGGGATTGACACTCTCCCTACCATGCACATCAGGAGAGATCTTTGATATTGATTAAACTGGCTCAACTAGTAAACATCAGAACAAAAGAGAACCCAAGGATCATACACCTAGCCGAGTCATTATCTAAACAAGAGAGAATAGAATTCATGGAATTCTTCAAACAAAAGCAGATAAACTTTGCTTGGTCCTACGCAGACATGCCTAGGCTGGATCCTGATCTTATCATGCATCATCTTTCACTAGCTCCAGGAGCTAAGCCAGTTAAACAGAAACTGTGAAAAATGCACCCACATATAGTATTAATGGTCAAAGAGGAACTAAAGAAACTGCTAGATGTGGGGTTCATCAAAGCCATTGATTTTTTGGAATGGGTTTCTAACATTGTACCTGTTTCCAAGCCAGATAAGCAGATCAAAGTGTGTAATGACTTTAGAGATCTAAACAAGGCTTGTCAAAAAGATGACTTTCCTCTGTTAAACATAGATATCATTGTTGATCTAACGCAGGGCACACCATGTTGTCATTAATGGAGGGGTTCTTTGGCTATAACCAAATCAAAATAGCATCAGAGGATTAGCACAAAACAACATTCACATGTCCGTGGGGTACCTATTGTTGGTGCATCATGCCATTCGAACTAAAGAATGTGGGGGCAACATATCAACGGGCAATGACTATGATCCTTCATGACATGATGCACACTATCATGGAGGATTACGTCGATGATATCCTAGGTAAGTCACTCACCAGAGAAGGACATCTTCAAGTCTTGGACAAGATCTTGACAAGACTAGAACAATTTAATGTACAGTTAAATCCAAAAAAGTGTGTTTTTAGAGTAACATCTAGTAAACTCCTTGGATATATCGTATTAGCTAATGGAATAGAGGTGGACCCAGCCAAGGTAAAAGTAATCATGGAAATGCCACCACCTAAGAATCTGAGTCAGTTACGGTCTCTACAAGGAAAGTTGCAGTCCATCAAAAGGTCTATCTCTCAACTGGTAGATAAGTGCCACCCATTCACCCATCTCTTACACAAAAACATTCCATTCAAATGGGATGACATGTGTGAGAAATCTTTTCAGCATCTAAAGGAGTATCTAATGAACCCACCAGTCTTGATGCCCCCAATTTAGGGTAAGCCACTACTTCTCTATATCTCAGCTACACCCACATCTCTTAGAGCTCTGCTAGCACAACAAAACCAGGAAGGAAAGGAGCAAGCAATCTACTACATCAGCAGGACACTAGTAGGTTATGAGCTGCAGTATACACCAATTGAAAGAGCATGCCTTGCAGTTGTCTTTGCTTCACAAAAGTGGAGACACTACATGCTCTCACACTCTATCAAGCTAGTGGCGAAGATTGATCCATTAAAATACTTACTCAGCAAAGCTACCCTAACAGGTAGAATATCTAAATAGGTCATGATACTCAGTGAATTTGATATTGAGTATGTAGATAGAAGAGAAATAAAGGGGTAGGTCATTGTAGATCAGCTAGTAGATGCACCTTTGACAGATGACAACCCATTAAGCTTTGAATTTCCAGATGAGTCTATCTTCAACATCACTACCATAGTCTAGAAACTCTACTTTGATGGGTCATATACTCAACATGGATCTAGAGCAGGCATCTTATTAGTAACACCACATGGAGATACAATCTCTAAGTCATACAGACTTCTATTTACATGCACCAACAATGTGGCCGAGTATGAAGCTTTAGTCATTGGCATTAAGATGGTAGTAGATTGGAAGGCCAGGGAACTACATGTGTACGGGGACTCACAACTTGTCATTAATCAAATAAATGATGATTATCAAACTAAGGATGAGAAGTGGATACCATACAAGCATATGGTGGATGACTTCAAAGAATATTTTGTTGTGATATCCTTTGAGCAAATACCAAGATTGGAAAACAAAGCAGCAGATGCAATGGCTACAATTGCATCCCTCCTTGACATACCTGAAAATCATTCACGTTATGAGTTCTTGGTGGAGCCAATTTCCCATCCTTCTTATGATATCCCAGAAACCAACACTATTTACCACATCGTAGGGTCTGATTCTCCCTTATATGGCAATGTTTACACCTATCTAAAAGAGAATATCCTACCACCCGACCTATCAAACAACAAGAAACAAACATTCATATGCCAAGCATCTTGATATACCATCATCGCAGACACCTTGTATCGATGAGGTTTAGATGGTACTCTCCTTAAGTGTTTGAATAGTGAGGAATATCATATCTCTCTGAGTGAAGTACATGAAGGAATATGTGGGACACACTCTAGTGGTCCTACCTTGGTGAAGAAGCTCATGCATCTCGGGTAGTATTGGTCAAGCATAGAATCTGACTCCTATCATTTTGTCAAATGGTGCAAGAAATGCCAAATTCATAGTAACCTGATACACACACCTGCTCAAGAGTTGCAACCCTTAATGACACATTGGCCCTTCTGCCAATGGGGACTTGATCTAGTAGGCAAGATTCACCCTTCATCCTCCAATGGCCACAAATTCATTATCATAGCCACAGAGTATTTTACGAAGTGGATCGAGGCCACTCTATTAACCAATGTCACAGGGAAGCAAATCTCCTCTTTCATCCTTAACTACATCATATGCAAATATGGTATTCTATTATCAATTGTCATGGATAATGGATGACCTTTCAAGAATCAGGATGTGAAAGAACTCTGTGACAAATTCCACATTTAGCATTGCTTCTCCACTCCATACTACCAGCAAGGTAATGGCTAGGCTGAGGCATCGAACAAAACTATCCTGAAGATACTCAAAAAAATTGTTGATGATGCTGGCTGTGACTGGCATATGCAATTGAACCCCACTCTGTGGGTCTACAGAACCAGTATACACACTCCCACAGGTGCGACACCATATGCCCTCGTCTATGATTCTGAAGCCATCTTTCCTATAGAAGTTGAGTTACCTTCCCTCAGGGTGTCATTAAAGGGTCTCATAAATGATGAAAAATATAGAGTATCTAGGCTCAAGGAGCTAGAGCTATTAGAAGAATGAAGACAACATGCCTTTAACCATCTTAAGGCATACCGGTAGAGATTGTCAAGAGGTTATAATCATAGGGTCAAACCACAAGTCTTCCAGGTGGGTGACTTGGTGCTAAGAGAGAATCCAAGAAATTAGCAAGATAGAGAAAAAAAGGGGAAATTTGGACCCAATTGGTTGGGTCCCTATGTCATAGTTGCTGCCTATGGATCAGGAGCTTATCAGCTATCAACATTAGAAGGCAAATTGTTTGATGACCCCATCAATAGTATGCACCTTTGAAGGTTCTACACCTAAATAACCCCAATGCAAGGGATGTAAAAAACAAAAAATAATGCTACAACAAAAAGTAAGTGGTGAAAACCTAGAAACAGGCATTTTTTGCGATAAACCGCTTCCTTCATCTTTTAGAAAAACCCAACCCATATCCATCTTTCCTACCATATCCATCAAATAACTACATCCATTTACAATCACCTAATGATAACCTATCATAGCTTGGTGCTCTATCACCCTTATTACCTTATCCAATAAGGTCATCCAATCTGATCATCCATCCTATCATTCTATCACAAGTCCATTGTTAGTATCGCCAAATCTTGAACTATGTTGCCTCTACGTTATCACGTAGGCAAGGCCATCATTGATGGGCCCTCGAGGCTTTCCCTTCCATCCATATCCATAATCCTATCATAAACCTTCACATATATTCCATTCATCCATTTACCAGTGTCAGCCTTCAAGGTCGAACTACGTCACCTTTGAGCTATCGCATAGGCAAGGCCATCATCGATGAGCTCCTGAGGCTTCCCAACCTAAAGTGAACTACGTTGCCTATGCACCGTTATGTAGGCAAGGCCATTTATCAATGAGCCCCCCGAGGCACTAGGTTAGTCCCTTAGGGCCCGTTTCTTCATGTCTATCATCAGTTCATCCATAATAAATTGATCATTTACTTGACTGGGGGCAAATCCTCGACCTAGTTAGTGAATTGGATTTTTGAATGCTACAACTTAGAGGATAACAAATCAGATTTTGGTTTTATCACTAGACAGAAAGCAGCACAACAAGCAAGTTTTAAACATCATCTTGACAAAGAGACATTAAACTAAACCCGACAACACCAACCTGCCTAAAACTATCAAACATGACTTTATCAGTTATTGTAAGAAAAATATATCTATGGCAAGAAGGTTTAATTGTTGTTTAACTCTTATATTTTGATTTTTGTTATTATGTTTCCTATGCTACTCAAGGATGTCAAAAACTAAAGGAGCTATGATGGGGGCATAATTATTTTATTTGTTTGTTGTTTGTGGGTTTATCTTTAGTAATGTGAAGCCTTGTCTAAATACATGATCAACATAATGATCATCAAGGACATCAGAGGTCTAAACATGAAACAGGTGTAATCCTTGTCTATTGATATGCAAGTAATACTCAGGTCATCTTGGTTCAATTATACTTAGATGCTTGTATTAACTTGCTAAATCAAAATCCATGTAAGTAATACTCAGGTGTTTAATTCTACCTAGATGCTTGTATTTTCTTACAACATTTTAAAATTTCAATGATGAAACAAAGTGCTTCAAAAACTTGTACAAGAAGATGACAAAATCCACTATCATACATACCAAATTGCATTCCATTTCATTATAAGCATTTCATCATTATCAAAATTCCAAGTGTTTTTATGATCTAACTTGTCCATTTATCGAATTAACCATTTTTCTAAGTTAACTATTTATCCATTTATCCAAATAATTTCATCCATTAATCAAATCATTCTTCTAAATTATCTTTCATTATCCAAATTATTTCATCAATTTTTCAAATCACTTCTTCTAATCAATTTTTCATTTCATTCATATCAATCAAATTCACTCAAATCAATTCAATCAAATCAAGTAATGATCTTAATGCAAGCCATCCTTAAATCCATACCAATCAAGTCAATCAATCTTGTCAAATTATCCAATCGCAATCAATGGTCTTGATCCTAATCTCGTCGTAAACCAAATCAATCAATCATCATTGTCAATGAGATATGTCTTTCCTGCATCTTTGTGTTGATCTAGGGATATATCGTTCCCCGTAATGACAACACTATTGTCATCAATCATTATTGATTAATCATTGGTTTACAGCTGGACATGGGCAATACCTTGTTTGTTCTTGTCTCATTGGTGCATACTTGCTTGCTTGCCTGTGTGTGTTATCATTTTATCTTGTGTAACCTATTATTCAAACTATCTCATCGTGAGATTGTTCGTCATCTTGTTGTCACATTCTTCCCATCCAATCTCCTGAGGGGGCATCCTATCGTCATTAAACATGTACCAGGGGCAAACTAGGGCATGTATCATAACCAAGAAATTTTTATTCTTTGAAACAATGTGATAAAACACATTGTCTCAAAGAGGGGAAAAATGTATACACCTAAAAATGGCTCAAGTTGAATTAAATAAATATTTTAATATTTATTTTATTCCTATTCCTCTATCAATTAAATAAATATCCTAATTTATTTAAATGGTTCACATTTCTCTTATGCCTTTAATAATTAAATAAAATCAATTTATTTAATTAAAATACCCTAGTTCCTCTATAGTATTATCTAATTAAGTAATTCTAAATTATTTAATTGTTTCTTCTAAAGTCCAAGTCTTATGTTTTAATCCATGTCATCCATCCATGTCATTATGGACACCTCACCAAGTTGCTCCAATAATTAAATATTTTAATATTTAATTAAGCAATTATCCCCTCAACATGTGCCCTATTTCTTCTCCACATGTTTCCTATGATTTCTCAATCATCTCCAAGGTCAAAGACACTTGTCTTTCAAAATCCTAGTTTATCTCTCACATTCCAACAACCAAGAGTTCTCCTTCCACAATCTTCTCAAAGTCTTCCACATTTAACTCACGGGTCTTTATGAGCATCAAGACATGTGGCTTATGGATCCACATATTCCTCTACCATGTAAATGTAGTAGGAACATTTCCCATGATTATCTCCCTCATCCCAACCAATTCGATCTCCATTGTACACATCACAAGACTTCTTCTCCACCGTTGAGACTGTGACACTTGGAATTGGCCCCTCCTTGGCCTATAAAAGGAACCCTTATTCCCTCATTTCAAGAATCTAAGAGCTTTTGTAATCTTACTCTATAGAAATTCTACCACTGTGCCTTTGGCAAAGTATTTTCATTGCATTTGCATAATGTCATCTTCATATCACAATCATCCATTCATGGCTTCATATCTTCATTATCAATCATCCTAGAGTTGCATTGTAGCTTCATCTTCATTGCACAATCCATCATACAACCATTCTCTTATTGTCATATTCAAACAACAAGGAAGTACAACTTCTAAGAGCTCCATTATCATATAAGATCAAGAAGAGATAGGCAACAATGGAAGTCACGACGTGAAATCGGTCTACGAAGGTATAATTTTGTTTATTGCATTTTATCTTATTTCCATTGAGTTATTGGATATTTAGTTGTTTAATACTGTTATTCATAATTTCAATAACATATATTATTTAATCCTTTAAATTTTTGCATGATCATTTTAACTTATAATTTTAATAGTAAATTTCTTCATACATTCTTTAAAGTAAAATAAATAATCTAATTAATTTGATTTTTGCAATTTAAATTTGATCCTTTAGAAATTTACACATTTAATTTTTTATTTTTATTTTTTAACAAAAGTGGCAAGCCACTGTAATTATATTAGATAATAAAAATAATTACAATCCCTGGTTCGATGAGCATACTGGCAGGAAAGAACCAGGGGAAGAAAACCTCCAATTGTAGCTTGAATTTACAAAAAGATATACAAAAAGCTCCATTCACTTCACAAAAATAGGAGCAAGATTTACAAAATTTATCTTCAAAATATTACATTTGAGCTGAGAAGAATAGCTGAAAAAATAGAGGCTCCACCAAAAAAAGAGACCACCCTAATAGCCTATCACGGATTCATTGTAGCATTTAGGTCCTGAACGAGATAATTAGGCTCCCCCACAGCATTTTCTTCAATAGGCAAGCCCGTAGGAGGAGGAAGAAGAGGTTGAAACTGAAGTAAAAACAATAGATCGTGGAATTTTTCATCCACTCTATTTGCAAAACTCTCACCAATCTCATTACCATGAGCATGAATAGAAAGATGCAGAAAATCTTCATTTTCATTCAACAAAGAAGAATGAACAGCATTGAAAACACAATTATGAGCTGGGGAATGAAGAACTTGGCATTTAGTGAAGAGACCACCAATAAGAGCCTCCAAGCTAAAGAGATCATAGTTCTGGAAGGCTTCAATAACACTATCATAAAAAAAAGGAAACGATGAACATACTTATCAATTAGCTGTCGAACCAAACCAACATCTTGTGATAAATCCATAGCATTAGAAACAAAAGCCATGAAGATCTAAGAAGGATATAAGACTCGAACATGGCCTTCAAGAATATCTCTACCCACAACATCTCTAATAGCCTCCTCCACCTTCGGGCCGTCTATAGCAAAAACAGACCGTAAACCATCCAAAGAAACAGACCCAATAAAAGCAGTCTCCCATTTTGAGATTGGAAAGAACAACCTGTGGTTAAGCTGAATTTCCATAGCAATCACACAGAGCAATCAAAGTTATAAAAGGATGGTTAATCACAGAGGCAACTACCAATATATAACCAGAAAGGATCAAATAACAATAATTAGATAACATCATATCTCATGTAGGAAATTAATGAGACATGCTGCGAGCTGCCTCTGACAGAATAAAAGGACAAATATACTTACTAAAGATATGATCAAATGGACAACTAAAATCAAAAACCAAAATACTAAGACATGCAAAAATAATGATTGTACAGAAGAAATAATGCCTTGATGCCACATACAAATAACCACACAAGTGAGAATTAAACCACACACCCTTGAGAATCAAGGCGTATGATTTCCTCCAAATGTGGATACTTACCAAAGAAATCCACATCAAAAGTGACTATCGGTGGATCTAAATCAAACCCCAAATTAGCTAAGGCATCAGCAAGCTTATTACCTTCTCTAAGAGTATGGGAAATAATAAAACTCTCAAAAGAATCCAGAATATACCATGCCTCTTGTAGAAGATAATCAAGTTTCCAATTTTGTATATGATGCTTTTTTAAAGCATTAATATACAAATAACCACACAAGTGAGAATTAAACCACACACCCTTGAGAATCAAGGCGTATGATTTCCTCCAAATGTGGATACTTACCAAAGAAATCCACATCAAAAGTGACTATCGGTGGATCTAAATCAAACCCCAAATTAGCTAAGGCATCAGCAAGCTTATTACCTTCTCTAAGAGTATGGGAAATAATAAAACTCTCAAAAGAATCCAAAATATACCATGCCTCTTGTAGAAGATAATCAAGTTTCCAATTTTGTATATGATGCTTTTTTAAAGCATTAATAACTATTAAAGAATCACCCTCAATATGGAGTCTAGGAATCTTAAGTCCATTAGCCAATCTTAGACCCTCAACAAGAGCAAGAATCTCAGCTTGATTATTTGTGCCATCAGGAACTTTACCAGAGAAGGCTTTAAAAACTACACCTTTCATATCTCTAAGGACCCCACGAATGGAAGAAGGGCCAAGATTACCGCGAGAGGCCCCATCAAAATTGAGTTTAAAATAATCTACAGAAGGAGGCTTCCATGAAACTAAATTTCTATCCGGTTTAAGGGTTGCTCGAGAACATAAAATTGAAAAAGAACCTAAAGAAGGTCAGTTTTTCAAAATTAAATTATCCCAAGATGAGAAATGTAGATCAAAGACTTTTAAAGTTTGAAGATAATTCTGGACAACCTCTGAAATAGACTGTTCAATTAAAAAGGAGATAACCTCAAAATCCTTGCTTTCTTTTCTAAAGATCTTCCTATTTATTTCAAGCCATGTGCTCCAAATAACAATAGAAGGCGCAACAATCCAAATAGAAGAAAAAGTAGAACCTTTAAATAAGATAGGCCAACCACGAAAAAGATCCAACAAAGAATTAGGAAGAGGATAAAATCAGCTTAATTTGAGAAAAAGCCATTTCCAACATGAGAAAGCAAAAGGACAAGAAATAAACAAGTGGTCTACCTCTTCTTCATAGCTACCACAGAAAACACAATTAAAAGAATCCATAATCCCCAATCTAGCCAATCTCTGACCCGTAAGAATTTTATTTTTAAGAACTAACCAAGCAAAAGCCCTTGCTTTCTGAAGACAAGCAACATTCCAACAAAGCAAATGTGGCCAATCATAAATAGTTGAAGAAACTGAAGAAGATAAAAATCTATATCCATCCCTGACAAAGTAAGAACCATTATTGGAGAAGGACCAAAACAAAACATCTTCTTTTTGAAAAAAACAAACCATTCTATTACTTAAAATATTACCAAGGAGAATTTTCTGATTCTCAAGAAAAGAACAATTTGAAAAGTCTTTCCAAGTGGTATTGTAAAAAGATCCTATTTTAGAAATTGAAAGATAATCCCGAACTCTAACATCCCAGGCTGAAGAAAGAAAAACCTTAGCCTGATCTAAATTCTTAATCAAGCAAAGAGGAGAGTAACCATTCCAAGAATCTTCCTAGAAGAAGGCTTTAGAACCATTATAAATTTTCCAAGAGACGTGAGGTAAGAGAACTTCTCTGCAAGAGACTAGGAAATTGCAAATTGAAGAACCCTTAGGGGGGTTAGCAACTGTAAAAATCCTATCAAGAGAAAGAGAATTGAGGTATTTATATTGAAAGAATTTACACCATTTAAGATCAGGATTAGAAAACATCTTCCAAGCCAACTTAGCACCCAAGGCTTTATTTTGAAAAGAAATGTTATGAATACCAGAACCACCAAGGATCTTAGGAACACAAACCTTGTTCCAAGCTACTAATGATACTTTGACCTTCATTAATAGAGCCCTTCCATAAAAAGGAGTTCAAAGATTTTTGAATCTCCTGAATGACACCTTTGGGAATATTTAAAACAGAAAGCATATAAATAGGAACATCAATTAAAATAGATTTCAATAGAGTAATTCTTCTAGACAAAGTTAACCATCTAGCCTTCCAAAGTGCAATTCTATTAAGACTAGAGTGAGAAACCTTTGCCCAAAAAGACTTTTTTTGAGCACCAAAAAATAAAGGAATTGCCAAATAAAGACTTGGTAAACTTTCCAGTTTAACTTTAAGGATAGAAACAATCCTGCTTTGCAAAGAAGGTTTAGTATTAAATAAATAAATTTTAGATTTATCCAAGTTATCTCCTTGATTTGAAGCAGAACTATATTTAGAAATAACCTTCTGAATACATTTAGCCTCTGTGATAGAAGGAAACCCAAACAAAAGAGTATCATCTGCAAAAAGTGTATGAGTAACAGAGAAAGGAATACCAGGAATCTGAACCCCCTTCCAATTGGAAAGAGTGTTCTGCAACAAGATTTCTCTACTAAAAGACTCAACCATTAAAATAAAAAGAAAAGGAGATAAAGGATCCCCTTGCCTAATGCCTTGAGAAACTGGGAAAAAGTCAGAAGGACTACCATTGATAATAACCACTGATCTAAAAGCCAAAATACAAGATTGAATCCATTTGCACCATTTTTGGTCAAAACCAAATTTGAAGAGAACCTTTAATAGAAAACTCCAAGAAACCCTATCATAAGCTTTCATCATATCTAATTTCAACATCATAGCTGGTAACTTAAGATCTTTTATAGAATGCAAGACTTCATGAGCCAAAATTGCACCATTCGCCATTTCTTTACTAGGAACAAAACCTCCTTGCTCAGAAGAAATAATTCTGGGAATGAGCAAAGCCAACCTCATGGAAATGGCTTTTGTGAAGATTTTATAAATAGTATTACATAAAGAAATTGGTCTGAACTGAGCAAAAGAAGAGGGGGCAGGAGTCTTAGGGATTAAAACAATAAAAGTTGCATTCATCTTTTTTAAAATATTGCTATTTTTCCTTGATTCTTCCAAGGCCAAATGAATGTCCTTACCCATAAAGTCCCAACACTTTTGGAAAAACAAAGGAGTAAAACCATCTGGACTAGGAGCTTTATCTAGATCCAAAGAAAAAACTACTCCCTTGACTTCTTCTAAAGAAAATTCCTTCAATAACAAATCATTATCAACATCATTAATCAGCTTAGGAATATTATCTAACAGAGAATTACATAAATCCTCTGAGGGCTCATTCAAGTCTTTAGCAAGTAAATTCGAGAAGAAAGAAATGGCCTCTTTTTGTAAAAGGAGAGGGTCTGAAATAGAGGACCCATTAGAATCAGAAATTTGGTGAATTTTAGTAAACTGTCTATTCATCTTAACAGAGGCATGGAAAAACTTAGTATTTCTATCCCCAGCTTGTAACCAAGTTTCTCTTGATTTTTATCTCCAATACTCTTCTTCTCTAGCCAAAATCTCATCCAATTCCGTCTGTAATATTTTTTGTTGAACAAAAGTTGAACTATCCATCCCATGGTTAATTATATGAGAATTTAACAATTGAAGCTTATCTTCAATAACCTTCTTCTCTTTAAAGATATTTTTAAAATGAGAAATATTCCAAGACCGAATTAGCTTTTTTAACAATTGCAATTTTCTAATAAGCTGAAACATTCTAGAACCTGCAATAAAAGGCATAGTTGCCCACCAAGTCTTTAACAAAGGAAGAAAAGAGGGATCTCTAAACCACATAGCTTCAAACTTAAAAGGTCTTTTCAAACTTGGAAGTGAATCCAAAAATTCAATTTCTAAAAGAATAGGAAAATGATCAGACCCTGAAAATGAAAGAATTGAGGAGGAAAAAGAACCATTGAAAGATAACCATGGATAAGACAAAAGAAATCTGTCAAGCCTCTCAGCTATACTAAGGAAGTCTTTCCTCTTATTAATCCAGGTAAACCTCCCATTTGAAGGACAACAATCAATCAAACCATTATTACTAACAAACTCTAAAAAATCTTGCATTGTCTTCAAAGGGGGAATAATGCCGCCTTGTTTCTCATTCAGATTTAGAATAGCATTGAAGTCCCCTCCTAAAATAATCTTCTCCTATGGTAACGATTGAACAATATCTGATAAAGAATCCCATAAACATTTTTTGTCTACTGAAGAAGTTGGTCCATAAACATTGATTAGTCCAAATTTCTGATTGTTTTCAAAGCAAATTTCAGCAAAAAACCAATTAGTAGACTTAGAGATGAGAGTCGCCTCCACACTTCACTTATCCCAAAGGATGACCAAACCGCCTGAAGCTCCAACTAAGGATGAACTTAAAAAATTCCATTTCTTCCATAATTTAAAATATTTTTCTGTTGATTGGTCAGACAACTTAGACTCTTGAAGTAAAACTAAATGAGCAATTGATAAATCAATTTGATGTTTTATCAGGCATTTTTTTTTAGGGGCATTAATGCCCCTAACATTCCAAGAAATAATTATCATTGACCCTGAGGAGAGCCTTCAGCTCTCCTCAACACAGACCTTGTTAACATTTTCTCAAGAGTATTTTGAACACCTACTTCTATTTCTACCTGAGTAACCTTAACTTTGGACTTCCTACCTCTAGTCTTAGGAGGAGAAGGCAAAACCATAGGAGTATCCAAAGGGGTTTGAGAAATACCCAAAGCTGAATCATTTTGAACATCAACTTCATTCATAACTTCATCAGCAATTTTTTCAATAAGTTCTTCCCCTACTTTAGAAACAACTTTATCAATAAATTTTTCAGCCTCTTTCAAAGAAAAAGAAAATTCCACATCTTCATCTGTTTGAACCTTAGAAACATTACTAACAACCTCTCCTAAATCAAAGACCTTAACTTTATCAAATGAAGCTAAATCAGGAAGCAAGTCCTTATGATTATCTAACTTAGAAAACAAAACAGGGGAAGACAACAAATTATCTTCACAACCATGAAGAGGAACATGAGCCAAATTAACTTCAGACAAAACCTCAGAACTAACTTTGACCAACGGAGAGTTTTCTAAATCTAATGATAAACCATTAATACACTCATTCAAAATTTGAACAGTCACTAGATAATCCAGGGAAGGTTCAAGGGACACATCCAAATCCCCTAAAAGAGCATCATCTAATTGATCTTGAAATCATGTACCAACACAATCTGATCCTTGTAATAAATCATTATGCAATTCAATATCTGCAATGGGGGCACAATCACCCAGTAAATTAGAACCTGAATGACCTCCTGCCAACACAGTATTACTATCTACTACCCACAAATCATTCACCTTTCCTTGAGGTGGATCACAGGGAGCCCCTTGCTTACACTGAACAGAGGAGTCTAAATACGATTTACCCAAATCCACCCGTTCCTCTGAAAAATCCAATCTATCAAATTTAAAAATAGTTTCCGAGTCTTCAAAGATGATCTTTTGAGTCCACAAACTTTTAGAGGTTTTCAGAATGATACTATTCGGAAAAGTAAAAGAGGTATTCATGATTAGGCACATCCTTATTGGAAGCTTAGGATTTTCGAAAGTTAAAAGATCATGATTAATAAAAAACCCAACCCTTTGAGCAATGAATTTTAAAACATTCAAATCTCTATATTCCAATGGTAAATGAGGAAAATTTACCCAAAAAGGGAAAAAATTATCATTGCTCGCAGAGGGATTAAAATTAGGAAACAAAGGTTGCAAGTGAATACCCTTCCCATTAAAAAAATAGGATTTAATTTTCAAACTTAGATCTCTAGTTGCCACAGAGGAGAAGATAGCAACAAAAAACCCTAAACCCTCGTCCAACACAAAAAAAATTGTCACACCCTCCCAATTATCAGTAATCCAAGACTCCAAATTCACAGAAACCAAAGAACAATTCCAGATCTTACCTCTCAAAGTTATCTGAGAGAGATCCCGCACATGGGGGTCAATTAAATCATCTGGTAATTGAACCTCTAAGTTAATACCTGATTTCAAATCTACGGTTTTCTGAACTTCCCTAGGAATCCAAACTTGCTTAAATGAAGGTTTATTCTGATTACATCTTCAAACATTATTCCCAAACCTGGTAACCCTAGATCTGAAACCTTCACATCCAAAATTCACCTGTCTATAAAATCTCTTCCTTGAAGGAAAGTCACCATGAAAACCATTTGTTGTCCTAACAAAATCCGCAAATAAACTTTCTTGAGACTGTAGCGGTCTCCATGACCTAACCGCAAAGTTTCACTGTCTACGTTGCCACCGCTCCATCACACATTTAATTTAATATTTATTATCTCTATTATTTAAATTTAAATTAAACAAATGGTCCCTCTAAGAGGTAGATTGAGGATCAATTTCAATAGGGCCTCTAGAGGTAATCTCGATGCCTCAAGTGCAAGCTGTGTGATCCGTAACGAGGAAGGAGTCCTCATCTGGGTGGCATCAATTAAAATTGGCATAGGAACAGCATTAAGAGAAGGGTTGAAGATTTGCATCTAGAAGAAAGCAATACATGAGATTAACATAGAAGATGACTCCCAAATCTGCATCAATGCCATTAAAAGGATGGAGATCACAAATTGGAAACTACAGAATTTGATGTTTAAAATAAGGTAGCTTTTAGACAAATTTTAATATTTTTCCATTCACCACATTTATCGTGAAGTGAATGGGGTGGTGGACTTCCTCACAAATCAAGGAGTTGTTCAATCAGAGGATCTTAAAGTATCAAATTTGGAATCCGACTGGCCAGGGTTGGCAGATCTTCTGCAAATGGACAATAATTAGAAATCTTGATAGAACCTACCAAATCCTATGGCAATGATTTGCAATACTGCTAAGGAATGTCAGATCTTTCACGCGCATCATCCTATCCCTGCTACAAAATGTGGCATGGGTTGTGGAGGTAGTAAAGCAAAATTGGTGGAGCGAATGCACTATGAATGTAGGTGTAAGTGTTGGCCAGATTCAGAGGATGAGGAAGACTTGGTGGAAGAAGTTGAGAGTGCAGACGAAGCCGAGGAGGAGGACCAAAATGAAGGGGAAGACAAAAACAATGTTGAATCTGTTGAAGAACAGATTGGAATAATTTTCAGAGCCGGTTCGAGGGAGATCATTAAGGCAATCAAACAAGTCATCGGCCAACATATCTTTGGTAATGTGCATATTTGTGATGGAACGTTGTATGAGGAGTTTCTAATGAACTCTACGTTAATCTTCAGATGCAAGAAGTCGAGAAAATTGATGGCTTATCACTTCATGTTGGAGGATTAGAGAGGAATGGCCAATAGGGCCATCTCGACTTTTAATAAGAGGCCTGCTTATGACACAATAACTAGGGTTTTTGATGCTATCGCCATGAAGAAGAATAAGATTATTGCAGACACACTTAGCCTATTCACAGATGGGATCAAGCACAACATGGAGGTGTTTAACTATTTTCTGAGCCAACATGATGTTTTTTTGTCCCTAGCTCAAATTGACAGGGCCTTCGAGCTTTTAGAAGGCCTTAGACTTCTATGCCACCTGTGAATTTAGACTTTGTCTATGTATGTAGTACACTCTATGAGAGTTGATGCCTTCATTATGTAACTTTTTTACTTATGTTTTTAATATAATGGGAGCTCCCCCTATGGTAGAGCTTGTTGATAAAAAATAATAATAATAATAAATAAATAGTTAATTATTTTCAATTCATTTACTTCCTAATTGCTAATCTAATAACATAATTAATTAGAGATAATTATATGGATCAAAAAGGAGGGTTATGCCATAGTCATTGATGATTTATTAGATAAACTAATGGAGCTATATTTATTATAAAACTTGACCTTAGATCAAGTTATAACCAACTTAGAATTAAGGAAGAAGATATTCACAAGACAACAACATTTAGGACTCATGAGGGTCATTATGAGTTTTTAGTGATGCTGTTTAGTCTTATTAATGATCCTTATACATTTCAAACTTTGATGAACCCCATCTTTAAGCCATTCTCAAGGATGTTTGTATTAGTATTCTTTGATGATATATTGATTTATAGCAAGACATGGGAAGACCATTTGCACCATGTTGATCAAGAATTATAAATTCTCCAACAACATTAGCTTTATGCTAAACCTTCTAAGTGGTGATTTGTCACCAACTAGCAATTTTTTGACTTTCGACGGGTTGAAAATGATGAATATGACCCATTTTGGTAGCATATGGTTTTGCTCAAATTTGATTATGTTTTTGTCCATGTAGCTTCAAATCATCCACAAATTAATTTTTTAATATCTTACAATAGCTTTAGATCATCACGCTATTTATTGCAATTTAGTCCCCATCATCAAGATATTATAGAGGCAACATTTTTTAATCCAAGTCCAATCACCTATCATGTGAATTTTTATTTTTTAGATTGAGGCTTCAATTACCCAGCTATTTACATTAATTATGGGCAAACAATGGCAAAATAGCCAATGAAATTATAGGCAATTACGGGCAAAGGGTGGTGTGATTGCCAATAGAATTATAGGCAATTAACAATAAAAAGGTGATGGCATCGCTAATGAAATTATAATTAATTAGGACAAACAGAAGTATGATCTATAATGAAATTATAGTGAATTTAGGTAAAGCTTGTATTGCCACCATGCAATGATAGGTATCTTTTGCAAAATGCTTATTATTACCATTGATTTATAGGCAGTTTAGGGAAACCATGGCCCATTGCCTCAAGATTATAGGTATTTTAGGGTTAATGTGTTTAATCATCCATGCAAAATGTAGTATGACTATGGATTCATATTTAAGAAAAAATACTCCATTCACACTTTAGGCATTTGATTTCAGATTGACCCATTTCCTACGTTGTGAATTTGTGATTTTTGGCTCTCTAGATTGGCATTTGATCAGTCCATAGTGGCTACCAACTGTGAGATAGGAGTGTCCTTTCTCAAAAGTTGGGGAATAGATAGAGGTTGCAACTCTACTTCAGTCTTCATTCCTAGTGAGTTACAAATGGATAATTTTCAATTTGCATCACATTTTGTATTGTATATTATATGATTAATCTCTATAATAGTAGTTCTTATGTGGACCTTGTTGGCAAGAGACACTATACGGATCCATGGTTGTTGTCATTGATGGCAACAAAGGTCATCCCACATATCCGCAAGTCATGGTGTGTCTCTACCGGAAGTCAGAATGAAGACTGTTGTGGTCCGGTGAACAAGAACAAAGCATGTGGCAAGGTCCGACAGATTGATCCAGATCTCTCAGAGGAAGTGTCTTGGTGCAATGCAGATTTGGAGAAGTCAAGAGGACTACCTTGAGTGGTATATTCCAAGGATTTAGCCTCCAGTGATGGACAAGGAAAAAGATATGAATAGTTGAGTACCGGATTCCTGAGTGACAGTGAGAACAGAGGAAGAACTGACTAACAGAACATCAGACTGTTTTCCAGATGTGTTACTGTTGATGGTAAAGGTTGTGAAGGCATGAATCATGTTTGGCTGACATGATTAATGATATCTACAAGTCTATGCTTGATCCTCATTACTTGATGTGCAAGGATTCAGCCAACAGAACAGAGTTTGTGAGAAAATAGACTGTTTCAGATGCCGACTAGAAAGGTGATGAAATTACTTGTGCGGATATATATGCACGATGGATTTAGTTGTGTGAAGTGTAGTTGTGTGTTGTTGATGTGCAAATAAGTACAGAGCAGAGCAAAAACAGCCAGAGAGAGATCCGGTATGTGAAAGGAAAGCAGAATAAAGAGAAGAGGAAAGATGAAGTGCAGTAGATCAGTGTACTGAGCCTAACTGGAACTGACCTCCAGCATATGTGGATGCTTCCAATTAGTTCAAGTATTATATAACATTCTTTTGTAGACAGTGTGTCTCCTTGTAGGCAGTGTGCCTCTTTGTGAGCAGTGTGCTCGGGCAGTGAGCCCTAATTGGCAAGTGCCATTTTGTAATTCCTTATTCTTCTAACAGAGAATAATCTTTGGGTTAATCACCCTGTGGTTTTCTCCCTTAACAGGGTTTCCACGTCAAAAATACTGTGTCATGTGTTTCTCATTTCATGGTAATGTTTGTTTGTTTGATTCAATGCTGCATTGATTAATAAGAAAGTTCAAAAGAAGAAATAATTAGGATAACTGATTCACCCCCCTCTCAGTTATCAACAATTGGTATCAGAGCTAAGTTCCTCCTAATAGAGCCTAATAGCTTGAGGAAGATCTGGAAGTTCAAATGGATGCATATGGTTTAAGGGAGCAACTCAAGACTACCCTTGAGGATCTTGAACAGTCAAACTCTGAAGTCAATGAATTAAAGGAAAGACTCAAACAGGTTGATGAATTCATGAGAGAACTAAAGGACAAATTAAGTCTCTTTATGAAAAAGAGAAAGAAGCTGCTCCAACAATTGGCAAGACAAAGTGAAGAAAGTAATACAAATGAAGAATTGACTGAGAAAATCAAGTTATGTGAAAAGTTATCAAAAGAAGTCATTATGGTAAGACATGAAATGGAGTCAGGAGTTATAAAGTATACTCAAGAGATTGAAGAGAAAAGAAAAGCTGAAGACAATCTAAGACAATCTCTTAAAAAGAAATCAGAAGAATGCCACCAGATGGACAGGATTATCAGACATCTTGAATCTGATCTTGAAGATGCCAAAGATAATGAAGAAAAACTTGAGGATCAAATTGTCTCTCTCAAAAGAGATCTTCAAACAGCAAATGAATATAAAGAAAAATTCAAGATAAGTTCTGCTCAACTTGAAGTTCTTCTTGGAAGTCAAAAGAGGGTAGATGACAAGTATGGTTTGGGATATGAGAAAGGAGAAAGCTCCGGATCCGGACAAAAGAATTTTGGATCAGAAAATCCAAGGAATAGGCCTAGAAGACCTCTGGTAAGACAGCCCAATGCTCAAAGATATCCATCCTTCAATGGATACTGCCACAGCTGCAATCACTTTGGTCACAAAATTAATCAGTGCAGAAAGAGAATGAATTAGACTAATTCATCCTTCTCTAGATAGTGCTTTAATTGCAAAAGGTATGGACACAAGTCTCATGAATGCAGAAATATGCAAATAAACAAATCATTCAATGGTAGATGCTTTGTATGCAACAGAGTAGGTCATATGGCTAATCAATGCAGATCAAGAGGTTATCAGTCAAATATGCAAGGAAATGTTATTTGCCAAATCTGTAATAGGTCCGGTCATAATGCAAAAGTCTGCAGAAGCAAGAATCAGGACAAAAGAGGTCTGGTGTATAATCAGAATCAAGACAAGGGTAAACAAAAGATGAATGCGGATGAAGTTAGGAATTAGATGAACAAGATTTGGGTGAAGAAAAGTTTAGAGAATGTAGAGGTTGGATCCGCACCAGACTCTGGTGCTGATTCCTTCCAGAAATTAAAAGGTGAGCTCTGGCTCAGGAGGAGACTCAAAGAAAATCCTGTTCCCCCAGCCAATCAAGTGGTGCCAGATGTGGCACAAGATGCGGAGTAAAGGGTTTGAAGATATAAGTCTTGAGATGATCCAGATAAGATTTCAGAGGTCCGCATGGAGATGTGAAGAAGTTGTGATCGATCAAGTAAGACCTATTCCGGGAGATGCTCCGGAATGACAGAGGATTACAAAAAGGTCCGGAGAGATCTGGAAGTGCATTGTCTTATTTTGCAGATTGGACAGAGTGTTTGGGATGTCCGTGTGATGTGTCATCTTGATTTGTTCATAGTTGGAGGATCCGCATGATGTTCATAAATCAGGACTGATCCGGTTCTTCAAGTTATCCGAATAAGGCAAATCGGAACAATGTAGGTCAAGCATTTATTGCAAACAGATATTAGGGTTTGCGAAACAATATAAGGGATTTCTCAATAATTAATTGTTCATTCCACACCCAAGAAGAAGCGAAAAGCGGAGCTCTGCAACAAAATTCATCAAGTTCACCAAAGATCACTTGCAGAAGTTATTACACACAGAAATCAATTCAACCACTCCGTATAACCAAAGGCGCATAAGGTATTTTTCGTTTTCAATATCTCACTGCAAATCTTTGAAAAATGGCCACTCCGAGTATAGTTAAGATCTCTGATAGACCTCACCCCACATTCAAGAAACATCCATACAAATCCTTGGAGGTAGATCCCCTAGGAGCCTTCTCTAGTGTTCCGCATGGTGTATTGCATACGGAGGACATTAGGGTTTACATACATGCAAATTTTGAAGACTTTGGGGATTCAAAATTGATGGATATCTATCACAAACAGTTGATAGATGACTCCTTTGAGATTAAACCTCAGTACAAAGCCATCCGGGATAAGCACTTTGCACAGTGCATCCATTTTCCCTGTTTTGAAGAAGATGAATGGGTCCGGTATGTACTAAGTAGAGTGCATGACAATTTCCTATGGTTGAACAAGCCTTTCAAGATCACCAAAGATGCAATTAGGGCTGTAACCGGTCTGCACTCATCCAGTGGATTACCTATTCTCAAGTCTGTCAAAAATCAGACAGTTAGTGATGCAACCGGATCTAAGTTTGACAAGAGAGCTATGACAGTTGAAGACATCACCGAACCGGATGTCAAATTTGCATCTATGATAATTGGTTACAAGATCTATCACTCCAGTAGGGAAAATTCAGTACCGAGAACTGCAATTTACATAGCTTATCAAATGCTAAGGGAGAATGCAGACTATGACTTGTGTGAGCTTCTTGTAAACCAACTTTTGGAAAATTTGCAGAAGATCAAGAAGGACAAGAAAAACTCCTTCAAGTATGGCAATTTGATCCTTTGTCTCTTCTTTTATTACATAAATGAGCTTCCCAGATCTAGTGGATGGATATGGCAGAATGACAGACCAGTTGCCATCCAAATCAAAGATTATTTGCATGGACTTGGGGATGCTAAAGCAAGAAAAACAGCCCTGTGGGGATATTTCAAGAACTTCCAGAGCATGATGCATGCAAGAGAAAGAATACCCCAGTCTCTTGTTGAAAAGTACAAAGACACAGTATGCTTTATGGTAGAAATAGATCAGTGCCTAATGGAGGCAGTAGAACCAAGAACTGTGTGGATCATGCCCATGGGGTATGAAGTGGATGAACAGATTGTGGAGCTGCATGTTCAACACATGCTAAGTCAGCCTAAAGATCCAAAGGCAGAAAGGTTTGGAACATTTGAGGAACTGAGTATAAAAATTCATGTTGAACTCAGAGAACCAGAGATCAAGAGGAAGGTTAGAAAAGAAGTAGAACACATAGCACAAGGCCTTGGAATCTCCATGGAGGCACTTGATGCTCACCGGAAGAAGAAGGAAGGGGATGAGAAAGAGAAGAAGAGGGCCAAAAAGAAAAGTGAAGAAAGTGTTCCAGTTGAAACTTCCACCCGGACCAAATCATTAAAAAGATCTGCACCTCCCACAACCAAAAGCTCAAAACTGGAAGTCCAGGCATCCGGTAAAAGATCTAAGACAAAAGCCACAAGGGCTTATGAAAGCCAAAGAGATGAAGAGGAAACTGAGTCAGATGAGGTAGTAAAAGAAATAAAGAAGCAGAAGAAGAAAGGATCCGGTAAACCCTCCACAGGCCAAGACAAGGAAGAAATGGCAGAAGAATTTGTTGAAAAGCCCACCCTGTCTCTAGAGAGTGTAATCAAGTCAGTCACTGTGGATGGGAATCTTCAACCAGTGGCCAAATTCTATGATGACTACAATGAGGCTGACCAAAAGATCCTGCAGGAAGCTACAATCAGGTATCTGAACATCTACAATAAAACTTTTATTGAGATTATCTCCGAAATTCCTAAGAGTCTAGAGAAGGAATTAGAAATAAGAAAGAACAATGCCTAGGCAAAAGATCTTGAGATCCGGGAGTAGATAGCTATTCAGCTATATCCTCAAATTGATCCCAAGACAATGAACATAATATTCAAAGACTACAAAGATGAGTTCAGAAGTAAAGCATGGATGAATAAACTCATGCTTGGTGAGACTGACAAAGTGGCCATGGATATAGAAGAGATCCTCCGGAAGGCATTCAAAAGGTTTAATCTTCCTATTGTAGAGGACTTAGGTGTAGAGACAGCTATGGACTTGGAATCCTCTGCTCCGGAAGAAGTGGCCCTTGAACAGACTAATATCTCTCCTCTGGTTTCTCCTACAATCTCCGGATCCAAAGAAGAAGAGAAATTACAGGAGAAAGAAGCAGTGGTAAAAGAAAAAGAGGTTGACAATACCAAGGGTGCAGAGAAAGAGAAGACTCCAACAGAGAAAACCACGACTGATAGTGGTAAGAATGTGGAAATTCCAAAGGACAGTTCCAAGACTGCAGAAGAGAAGAAACATCTGTCTCCGGCAAGAGACACTGCACAAACTGTTCAAAAATTTCTGAGCCAAGAAACAATAGAGATTGATGAACTGGAGCTTCTAAAAGGTCCATTCAACTTTGATTCCCTCTCTCTGGTACAGATAATGAAGATAGCTTCATTTGCAAATGCTAAGGCAAATGAAAAACTCCTAAAGTCTCATATGGAAGACTGTGAGTTGATAGAGGCTGCTTCCGGAGTGCTTGAGAAGATTATGCCATCAGTCCAGATTGATCCGCCAGCCTCCTCTTCCGGTAATCTCAAAACCTTAGTCAGCAGTGTTGATACACATTTTGATTCTCTAGAAAAATCAGCTAAAGAAAAGGTCCGGAAGGAGTTTTTGGATAAGAGATTTTCAGAAGTACTAGGATTAATCTCTAATGATAGGAGAAATATGAGTATTGGAATAAAAAGCTTAGAAAATGCTCTTAAGGATGGCGGTGACATTTACAAATTTTGTATCTCCTGGTCAAAAGCAACAGTAGAAATTGAGAAGAAAATAAAAGAGGAACAGGACAAACTACTGAGTTTGTCTCAAAGTTTTGATCCTCTTTCTTCCTCCATAGTAACTCAAGAATGTCAAACTATTGCAATCACAAATGCACTAAAGAACTTTGAGAAGGAAAGGAAGAATATAATTAACCAGATGGGAGAACTTAGAAGGATTATAATCCCTAAGTTAGAAACTATGCATGAGGCCATAAATGATGCCAAGACTACCGCCCAAACTAATGATCTGACAGATCTTAAGAGGGCAGAAGCTTTTGCGTTTTTGTTGGGTGGTCATATTTCAATTTTGGATAGAATGAAGCAAAGTTGGGCTATAGAACTGGTCCAATTGAAGACATCCTTTGCAGACATTCTTCAGTTTATGTGAGTATGTAATATGCGGCTAAATATAGTAAATTTTTGTAAATTTTGGTGTGCGGACCCTACCCTTTGCCATTGATGTCAAAGGGGGAGTGAGGAGCAGTGAAAAATGAGGAATCCAACTAAGGGGAAGTTCTGAAAATTGTATATAAAGATAGAGCATCAGCCAAGGGGGAGCATAGTGTAAACACTTAGTCATTTTTCACTAAGTGTTGCCATCAATGCCAAAGGGGGAGATTGTTGGCAAGAGACACTATACAGATTCATGGTTGTTGTCATTGATGGCAACAAAGGTCATCCCACATATCCGCAAGTCATGGTGTGTCTCTACCGAAAGTCAGAATGAAGACTGTTGTGGTCCAGTGAACAAGAACAGAGCATGTGGCAAGGTCTGACAGATTGATCTGGATCTCTCAGAGGAAGTGTCTTGGTGTAGTACGGATTTAGGGAAGTCAAGAGGACTACCTTGAGTGGTATATTCCAAGGATTTAGCCTTCGGTGATGGACAAGGAAAAAGATATGAATAGTTGAGTACCGGATTCCTGAGTGACAGTGAGAACAGAGGAAGAACTGACTGATAGAACATCAGACTATTTTCCGGATGTGTTACTGTTGATGGTAAAGGTTGTGAAGGCATGAATCATGTTTGGCCAACATGATTAATGATATCTACAAGTATATGCTTGATCTGCATTACTTGATGTGCAAGGATTCAGCCGACAGAACAGAGTTTGTGAGAAAATAGACTGTTTCGGATGCCGACTAGAAAGGTGATGAAATTACTTGTACGGATATATATGCACGATGGATTTAGTTGTGTGAAGTGTAGTTGTGTGTTGTTCATGTGCGAATAAGTACAGAGCAAAGCAGAAACAGCCAGAGAGAGATCCGGTATGTGAAAGGAAAGTAGAATAAAGAGAAGAGGAAAGATGAAGTGCAGCAGATCAGTGTACTGAGCCTAACCGAAACTGACCTCCGGCATATGTAGATGCTTCCAATTAGTTCAAGTATTATATAACATTCTTTTGTAGACAGTGTGTCTCCTTGTAGGCAGTGTGCCTCTTTGTGAGCAGTGTGCTCAGACAGTGAGCCCTAATTGGCAAGTGCCATTTTGTAATTCCTTATTCTTCTAACAGAGAATAATCTTTGGGTTAATCACCCCGTGGTTTTCTCCCTTAACAGGGTTTCCACGTCAAAAATACTATGTCATGTGTTTCTCATTTCATGGTAATGTTTGTTTGTTTGATTCAATGCTGCATTGATTAATAAGAAAGTTCAAAAGAAGAAATAATTAGGATAACTGATTCACCCCCCTCTCAATTATCAATAGACCTACATATCTATTATGTGTCGATATTGATTTAAATGTTATTGTTATCACCCAGATTTGCACTCTCGCATACAATTGTGAAACCTCTGCAATTTGAAGTAACATGGGAATGATCTCTAAGTGTGGGACTTTGCTAAATGAGATCAGACCTCCAGAGAAGGTCGGCTTCCTTGACTGATTATCACCTGAAACTACTAAATATTTGGGGGAAAAGGGAGAAGTAAAACTTTAAAATGAAGATGAAAACTTGAAAACAAAGGGTGATGCACCAAACAGATTAAAATAGACTTTCACAATACTGAGAAAATGCACAATATGATCAGGTACAACAAGTAAACATACACAGATTCAAATGATCCTAGCAGAGGCAAGAAGCAATAGGGTTGAGAGGAACAAAAGAAATTCACAGACAACCATAAGCAAATTTACACAGAACTAGAAAATCAGCAAAGGAGGTAAAATAATTAGCATATACCCAACGAAAGGCAAGGTTATAGTATATAAAAACTCTATTTGGAAACAGAAAGACCAGAATGCCAAAAAATTTCCAACCTTACTTACATCTTACAAATGCATATATATAGCATTCCAAAATAACCTAGGGCGGTTACAAATTTGCTCTAAAAGTTGTCTCAGAAAATATCTACATTTATGACTGTCCAGCTACATCAGCTATGGCATTCAATATCTGGCACCGGGCAGATAAGGGGATATCTGAGTCTTTAATGTAGCTACTGCATCATCCTCCTCCAGCAATGCGTACATGAAAAGCATCTGAAATAGGGCGGTGGAGAAATATCTTTTGTCATCAATGCGAGTTGCTTCATCATTGTGCAGCAATGAATGCAAGGAATATTTGCATCTGCTCAAAAATGGTCGCTGAAACGTCTCTTCACCCAAAATATGCAAATCCAGATCTAAAAAATAAAATGTGACAAAAACCCTTGAAAACCTTGCCAAATGAAAGAGGGGACCAAAAAATGCATCTTTACCTCTTGCAGTATGTTAAAATTCGCCAGGATGGGGGAGATACAGGCGGTCAAAGTTTTGACCAACCGCCTACATATATCCCTTTGCATTTGTGTGTATATCACTACCTAAATCAGCTTCTGAAACTGCCTTTGCATGTACAAAGCACCTTGTATATCCTTCTGCTTTTGGCGCTTAAAACAGCCCTTTTGAAAATGCCCTGCCCATATGCATTTGAAACTGCATACAACGTGGGCCTTTACCTTTTGAATCAGCTCTGTATGTCATCTGACACGTGGCACTATCTGATTCGTCACTAAAATGAAGCTTGGGGCCATCGCTAAAAAATTACATGTTCCTCCTTGTATGTTCACTGCTTGTGTATCAGTTTGTATGTCGCTGATATACAAGCTGAAAAATATACAAGCCACTGTAGCTGGTGCATTTGCCTTCAATTTGCGACTTGTATATTCATACAATCACCTTTGTATGTAGGCCCCACCATTTGCATGTTAATCTTGTTTCCTTTCCTTTGTATGTCGAAACATACAAGTCATGGACTCCAAAATGACCATAAACTGTATTTGATTGCCCCGTCAGGTTCGGCTTGTATCACCTTTCTTTGTATATTTCTTTGCATGTTCAAATATACAAAACCCTTATTCATACAAAGCGGACTTGACACTTGAATATGCTGAATTTAATCTTCGATTGAAGTCCGCCTTGTATACACCCTTTGTATCTTTGACTTGTATATCGCAATATATAATCATCCTTTATACAAGGCGAACCCCAAAAACTTATGAAACAAGTTAAAAATGCAAACGGGTCCGGCATGTATGTAAACCCTTGTATATCTTGATTGTATGTGCAAACATACAATCGCATATACAAGCCAGCAACCTGCTGATATACATTACACTTGTTCCCTTACCTTTGCATCTTCGACTTGCATACTTGTATGTTTGATCCTTTGTATATCAGCTTTGTATGTGAAAACATACAAAGCAAAATATACAAGCCACTGTAGCTGATGCATACTTGTCTTTGTATATCACCGATATACATTCCACTATAGCACATGTACCAAAGTCAACCTTGTATATTTTTAATGTATATTGGGTTGTATGTGCTAACATACAAACCCGATATACATTCCACTGTTCATATACATCTATAGAATATTCTGGGAATCTACAAAAGATTCCCCAATGTACATTTTGCCTTGTATATATCCTCGCATATTCCTTTGTATGTACAAAGGTGAATGTATATGCAAATGTACATTCAAAAAAATACATACAAAAACAAGCTATAAAAATGAGAAAATCCCAGCGATAGAAAGCACTTGAAAACAAAATATTTCTAGATTTTTTGCAAGGACTCTTTAGGCAAGATTTTGGGACTCTTTGACAAGGCATGCATGAGCATTTGAAGAATTTACAACTTGTACATGCATTTCTAAAATATCTTCAAGGAAAATACAAGGTGGAATATTTGGCTTTGGGCAAAGGCAAAATAGGTCAACAATTTGGCGACTTCTATGGGATGTTTGCCTGCTAAACATAAGATCAGTGGCCTTAAGGGTCCATTGGGCATGGGGTCATACAGAGATAAAATATGTCTTGACAAGGAATCCTGATTTTAGCAACTCAGCATCTTGACAGTGAAGAACATTTGGAAGACCAAGGCAAAATGTTGAAGGTAACCCCTCCAACTGTGCTAGACAGCACTTAGGGAAAACAAAAGGATCCAAACTATTGTGCATCAGCACTTATTTGAAAGCAAGAAATCTAATCTACTACTTTACAAGGTAAGTCATACCTCAAAACACCTCTTCAAGTGTATCCCATTAACTGGGATGGCCAGATTTTCTCCATTCATATTTGACAACTGAAATGCATTGTGCTCCTTGCATTCAGTAATGAGAAATGGGCCACTCCACATGTTGTCAAACTTGGAATGCTTTCCTGGTCTGCTTTTCAACTCATCCCATTTGAGCACCATATCACCCATTCTAAAATTTCTGGGGGTGGCCTTTTTATCAAAATTTCTTTTTGTTTGAAGCTCATGATACTCCATGGTTTTCATAGCTTTATCTCTGCTCTCTTCGAGCTCCATTAGTTGAGCATATCTGACAGCCATGGAATCTTCTGCTTCAAACATTTCTAGCTGATTCATGGTAGTTCCATAGATATAGGCAATCTTGCCTCTTTTCCATATACTAGCAGATATGGAGAGTTCCCAATAGACCTTTTAGGAGTTATTCTATCTACCCACAGGGCAAATCTCAGATTGGTGTGCTAGGTCCTCTGGTTATCTTCCATTGATCTTTTAATAATCCTTATGAGATTTTTATTTGTAGATTCAGCCAAACCATTACCTTGTGGGTAATAATTTGATGAAGTATTCAAATAGATCCCATTCTTAACAGCCCAGTTAGCTACTTTCAATCCTACAAAGGCCAAAGCATTGTCTAAGATAATAGACTCAGGCACTCCAAATCTGGAAATCAAATCATGATAAAAATTTAACACAGCATTCTCATTGGATTCCTTCAGAGCCACTGCCTTAGTCCACCTTATGAAATAGTCTGTAGCTATAAGTATCCACCTGTGGCCTACACTTGATGGTGGGTTAATAAGACCTATGAAGTCAATACCCCATCTCATGAAGGGCTGCTCTACTTGAATAGGCCGTAGAGGTAAGGCTGGCAGCCTTTCTTTCCCTGCAAAAATGGCACATTTTACACATTTTCTAGCCCATGCATGGGCATCCTTAAATAAGCTGGGCCAGTAATATCCAGCTCTCATTATTTTCCAAGCAGGAGTCTTTGGGGCAAAATGACCCCCTGTTGTTCCATCATGAAATTCATGTAGCACCTTGTCAATGTGATCATCATCAATGCATCTTAACAATACACCATTAAAATCTTTTCTGAAAAGGGTATCATTTATTAAAACATATGGAATGGACTGCAGTCTATAGTACCTCCTCTTGGTTCTATCTAAACTTGCTGGACATTTACCAGTTTGCAGAAATTGAGCCATGTTACCAACCCAACTTGTGCCCATTTCTGTTGTATCTTCCTGAGGTGTATCTTCAATGATCAGAGGCACCTCTTCTTCTTTTTCTATTTCATTCTTTGAACTGGTAGCGAGTTGCTCACTGAGTCCTCTGCCTCTGACAAGCTTGGTTATATTGATCTCCACATCATATTCCATGACTTTGGTGATCCAACCAGCCCTTTTCTCACTAGCATCTTTACTCAACAGGAACTCCTTCACACTGGGATGAGCGACCATCAGATGTATCTTGTTATTAGAAACAAGATGCCGAAACTTCTTGAGGCTCCTTATCACTGCAAGGACATGTTTTTTGACAAAGCTATACCTTTGCTCATACTCCTCCAGCCCTTGGCTAAAGAAAGTGATTGGTTGCTCAAAACCCTCATTCTGTTGCTGTACCAAAATCGTAGAGATGGTATCTAGGCCACCATAAGCATACAAAATAAAATCTTTGGAGAAGTCAAGGTTTACCAGAGTCGGCGCAACTGACAATGCTTCCTTTATGGATTCAAAACTAAGTTTGGCCTCCTTCGTCCAACTGAAAATTGTATTCTTCTTTAACATGGACATCAAAGGCTTCAAAAGATTCACAATATCAAGGATGAATCTTCGCAGAAAATTAATTCTGCCAATAAAACTTTGAAGCCCCTTCTTGTGGTTGGGTAAGGGCAACTCCAAAATAGCTCTTACCCTTTCAGGATCAATGGTAATGCCTTCCTTTGACACAACATGCCCTAACAGCTTGCCTTCATGTACAACGAATATGCACTTCCTGGGATTGAGGGATATCTCGAACTCCTTGCATCTTTCAAATACTAGCCTCAGATGAGATAAATGTTCAACTGCATTTTTAGAAAAAATTGTGATGTCATCAAGGTATACCAACACTAATTTATACATCAAACCCTTAAAGGCCATATCCATGGCTCTCTGAAAAGTAGAGCCAGCATTTGAGAGGCCAAAAGGCATTCTTTTGTAGGCCATGGTACCCCATTTGGTGGTGAAAGCAGTCTTGAACTGATCCTCCTCCTTGACTAACACCTGATTGTAACCAAAAAACCCATCAAGCAAAGAAAACTTTTCTGAGCCTGCCACTACCTGAAGAATTTGTTCCATTGAGGGCAATGGGTAGTGGTCTTTTAGGGAGGCCTTATTGAGGTCTCTGAAGTCGACGCACAGCCTAATTTCTCCATTCTTCTTCCTCATAGGGACAAGGTTGGAGACCCAAGAAGTGTGTTTAATCAAGAAAATGATCTTTCCCTCGATCAACCTGGTCAATTCTTTAATCATCAGGGGCTCTAACTTTGGATTTAGAGGTCTTTGCTTCTGCCTCACAGGTTTTGTACCTAGTTCTAACTCAATGGTATGCTGGGCAATATGAGGATCAAATCCCTTCAGGTCTGAATAATCCCAAGCAAACACATCTTCAAACTCTTGGCAAAGGGCAATAAAAGATCTTTTGTCCTCAGCTGAGCAGATTTTACCGATTTTAAGAAGCTTACCTTTGAAAATTTCTGGCTCCTCATAATGCTCTTCTCTTACCTACATACTAGTCTTGCTTTTCTTTATTTGATCATCTGTACTAAAAATAGATTCCAAGGTTACCAATCCCTTGGGCAACTTGTTTGTTCTTAGCTGAACAATTTGATCATTGCCATATTGTTGTTTGAGCTTATCCTGATTTATCACAGAAAATTCATCTTCTTCTAACAAGAAACGTAGGATCTGCTCATCACTTTCAAAAACTTGCCAATAAATATTATTGTCAGGGATAGAGGGTATGTCAACTATTTTTACGTGAGGCTGCTGTACCTTCTCCCTTTGAATATCACTGGGGATGTCAAACTGAGCCCCAATTGTAGCTAACCTATCAACATGGGAGTTCTGATTTCTTGGAATAGAGATCAGATTGAAAGCGTCAAATTCTTCAATCATGTTCCAAACCCTATGCTTATAGCACTTCAAAGTATCAATCTTGGTGACATGCAGCCCTCTTACCTGATTCACAATAAGTTCACTATCTCCAAACACCTGCAAATAGCCAATCTTCCTCTTTTTAGTCCACTGCAAACCTTGGATCAATCCCTCATACTTAGCAGTGTTATTGGTGCATGAGAAGGCAAAATGGAAAACAGAAAAATATCTTTCACCTTGTGGAGATACAAGCATCGCACCACCACCGGATCTGTTTCTACTCCTAGAGCCATCAAAATACATTTTCCATACTTCCTCCTGCTGCTCTGTCTGTTGTCCTGCATCCTTTACCAGATTTGGAATTGTTGTTTCAGGCTCATGTAGTATGTAAATTCCCATACCAATTTCTTGAATGTGTGCCTCGGGATCATCTACAATATTTTCTGAGGACCATTCCCTCAACAGCACTTCTGGTATACTTTCAGCTTGTAGTTCCTGAGCAGCTACAAGCTCAGGATCATCAGAAATAATGCAATTTGTATTAACAGCACTTGGTGTGTAAGGCTCTATGTGATGATTTGAAAGTAACTCATATTTTAAAGTTACTTTGGTGCCATATCTGGTCCTAAAAAACATGTGGGACCAGTCTGAGGATAAATATCCTCCTATCTTGGCTGTAAATTCTCTTGATAAACACATAGAAAAATAAGGAGGCAAATCTATGATAAATACCTCCTGGGAGATGGAAACATTGGGGCAAGTATGTAGAGTGAGACCTAGGTCTTTGATCACACCCACAGTATTAACAGCCGTGCCATCTAATTAAAGCACACCTTTCTCCAAGGGCTGGTACCTCAATCCTAACTAGTCTGCAATTTATTTTGGCATCACAGACCTGCTTGCACCACTATCTACCATACAGTTGTGTACTAACTTGTCTCCAATTATCAAAGATACATAAAATGGGAGAGGCTTAGCACCTTTGTTAGGCTGTTTGTTGTTATCCTCAAATGAATTGGTGAGGACAGCCGTAGTATCTTTAGATACTTTCAAATTAGACAAGGCAGATTGCAATATGTCCTTTTGGCCAGGGATGGCTAGGGAATCCCACATGGACATTATCACATTCATCTTCTTCATATTTTCAATAATATTAAAAAATGGAATGGCACTTACCTTCTAATTTGATTTTGTAGCAACAACCTCTGCTTGCAAATGAGGCATCTCCCTTGCTGCTACTGGGTTAACTTTTTGTAGAATATGGGGAATATGTGATGCGGAAGCACCAACATGTCCTTTCTCTTTATTTGTTGTTTGGTCTATCTCATAACCCCTCTTCTTGGCTCTTGTATTTGCTGCAACTGAGGTGTTATCTCTATTCATGCCACATAATTCACCTTCCTGCCAGTTCATGAAAGCAGCATCTCCCTTAGGTTGCTCCTGCTGTTGCATAGCTCTATTATTAGGTGTATTTGGCTGTGGGACTACAACATTCTGTACCATCAGAGCCTGATTTATAACTCCATTTGAACAGGCTTCTTGACTGTGTGGCTAACTGCATGGAAAACACCATTCATATTCAGCTGCAAGGTTATTCTAAATAGGGACAAGGTCCCTTACTGCATTGATGGGTGCCAGATTGTAGGGCTGAAAAGGCCTCTGATTCACATTTTGTCTGGCACCTTGGTAATTACTTTGATAAGGTGGCCTATTAGCTTGGTAAGGCTGATTTTGGTCTTGATACTGCTGATTTTGCCCTTGAGGTTGAGGTTGATAAGGTTGTCTACTCTGGGATTGCTACTTTTTAATGTTTACTAACTCATTCCCAAAGGTCTGCAGGATATTTTCTATTTTTTGTTGGCTATTTTTGATCTCTTTTAGCTCTTGAGATGAACTAGTGGCAGCAGGTTCAAAATTGGCAGTACTTGGTAATGCTGCCACAATAGGTAAAGGGGCAAAATATGGGATTGGTGAAGGCATTGAAGCCTGAATCTCAGGAAAGATAGGTACCGGCAGTCTGGGTGCTATCTTTCTGGCCTGAATCAGATTATTCTCTACCCTAATGGCTAATTCATATGCATATGATAAACTAGTACCTCCTAGTGATTGAATTATTACTGAAATATCACTATTCAGGGCTTTCAAAAAATACAAGAATGCATACTTAGCTAGAGGTCTTACCATGGCAGGAATTCTGTCCCATGTCTTTTGAAATCTGAAATTAAAATCCATCATTTTCTCCTGAGGAGCTCTCTTTATGGTGGTCATATGTTCAACCAATGATAGATTATCTGATTTGTCTTGGAATTGTTTGTTTAATTTCTCCCCTAGATCATCCTAGGTTGTAATAGTTTGCATTGGTAGACTCCTGAACCATTGCAATGCCTTCCCTTTGAATGAGGCAGCCAGCGGCCTGATGGCTAAATTTTCTTGAGTGACATGATGTACACCACACAGAGATGCTATGTCTCTAATGTGCTCAATAGGAGTAGTCTGACTTTCCCTTGTGAAATAAGGCAGACTCTTCAAAGCTGCCATGGGTATAACATCATGTACTGTTAGGTTTAAAGGGCTACCCCCATCAAAAGCCACAAATGGCTGATTTCTTGCCATCTGAGCAGCTAGGGGTAGATTTGCTTGAGTTGCTACAGGAACTATAGAAGCAACTGGTCTGAAATTTGGTGGAGTTGAATGTATCTTTTTAGAAACTGGAGTCCTTGCTACAGCTCTACTCTGCCTTCTAGGTGGAGACAGCTACAAATATTCAAATGAGCTTGAACTCCTGGTTTGAATCCTTTTATAAAACAAATATTAGCAAAACTGATATGTTTGTTCTTCCTCAGTGTGAGTCGCTAGATATGCAAGTTTAACCTCTTACAGGTTTGAAAATCACTAGCTGCACATCAAAACCAGTAACAATAATTGTTGAGTTGATTGTTCTAACTCTGAGTCCCACCGGGCGTGCCAAAGTTGTTATCACCGAGATTTGCACCCTCGCATACAGTTGTGAAACCTCTGCAATCTGGAGTAACATGGGAATGATCTTTAATTGTGGGACTTTGCTAAATGAGATCAGACCTCCAGAGAAGGCCAACTTCCTTGACTGATTATCACCTGAAACTACTAAATTTTTGGGGGAAAAGGGAGAAGTAAAACTTTAAAATGAAGATAAAAACTTGAAAATAAAGGGTGATGCACCAGACAGATTAAAAGAGACTTTCACAATACTGAGAAAATGCACAATATGATTAGGTACAGCAAGTAAACATACATAGATTCAAATGATCCTAGCAGAGGCAAGAAGCAATAGGGTTGAGAGGAACAAAAGAAATTCACAGACAACCATAAGCAAATTTACACAGAACGAGAAAATCAGCAAAGGAGGTAAAATAACTAGCATATATCCAACGAAAGGCAAGGTTACAGTATATAAAAACTCTGTTTAGAAATAGAAAGACCAGAATGCCAAAAAATTTCTAACCTTATTTACATCTTACAAATGCATATATATAGCATTCCAAAATAACCTAGGGCGGTTACAAAATTTGCTCTAAAAGCTGTCTCAGAAAATATCTACATTTATGACTGTCCAGCTGCATCAGCTATGGCGTTCAATATTTGGCACCAGGTAGATAGGGGGATATCTGAGTCTTTAATGCATCTGCTGCATCATCCTCCTCCAGCAATGCATACATGAAAAATATCTGAAACAGGACGGTGGAGAAATATCTTTTGTCATTAATGCAAGCTGCTTCATCATTGTGCAGCAATGAATACAAGGAATATTTGCATCTTCTCAAAAATGGTCACTGAAACGTCCATTCGCCCAAAATATGCAAATCCGGATCTAAAAAATAAAATGTGACAAAAACCCCTGAAAACCCTGCCAAATGAAAGAGGGGACCAAAATATGCATCTTTGCCTCTTGCAGTATGTTAAAATTTGCCAGGATGGGGGAGATACAGGTGGTCAAAGTTTTGGTCAACCCCCTGTATATATCACTTTGCATCTGTGTGTATATCGCTACCTGAATTAGCTTCTGAAACTACCTTTGCATGTACAAAGCACCTTGTATATCCTTCTGCTTTTGGCGCTTAAAACAGCCCTTTTGAAAACGTCCTGCGCATATGCATTTGAAACTGCATACAACGTGGGCCTTTACCTTTTGAATTGGCTCTATATATCATCTGACACGTGGCACTATCTGATTCGTCACTGAAATGAAGCTTGGGGCCATCGCTAAAAAACTGCATGTTCCTCCTTGTATGTTCACTGCTTGTATATCGGTTTGTATGTCGCTGATATACAAGCCGAAAAATATACAAGCCACTGTAGCTGGTGCATTTGCCTTCAATTTGTGACTTGTATATTCATACAATCACCTTTGTATGTAGGCCCCACCATTTTCATGTTAACCTTGTTTCCTTTCCTTTGTATGTCAAAACATACAAGTCATGGACTCCAAAATGACCATAAACTGTATTTGATTGCCCCGTTGGGTTCGGCTTGTATCACCTTTCTTTGTATATTTCTTTGCATGTTCAAATATACAAAACCCTTATTCATACAAAGTGGACCTGACGCCTAAATATGCTGAATTTAATCTTCGATTGAAGTTCGCCTTGTATACACCCTTTGTATCTTTGACTTGTATAGCGCAATATACAATCGCCCTTTATACAAGGCGGACCCCAAAAACTTATGAAACAAGTTAAAAATGCAAATGGGTCCAGCATGTATGTAAACCCTTGTATATCCCGATTGTATGTGCAAACATACAATCGCATATATAAGCCACTGTAGCAACCTATCGATATACATTACACTTGTTCCCTTACCTTTGCATCTTCGACTTGCATACTTGTATGTTTTATCCTTTGTATATCGGCTTTGTATGTGAAAACATACAAAGCAAAATATACAAGCCACTGTAGTCGATGCATACTTGTCTTTGTATATTGCTGATATACATTCCACTGTAGCACATGTACCAAAGTTGGCCTTGTATATTTTCATTGTATATTGGGTTGTATGTGTGAACATACAAACCTAATATACATTCCACTATTCATATACATCTGTAGAATATTCTAACAATCTGCGAAAGATTCCCCAATGTACATTTTGCCTTGTATATATCCTCGCATATTCCTTTGTATGTACAAAGGCAAATGTATATGCAAATGTACATTCAAAAAATACATACAAAAACAAGCTATAAAAATGAGAAAATCCCAGCGATAGAAAGTACTTGAAAACAAAAGATTTCTAGGTTTTTCTAGGTTTTTTGCAAGGACTCTTCAGGCAAGATTTTGGGATTCTTTGACAAGGTATGCATGAGAATTTGAAGAATTTACAACTTGTACATGCATTTCTAAAAGATCTTCAAGGAAAATACAAGGTGGAATATTTGGCTTTGGGCAAAGGCAAAATAGGTCAACAGTTATCATTACAAATACCATCATAGTTTTTTGCAAATTTATTTTCTTATTTTATATTTATATTTTATGTAGATTATATCAATGGTCATGGGCTATTGGTTGAGTAATGTCCCTGATGTATTTACTTCCAAATAAATTTATGTTAATGGTTTTGCCTTGGTGCCCATTGCCTCCTTTACACAAATTACGAAAGGCACATATTTCACTAACCCACATCATCAGATCAAATCAGATCAATAGCTTGCAAGGCTCCAAGGAGATAACAAAGATATAGAGATACAAAGGCAATGTCATTGGTTAGAAAACCTTAAGTGTTAGTTGGGAGGCTACATACATAGTCATTTTATTTAATATGTCCATTGTATAGGCCTATAGACTTGAATGCACTGCTGGAGTCCACTTGTATAAATTTATTAAGAGCTCGTAGTACTAAAGGTACATGTTTTATTTATCCCAAATCATCAAATCAAAATGCATCAGTGGCTATGGGACTCAAAGATAGAAATAAAGATTGTCTGAGTGACAAATAGAATCATTGGCCAAAAAAGGTGATGTTTCAATTGTTGAGCCCTCTAACAATTTTATATTGAATTAAATGATTAAATTAAATTAATAATTAGTAATTTAAAGGTCCACAAATATAAATTAATTACTTGTGCATTTAATATAAACATGTTTAAAATCAAGCGAAGATATATTTCAAAATCCGCTACAAGTGTATAGGTCATAGATACATGTATAGCCAATGTGTGTTCCTCACATTACTAGTATTTTTTGTGAGCATATGTTTTTATTACATTTATATTATTTTTTATTAGTGTTCCATTAACTTTTGATTGTTTGGGAAGACCTTATATTCCCACAATTGAATGTGCTACTTGGGCCCACTTGAAATGATTTATTTATTCCAATTGTGAATAATTTTATTCATATCCTATAGTATTAAAACAAAGCCACATGTTTTATTCGTTCCACACTATGAGATCAAATTACATCAATAACTCATAGCTCTCCAAGGATAGAATGAAGATGGTCAGAGCGAGAGGCAATGTCATTGGCAAGAAATAGTGGCATGACAATTGGCAGTGCCTATAGTAGTTTTATTTTAATCTAAATAATTAAATTATTAATTCAAATCCCCACATAAAATTAAAATATTAATATATTGTTCATCTTTTCTTATCTCCCTAATTTTTTTATATTATCTCAAAAATATCCCATCTTATTCCCTTTCACTGCAACTAGTTCAATTTTCTTCATTTCATTTGAGTAATGATTCATATATGCATAACTTGAATATTTTGCAATTTCATGAACACTACTTTAACACTTTTCTAAAACTATTAGAGGAAGATGTCATCCTCAAATGTGGTAAATTAAAGAGGATGCCAATCTGGTGCAGGAGCACCCCTACAAGACAGGATATAGGTTAATTGTCCGCATGACAGGACATTAGTCTATTTTTAGTATGTTTGACTTCATCATGTAATAAGGTCCATTGGACCAATGCTATGTATTAGATCAGCCTAGGAGAGTGTGTAGGCAGTTAGAGATCGTGATCAGGTAGTCTGAGCTGTCCTCTCCCAACCGCTTGGAAGCGCCCAGCCGCTGGGAATCGAGTTGGTAGTACTTGTAGGATATTGCTATATATACCTTCGATCTGTTAGGGTTTAGCAGATATGTTAGTTGTGTTATGTTATGGTGTTGTGTTAGTGATTGAGTTGAGATTCAGGAGAACAGTCCAGATATTGAGAAGCACTGTTGTTTGACAGTATTGTAGAAACAGGACATTGTGTTTCATCTAAATAAGATCTCATCGATTTCATTATCTGGTTTATCAGTTGCTGGTGTTTTGATTTCTATTCTGATTACAGGTTGATGGATTCTTTCAACCCTTCCACTGGTTGATTCTGTGAATCGGTGGAATGGTCATGTATGATAGCTTAGTTTGCATTTTAGTTTTCTGTTTATGCATTTCATTGTTCAAGAGATCGATTGGTAGCATGCTGTGAGTCAGCCTAGCATCCTCATGTGCTAGGTTTAGAAAGATAAATCTTTAAGTTTTGATCAGAAGGTGATCCAGCCCGATCATCATATTTTCTTAGTGAAATTGTGCGGTTCTGTGAGTTTGCATGCAGCAGACGGATATACAGGAGTCTACATGTGCTTTTCCAGTCGGAGCGAATCGCATCGTCATCTGTGAGTGTATCGCTATCCGGATCAGGTTATGAAGCTGATGAAGTTTGCATGTTTCAAGTGCATCAGGATGATATAGGTTGGATATATACTCAGTGTATATATCGTCATCAGGATCATCTCTCGTGTGTGCCCATCATCCGCATATCACTATCGGATGCGGGAGTGAAAGTTCATTTTTTTTGGCTAAGTATTGAAGAGGTCATCAGGATATTGCGTGACGTCATCGTCATCAGGATGTGACGTCATCGTCATCAGGATATTGCGAATATCACCCTATGCAAGTTTATCCTGCTGTCGCTAAGTGTTTAGGCATCGGCATAAGTTATCGGCATAAAGTTTGTTTAACATCATCAGGATGTTTCAATATGACCGGATAAGTCATATCATGATGCTGTTGTTTGTGTAGTCGGATATCGGGGTGACGTAAGCATCAAAGGAAAGGTGCTGAAGTTGTCGTCATCAGGATATTGGAGCAACTGGATATTTTATATCCTGCTGACGAAGGTGGTGTTGAATATCATGATGATGCCGATAGAGTTTGGCGCTAGATGAACAGTGAATCAGGAGGATGTTTGCGCTTGCTGAGTATCATGATGCTGATGATAGGCGAAAGACGAAAGGCGGAGGAAGTGAACAGTAGTCAGCAGGAGGATATTTCATGCTCGTCCGAAATATGATGATGCTGTTTGTGTTAGCAGGAAATGATGATGATGATGTTAAACCGATAGGGATTTTTAACATGCTGATTGTGTTATTGACTCCTCCTTCCCATTTGTAAGCTCCCGTTGCGTTTACCTCTGCATCATAGTGGTATCAGAGCTGAGGAAGGATCTTCTGGAAAAGATAAGGATAGAGCAGGATGTCAGACGAAGAAGGAACATCGGAGGTTCCGGCAAGGATGACCAATGCTGAGTTGGCAGTTTTGGTGAAGAAACAGATTGCAGAAAGCAAGGCCGTGAAGGCTCAGAATCAGGAATTGAAGGATGAGTTAGCAAAGTTGAGGAGCAGAGTAGGTTCTGGTAGAGAAGAAGATAGGGAAGAAGAAGAGATCCCTAGTTGGAGCGAGGAGGTCATTCCTGCAGACCAGAGACCACTGTTGAACGCCCTCAAAGCCATGGAGAGGAGAACCATGGATGTGAAACTGGATTTGCCAGTGTTTACAGGAAAGATGGAACCTGATTCAGTGATGGAGTGGATAGACTGTTTGAACAATTTCTTTGAAACAGAGGAGATACTAGAACAACAGAGAGTGAAGATAGCCCAGTCAAAAATGAAAGAAGCTGCCCTGACATGGTGGAATTTTGTCCAAGATGATAGAGTACAGGAAGGAAAGCGTAGAGTTGCTACATGGAAGAAGATGATGGCATTAGTAAAGGAAGCTTATGTCCCATTGGATTACAGTATCCAATTACACAAAAGGAAGCAAAATCTGAAGCAGAAGGAGCTAGATGTCAGCTCATATACAGAAGAATTCATGAAACTTTGTATGAAAACAAAGGTAAAGGAAAGTGAAGAAGAGAAGGTAGCCAGATACCTTAATGGATTGAGGTTCAACATTCAGGAAGATTTAAGTTTGCATAATCCAGATACAGTTCAGAAAAGCTTTCAGTTGGCATTGAAAGTGGAAGAGAAGTTAAAGAGAAAACAGGAACAACACAATAGAGGAAGAGGAAGACAACAAAGAGGTGGAAGAGGTCCTTTTCGAGGTAGAGGACAGGGACATGGATATCAAGGAGAATCCAGTCATGACAATAGTAAGGGAAACAATAGCCAGAACCAGAGGGAAAATTATAGTCAGCAAGGAAACTTCAGAGGTAGAAGACCTTTTAGAGGAAGATCCCAGGACAGAGGATCCATCAGATGTTATAACTGTAACAAAGAAGGCCATATAGTCAGCAGATGTCCAGAAAAGGCCACAAGCTCAACAGGAGAAAGGAGAACAAATCTGGTCCAAGAACCTGATAATCAAAGTATGACAGGCTCTACTTCTTTTCAGAGTGTGAATGCTCCTGATAATTATGGATACCCAGAAAGTGGAGAGTCTCTAATGATGAGAAGAACAGTGACTACAATGAAGGTACCTGACAAAGAATCCCCTCAAAGAAAGTCTCTTTTCAGGACTATTTGCAAAGCAGGAGGTAAGGCATGTAAAGTTTTGATTGATTCTGGTTCTACTGAAAATTTTGTGTCTGAACACATGGTGACAAAGCTTAAGCTTAGGAGATTGCCTCACCCATCCCCATATAAAGTCTCATGGCTTACCCAAGGTCAGCAGACAACTGTAGAAGAGCAAGCTTGGGTAGAATTTCAGATTGGAGCATATAAGGATAAGTTGTTGTTTGACATTACCAAGATGGATGCTTGCAATCTTTTATTTGGTAGACCATGGCAGTATGATTTGAAGGCACAACATGATGGTGTTAGAAATACCTATACAATCACTAAAGATGGTAAGGATATAAAGTTACTACCATTGACAGAGAAAGAGGAGAAATCTAAAGGAAAAGAGGTGAAGGTCATGCTGATGGAAGGTAAATAGTTCATGAAAGAAGTAGCAGCAGAAGGTGCAGTTGCATATGCCCTAATCCCATGTATGAGTGTGAATAAAGAACAGCAGCAAGAAGTCAAGGAAGAGAAGAAGCCAAGGATCATAGACCCAGCTATCCAAGAGCTATTGGCTAAGTACAAAGGTATCATCTCAGAGGGAATGCCAAGATCCCTACCACCTGTCAGAGATATCAGTCACTGCATAGACTTAATTCTAGGGTCAACACTTCCAAACAAAGCAGCCTATAAGCTAACTCCAGAACAGAATGCAGAAGTAGCCAGACAGATTGAAGAATTGTTGGATTCAGGTTTGATTGGGAAAAGTTTAAGTCCATGTGTAGTACCAGCTATACTAGCACCAAAGAAGGAAGGTACTTGGAGACTTTGCACAGATTCCAGAGCTATTAACAAGATCACAATCAGGTATAGGTTTCCAATCCCTAGGATAGAGGATTTACTTGACTGTTTGGGAAGTGCTAAGTATTTTACAAAAATAGATTTGAAGAGTGGATATCATCAGATCAGGATTAGACCAGGAGATGAATGGAAAACAGCATTCAAAACTAATGAAGGGTTATATGAATGGAAGGTTATGCCTTTTGGTTTATCTAATGCACCTAGTACTTTTATGAGGTTGATGAATGAGGTTTTGAAAGAGTTCATTGGTAAGTTTGTCATAGTATATCTAGATGACATTCTAATTTTCAGCAACACAAAAGAAGAACATCTCAGACATATAGATTTGGTTCTTAATAGGTTACATGAAGAGCAGCTGATGATAAATTTAGACAAGTGTTTGTTCATGCAAGAGGAGATCACATATTTGGGTTTTGTCATTTCACAAGGAAAGTTACAGATGGATAAGGAGAAGGTAAGTGCCATATTGTCTTGGCTAACCCCAAAGACTATGAATGATGTTAGAAGTTTCCATGGGTTAGCAACCTTCTACAGGAAGTTTATAAGAGGGTTTAGTCATATTTGTGCACCCATGCTGGATACCATCAAAGGAGGACAGAAGTGCAGATTTGTTTGGACTCAAGGAGCAGATGATTCTTTTGAAACACTGAAGAAGAAGGTGGCACAGCAGCCAGTCCTTGCACTTCCAGATTTTAACAAAATCTTTCAGGTAGAATGTGATGCCAGTCACATGGCCATTGGAGCAGTACTCAGCCAAGAAGGTAGACCTATTGCATTTTTCAGTGAGAAGCTCAATGATGCTAAAAAGAGGTATTCCTCATATGATTTGGAAATGTATGCTTTAGTTCAGTCACTCAAGAAATGGAGGCATTACTTGATGCCAAAGGAATTCATAGTATTCACAGATAACCAGGCTCTGAGTTTCATAAACAGCTAGGAAAAGCTGAACCACAGACACATGAAATGGGTAGAAACCTTACAAGCTTTTACTTTTACATTGAAGCATAAGAAAGGAGTCAAGAATAAAGTTGCAGATGCTTTGAGCAGGAGACTTCTCACAGTCAACCAGATTCAGTTAGAAAGTGTTGGCATTGATTCACTAAAGACCATGTATGAGACTGATGAAGATTTTGGAGAGATATATCATGTATGTACTTCTTTTGGGGAGAAATATCATGCTAAATTCTCTGAATTTTTGATTTAGGATGGATTGTTGTTTAAAGGTGGACAGTTATGTATTCCAAGGTGTTCTATGAGGTTAAATATCATCAAGGAGAAACATTGTGGAGCTATGGCAGGTCATTTTGGTCTAGATAAAACTCTTGATCTGGTCAGAAGGCATTACTTTTGGCCTAAGTTACAATCAGATGTCAAAAAATTTGTAGAGACATGTGTGATATGTCAGAAAGCTAAAGGCAGGTCAACTAATGCAGGTTTATATCAGCCCTTACCCATTCCTTCCAGACCATGGGAAAGCATAAGTATGGATTTTGTCTTGGGTTTACCAAGGACAACGAAAGGGTTTGACAGTGTTTTTGTTGTAGTGGATAGATTCAGCAAAATGGCACATTTCTTGCCATGCAAAACCACTGCTGATGCTTCATACATTGCAGATTTATTTTTCAGGGAGATTGTCAGAATCCATGGATTGCCATTGAGTATAGTGTCAGATAGGGATGTGAAGTTTATTGGTCACTTTTGGAGAACTCTTTGGAGGAAACTTGGAACAAATTTGTCTTTTTCCTCTGCATACCATCCTCAAACGGATGGACAGACTGAAGTAGTGAACCGTTCCTTAGGGAATTTGCTTAGATGTTTGACAAAACAACATGGAGAAAAGTGGGATAATATTCTATCTCAAGCTGAATTTTCATATAATGATACTGTCAATAGGAGCACAGGGAAATCACCTTTTCAGATAGTTTATGGTATGCATCCAAGAGGAATTTTGGAATTGAGAGATCTACCTACAGTAGCCCCTGTTAGTGCAGAAGGAGAAGCTTTTGCAGAAGCCATAAAAGAGGTTCATGATCAAGTCAAGACCCAACTGCAGCACACAACCTTGAAGTATAAGGAATATGCTGATAAAAAGAAGAAGGATGTTCAGTTTGATGTTGGAGATTTGGTATGGGTTCATTTGAAGAAGGACAGACTTCCTAAGGGAAAATATACTAAGCTCATGCAGAGAAAAGTTGGACCATGTCAGATTTTGCACAAGCATGGACAGAATGCTTATGAGATCCAACTCCCACCTGATCTTGGTTTGTCCCCTATATTCAATGTATGTGATTTAACTCCATACAAGTCTTATCCAGATGCAGATCAGGATACAGTTGATGATGACATTCCCAAGCATGATCCTCCATAGTTGCAGAAGGTTTTGGACACCAGAGTGGTCAAACAGACCAGGAACAAACAGTACTTGGAGTATCTAGTCTCTTGGAAGGGAAAACCGAATTCTGAAGCAGTATGGATGACTAAAGAGCAGATCCAGAAACATGGTGCAGATCTTCATACTCTCATCTCAAGTGGACTTGAGATTTCTTCTTCTGCGGAGTATGGTGCAGGAGCACCCCTACAAGACAGGATATAGGTTAATTGTCCGCATGACAGGACATTAGTCTATTTTTAGTATGTTTGACTTCATCATGTAATAAGGTCCATTGGACCAATGCTATGTATTAGATTAGCCTAGGAGAGTGTGTAGGCAGTTAGAGATCATGATCAGGTAGTCTGAGCTGTCCTCTCCCAGCCGCTTGGAAGCTCCCAGCCGCTGGGAATCGAGTTGGTAGTACTCGTAGGATATTGCTATATATATCTTCGATCTGTTAGGGTTTAGCAGATATGTTAGTTGTGTTATGTTATGGTGTTGTGTTAGTGATTGAGTTGAGATTAATGAGAACAGTCTAGATATTGAGAAGCACTGTTGTTTGACAGTATTGTAGAAACAGGACATTGTGTTTCATCTAAATAAGATCTCATCGATTTCATTATCTGGTTTATCAGTTGCTGGTGTTTTGATTTCTATTCTGATTACAGGTTGATGGATTCTTTCAACCCTTCCACCGGTTGATTCTGTGAATCGGTGGAATGGTCATGTATGATAGCTTAGTTTGCATTTTAGTTTTCTGTTTATGCATTTCATTGTTCAAGAGATCAATTGGTAGCATGCTGTGAATCAGCCTAGCATCCTCATGTGCTAGGTTTAGAAAGATAAATCTTTAAGTTTTGATCAGAAGGTGATTCGGCCCGATCATCATATTTTCTTAGTGAAATTGTGCGGTTCTGTGAGTTTGCATGCAGCGGACGGATATACAGGAGTCTGCATGTGCTTTTCCAGTCGGAGCGAATCGCATCGTCATCTGTGAGTGTATCGCTATCCGGATCGGGTTATGAAGCTGATGAAGTTTGCATGTTTCAAGTGCATCAGGATGATATAGGTTGGATATATACTCAGTGTATATATCGTCATCAGGATCATCTCTCGTGTGTGCCCATCATCCACATATCGCTATCGGATGCGGGAGTGAAAGTTCATTTTTTTTGGCTAAGTACTGAAGAGGTCATCAGGATATTGCATGACGTCATCGTCATCAGGATGTGACGTCATCGTCATCAGGATATTGCGAATATCACCCTATGCAAGTTTATCCTGCTGTCGCTAAGTGTTTAGGCATCGGCATAAGTTATCGGCATAAAGTTTGTTTAACATCATCAGGATGTTTCAATATGACCGGATAAGTCATATCATGATGCTGTTGTTTGTGTAGTCGGATATTGGGGTGACGTAAGCATCAAAGGAAAGGTGCTGAAGTTGTCATCATCAGGATATTTGGAGCAACCGGATATTTTATATCCTGCTGACGAAGGTGGTGTTGAATATCATGATGATGCCGATAGAGTTTGGCACTAGATGAACAGTGAATCAGGAGGATGTTTGCGCTTGCTGAGTATCATGATGTTGATGATAGGCGAAAGATGAAAGGCGGAGGAAGTGAACAGTAGTCAGCAGGAGGATATTTCATGCTCGTTCGAAATATGATGATGCTGTTTGTGTTAGCAGGAAATGATGATGATGATGTTAAGCCGATAGGGATTTTTAACATGCTGATTGTGTTATTGACTCCTCCTTCCCATTTGTAAGCTCCCGTTGCGTTTACCTCTGCATCACAATCAAAGAAAACCAAGGCCTCCATAATGTCATATTTTAATAAATAACAATGAGATTATGCAGTGGGTGAGGGTCCATCAAGAATAAGTAACCTAGAAAATGCACCTGACATTTACGGATTCCATTAGAACAAGATTTACAATGAGCATGCATAAAATGAATATCTTGAAGGAGATAAGCATGATGTGGTTCAATCTAGTAGTGAAAGCATGAACAATGAGTTCATAAAAGGAGAAAATGTCCATGCTATTGGTGGCGGTGACCCTGAGCCTAAAAGCTTCTTGAAGAAATGTAAAGCATGTCAATGGGCATGTTAAGAAATTTTTAACTTGAATGAATTTCTAAGTATCAACTCATAGAACCTGTAAGTACTAAAATCATGTTAGGCCTACATGGTAGTTCGACAACGATGTGGTGGTCATAAATCACAACACTCAAAGGCATGATTTTACTTCTCCCAATGGTTTCATGATGTATTATTGCACCTTGTTCCCATGTGGGATTGTTGAATCTCAAAAAATGACAAGTTTCTCACTTGCCATTCTCATAGTCCAAATCTTTGTAATCGAAACAATTTGTGATGGGTGCTAAAGGGTTAGGTGGCATGTACCTATCAAATGAAGGCATTTTTAGTTCTATTAAGGTAATATCCCCTAGATTTTCATCTAATTCCATCATATTTGGGGGTGTCTTAAAAACCATGAAATAATTGGAATGGAGAGAGAGGAAGGTAAAAATGAAAAGCAAGACACAAATGAGAATGGCGAATGGAAGCAAAAATGTTGATGGAAATGTGGAAATGTTAAATATTCACCCTAAAAGAATTTTCTCTTCATGTTAGGTTCACTAAAATGTCTTGTTTAGAATTTGACTCAAACACAATGTAAGTGATTTAGACTCCAAAGCGACACATGAACTATATTCTTTCTATGAGTGACCTTCTAGTCACTCTTGCTCTCGTAGAAGAGCTAGTTGAGTGGAGGTAGAACTAGGGGATTGTTTTATTTTTCGAGGGAGCAGAATGTCATGGATCATAGTTGAGTTATTCATGTGATGTGTGTTTGTGTATGTTTGATGAATGTTTGGATGGAAGTTTTCAATTATTGTTGTTTCTGTAATAATGATATGACCCGAAGGGTCACTTGTCTTAAGTCTAGTGTGAAGACTATTTTTCTTGTTCAAGATGTAGAGGTGTTCTAACCTCATTTCCTCATCTTGGATGTATTGTTGTATGGGTTCTTCCTAATCGATGATTCATTTGTCGGTGTTCTTCAACTTATCTTATATGTTCTTTATCTTGTTGGATTTGAATTGACTGAGGGAAGTTCTCCCTAATCTCATCTAGGATGGATTTTATCCAATCTTCCCTAATCCTAGGCACATTGAATGCTATACAAGAGGGGGAAATGTTTTTGATGGAAGTTAATTGTCATTGATGTCAAAAAGGTGACAAGTTAGTAATCAGGATTTCAGGATCTTACTTTGTTATGAGCTTATGCCTTGATGTGTTGATGCTTTGATGTGATCATTTGATGTTTTTATATTGTCAATCTATATTTGATGATTGCCATGCCTCAGGATGTTGAAGGCATCAATCTGATCTTCTCAAGTTTTGATGCATGTTGAGTTTGGTTTGGTATACATGCAAAAGTTATCATATTGAGTGCAGGTGTGTAGAGACATAAAAGATTTGTAGAGGATGTTACAGAATGCTTCATTTCATGATGGTTGAGTGTAGGAGACCTCATTGATCTTCTTAAAGGTTACATGAAGTTGTTGGTTGATGACATAATCATATGCCATGCAAAGTATGCAAAAGAATCATTAGGGTGCTTACTTTTATGGTTGATGTTGACATAATCATATACCTCACATGAGTTGATGTTGCACTTCAACATATGATTGTCTTCTCTTTTCATCAAAGGTGCCTTCTTCAAGAGTCTTGTGTTAGTTATTATCATGGAGGTGTTTATTGTTTTCATGTCTTCCCTAATTCATGATGTTCAAGTCTCTAATACTCATATCTGCAATAACAAGAATTGGTGCCTAGAAAATATCTTCATGATCACCTTGGTGTTATTATTTTGTCATGGAGTTTACTTCATACAGGTAGTCATCATGTGCCTCAGATGTTGTATGTCTTGTATTCCTTCATGAAGATTTCAATGTTGTTCATTTTCATGATGTCTTCATTATCAAAGGATCATATGTCTCTATCATTAGAGTTGTCCCATGACTTGACAAGAGCATACCAAGTTCAATACACTTCACGAGTTTAGTTGTATTACAATGTTCAATTGCAAAGTTGAAGACATGATGAATTAGGGTTTTTAATTGCTTCAATACTCAAGTGACTTTAAAAGTTTTGAATAAAGTTCAAAAACACTTAAAAACCTATCACAGTCCTCTCTCTGCCCGTCATATGATTTTTACACTTTTTGTTCTAATCTTGAAGTGACCTATAATTGCAAGTTATGTCACTTAAAGTGACTTGCTAAAGGGGTTCTAAGTCATTATTATGACCAGCATCATCTTGTTTCTCACCGATGGCACGAGTTTCTCTATGAGCGCGATGGGCGCCAAACTCTCATCATTGGTCCTCTTTAAATCTTCGATGGGTGCGAAATAGAGGATCTATGGTCATTATTCAAATGGAGCCCCCGACCTCTATGCATTAGTTTTGACATGCTCAAGGCTGTCATAATGCCTTGACTGCAGAGATAATCTTTATCAAGCTATTTTTAGCAGTTTTAAAAAGGCAGAAAGTTGGCAAATTAAAGGCTTATTTTTTGGAGATTCTAAGTGATATTTTCAAGGAGATTTTTCTAATTTTAAACCTCACTCTCGTGCCTTTATGATAGGAAAAAGAAGTGTTATTTTTCTAAATATGGAGAGGTGTTTTTTTTAAGTGGATTTTAATTATCTTTGTGAAAGTGGAGAATAGGGGTCTTTATGTATTCATGCAGAATGGATCCGAATATATTTTGTTTATTATTTATTATTTTTTGAAGGATCTGTAATTAATATTTTTATATAGGTGGTCAGATAGAATGACAAAAATATTATTGAAGATTTTTTATCTTTATTTTATGATCATATTTGCAGAGAAGGTGAATAGATTGGAGCTTATTGAAGGAGTGTTTTTGAAAAAGGAAAATTAAGATGCAAAGAGAGATGAATATGAAAGGTCAATTTATTTTTATTGCAGGTGAATGAATTGTTAACGAGCAGGATTGCACCTACTATGCAGAGTTGTGAAGCTTAGCAATCTTGTGTAACACATGATCAAATCAGGCTGTGGGTGACCTATGGTGAGCTTGAACCTCTAGATTATGGGCTGGTTCCCTTATAATATTCAATTGGATCTATGAATTTGATATGGAAAAGGGTTAAAAGTATCTTCTAAAAGTACTAAAAATATAATAAAAGTATGGTGATGCACCTAAATTTGATGAAAAAACTGACAATCTAACTCACAATAGATCTTAGAAAATCTATCCACACAAACCACTTTTGGCAATTTGATCACAAAAATAATTGTAAGGAACGCTGGAAATGATTTTCTTCTTGAAGGAAAAGGGTTTTTCACAACATAAAAGAAAATTACTCCAATTACACAGCCTAAGACCTATGATTTTCAATGCTATCTAATACATGCAAGTACAAATGAGACAATGATTTTAAAGGTTATGATGTTTAAACACAATAAAATCTCATCAAATCATTCACAAAAGTTGCTTTAATGGAAAGGTAGACACTTGATTCAAGTAAAAAATAAAGGAATAACTGCATAAAAAGACAAAGTATAGAACCTGTAACCTGCTATAATATCTATAAATCTACAATAAATGAGTTACAAAACTTTCTTTTTCTCTCAAAGTGTAAAGAGCAACAAAGGCAAGAACTAGAAAAACCTAAGTTTTTCTTACAATATATAATCTGCTCTCTCCAAGAGACCTTGCCTCTAAAAATAAGCTCTCAAAATTGATCCACGAGAAAACAAGAAAATCCCTAAAAATAAGGGCTATAACTGTACCAAATCAAGTAAAAATAGCTCCAAACTACTCTCCTCTATATGTTTGACCAAAAAGTTGACCAAACTCTCCAATTTTGACTCCAAAAGTCATGTAAAAGCTCCAAAAGACTTCAGTTATCTATATCCTTCAATTTTGTATGATCTTGGGACATGTGAGCAAATAATGAAGTAATCTTTTGCATGATTATTTTAATATCAGTTATATTTTGTTCTATCTCATTGATTTTACAACTTGTGACAAAATAATAAAGTAATTTATAATGATATTACATTATTACTTGTTTACATTAATCTAGTTACAAAATCATGCAAAAATAGATGTATTTTCCTTTTTAGAAGATAAAAGATAAAAATAACCCCTTATGTCTCCCTTTGGACTTACATGATTACATTAATGTATCAAATATGATGCCAAAAGATAAGCCCTCATGCATAGAAAAATATCCCCATTTCTACTCCTTATGTCTCCCATGCAAAAACATACTACATCATGCAAAAACACCTTCTAACTCCCTTGCATACCTCTTGCATCATTACATTACAACAATATGTGTCTTAATACCTTATTACTCCCAACAATATACTTTATGTATAATTTGTTACATGAAAAAACCCTTATCACTCCATGCAAAAATAAACACTATACCCTAACATCTCCTTATAATTCCTAGCAATATACATGCACCATGCATTACATATCATCACCTTCATAGCATTACCTTATCCTTCATGCATAATTTATATCATGTCTTTCCTTACCTTCGAATTATTGCACCTATTTGACTTTGCGTACATACCTTTTGCAAAAGATTTCATAAGGCATTCAGGCTTATTTTCACATCATTGTTTTGACTTTTGCATAGATAAAAGGCAATAATAATAATGCTCTCATGGGCCCGTGTGGCATGATAAGGTTCGATCATTAGGTTTGTCATGCCCGCATCTCCCATGCGGACACAACACACAAACACACATGTCATGCCCACATTTGCCATGTGGTCATGACACAAACTACGAAAAAAATTTCTCCCTACCCTAAGAACCACCTCACACGCACTTGCGTGCTCGGTGGCATTATGCCTGAGGCATAAGAATGACACTATACTAGAAGAAGTGTAGACCGTCAAGAGTATGTGCGACAATAGGATGTCGCTTCTAGGGTTAGACTAATCAATTCAGAACCCTAAGATCTAGAGAAATTTTGGCAGCATAACACGTTCTCGACGTGGGTGGAAGCTGTCACTCTATCGCTATCCTTGGTTGCATAGTTTGCCTGTTGGTTAATCTCCCTGATTACCTGGTGAACTAGGTCACTTACGCAAGATTAACAATCATCGTTAGGGCATTCTCTAGGTCTACGCTCAGGTTAAAAAATTAGCGTTTAACTCAATCTGTCTCTCTCTTCCCTAATGGACGTTTTCTCAAGATAGGTAGTTGATCTTTGATTGGCTAACTCAAGCTGTTAATTTCTATCTCGCAAACTTTGTTTAATTCTTCAATCGATTCGGTTTAAGACGTTGCTTAATTTGTCGCTTACGTAATTCTTGAGTTATCCTTTTAATTGCATTTAAATCCTATTTACGTTAATTCATCATTCATATAATCCTTCCAATGGTTTAATTTCTTTTCTTGTAAAATTGAAACTCCACATTTAACATCTATAAATGTATTCATATATGGACATACATATATATGCACTCAACATATATACAATATGCATATATAAATACACTTATTTAAATTTTAATCTTTATACCCTATACTAGTGGAAATCCCACTTAAAAATTTAATAGAGTATTTGCATAACATCATCTCATAATATTCCCATGTGAATAAGAAATACAATATATATATATATATATATATATATATATATATATCAAAATATAAGTATATGTAATCATTAGATAACCCTTGGAGCAAGCTCACTTATTACAATTTATATATATATATATATATATATATATATATTGTTCATATTTAAAAGATAGTGGGAAACCCACTCATTTTTTTTTAAGAGTATTTTGTTTTTGGTAACTCCATCACTTAATGGAGAGGGTTAAATAACCCTAAACTTTTATTGTTTTGAAGTGTGTTTCTTGTTTGCATGCATGGAGCGGCGTAGGTCAGCGCAGTCAGGGGCAGAAGAAGCTGGAGATTAGCACAGAGGGTAGAGGATGGAGGCGCGGTGGAGGAAGGGGGTTACAGAGGTCTGGCCGCGCGTGGTGGGGAAGCCGCAATTGGTGGCGGGTAGCGGACCGACGGCATGGAAGCAGTGCAGGTGCTGGTGGCGGTTTAGGGCAAAGCGGGGGGGTTGAGACCGGTGGCGGCCGTGGCAATTAAGGGGACGGGGATGTGGGGAGGGGCGGAGCCCCACCCACATCCCACATCATGGGGTGTGGGTGGGGCTCCGCCCCTCCCCACACCCATTACTATAAGGGTTCGGTGGGGGTTTAAACCCCCACCACATAGTTTTCAACTTTTAGCTGTGTAATATGCACCGCGTACCCCTCTCTCAGTTTGGCCCTTGGAAAATTTTCATCATTTTTATTTAATATTAATCAATAATGTATATATATAAATATTGTGTATAAATTTTTATTTAATATAAATCATTAATATATATATATAAATTTTGTGTATATTTCATTTCCTCAGCTGTATTTAATTTAAATATATATATATATATAAATATCCGTTTTCACAATTTCATTTATTTGTAAATGTAAATACAGAAATGTCAAACTTCACCACTAAATATAAATGTATACATCTTTTTTTTTTAAGTCACACAGGGCAAAGTTTTGAGAGCAGCAATGGTATATTTATATATTTTTGAAATGTATACAATAACGAGGACATTAAAACAACAAGAAGTTTTTTTTTTTTGAAATACCATCATTACATTCCTTTCTAAAAATTAGATAAAAGAGGAATTTAGTATTTTTTTTTCTTATCATTTTCTTGAGACACTCAGTAACAGAAATACAAGTATTTACTTGGAGCTTTTAGATTTATATAAAGAAACATTCTACTCTAGTTTGGATTCTCCTTCAATAGCATCCTATGCAACAAAAATTTTTCAACTCCAACAGAAAACAACACTCAAAATTTTCTCTTTCCTTCACCCACAACAGAATCTAAAACAGCAAACTTTTGACACTAGCATACTATCTTTGACAACTATAATGGCAGAAAAATTTAAACATATATATGGATTTCACATCTATTTCACAACTTCACATCTCCACACAATAGAAAGTGACAGCATAATCTAGCCAGGGTTTTCAATTCCTTTCTTTCATTTGTATCAAAATCTAAACAGCTACTTATATCTCATACAAAATCACTATTTATTTTATCTTTCTGAGAAACAAAGGTAGAAGACATCTAAGTTTATTTTCCATGCATTCTCATAATACAAAATGTTCACATTACAATGCTATCACAGCCAACTTCTATGGCAAATTCCATTGCAGTTTTAACAAGAGTTTACAGGACAAGAAGACCACAAGGACCAAGGCTAAACCAGCCTCTTCAATTCAACATGGGAAAACCATTTGAACACATAATGAGCTTCCAAACAACTCCTCTTCACATAACTACCTACAACTAAAGCACAGCAAAGAGACAACCAAGAAAGCAGCCACGAAGAAAGGAAAGCTCTCCTCCCTACCGTAGACCCGCAAGTGGGTCACCCCCGAGCTAGGGAGGTAGGGGATTTCACACAGGTGTTTCAATCCACAACAAAATTCATTCGCATTAACACAAAAATCAAAACAACCCCATAGGATTAACACAATACATCAACTCATAAAAATGAGTTTGGTGAGGGTAGGGAATAGACCTCTCAACTTAAAGGGGCTCCCAATGCTAAGGAAAATCTCAACACATGGCCTCTAGCCAAAATCCCTGAAACAACTCAATCCACAAGAATCTCACACCAATATGCTTGGCACTCTTGCCATATAGACATCTCCTCCTCAAATGATAATAGGCCCTCAAGGCATAAACACATAAACACAAACTATGGAAGAGCCCCTAAGGATTGTTCCTCTCCCCTACCCATACAAGTTGAGCATTTCCTCCATTGGAGGTGCTCTCACCATGACACCCAACCCAACATCAAATGCAAAAAAGGAAAGCATCACAAAGCAAACAACTTACAATCAAGATTCAAACCATAGAACATCATAAAGCAAAGCAAAAACAAGATCAGAGGCCTACCTTCAAGACCTTGGCAATGGAAGTGGAATTGGTGAAGAGCTCCCAACCTTCCCAAGCTTTCCAACCTTTCAAATTTTCTCCCAACCTTCTCTAACTCCTCCAAACTAGTAAGGAAATCCAAATTTTGCAAGAGGTCTCTAAAATGCAAGCAAAAAGAATGGAATGGAAGAACCCCCACTCCTCTACAAGAGGAGCTATTATAGGCCTTCTATTTGGCCTTGAGAGAATGAGGTGGTGACATTTGTCACCATCTCTTCCCTCCACCAAAGCCACTTGGAATAGAGAGAAGGTAGGAGGATGACAAGTGTCCTCCTCTCCCTTCACCTTCATCTCCACCTCATCCACTTGTGCTTCCACACAAGTGGGAGGGGGACAAATGGTGAGTTGGATTCCCACTCACCCTTCCACAAGACAATGGCCTTGAGTGGTGCTCCCACTCACTTGGGAGTTTGGGAGGACTCTTGGAGACCTCCCTAGTCCTCCTTGGGAAAGTTTCCCAAAACTTAGGGATGGGAGATGTGCTCTTCCCAAGGCAAGGCCCATCCCCATCCTCCTTCTTCCCAAATTCGTCACTCTTACTCAACCATAGTTTAAGGTGACCTAAGGTGAGTCAAAACTAGGGTTAGGTGGTCCAAGTTGACCCTAGACTCATGGTTGACCACCTAGGGTAACTTTTGGGACCCTAAGGGTCATGAAAGGGGTCAAAAATCCACATATAAATGGCCCAAATAAAATAATAAAAATGCCAATTGACATAAATGAATTAAAATTTTACAACACTTAACATTAATCAAAATAAGAAAGAGAAGGGGTACTAAGGCTTAAAGATAAATAAAATTTAAACCAAGCACAATAAATCATCATGCAATTTTCACACGTGATCCCTTATCCCTCTTGGGAACGGATCGGCTTAACCGAGAATAACATGGTGTGAATCCTACCTCCGATTTCCTGTGGCTAGGGAAGTGAAACCTGCACATCTTGATCAAGTGTCAGTCCTATCAGAAAGTGATAGCCGAAGCAACTGAAATAAACTCCACGCAATTGAAATAAACATCAATTACATAACTACAAATTAAACTGCATTATCAAATCATATGTAAATAAATCCATGCATAAATAACTAGAATCTCATAGCAAAGTAACATCTAATATATATGTCCCATATGTTGAACCTCAACATATCATCCAAAATGACCAAATCAAATCACATATATCAAATCAGTGAGATACAACATCAAGTCTACATAATGAAACATAGTCACAACTGGATAGCACAATGATCAAAATATGGGAGGTAAAATAGTCGGCCTCACAAGGTTTCAAAGACCTCAATTCTTTACCATGGTGAAAAGAGGATAACAATGATTCAAATTAACAAAAGTCAAAAGGACACCATGATTTGATCAAACAAAAGAAGGGAAAAAACCCTAATCTTTTGTCATTTTCATTTTTGCTTCTTACTGCTCCTCCATTTTGCTACCGCCAAGGTCGCTAGGGTTTGAGATTCCTCTATGCTCTCTGCAATTTTTTAAGGTTTCTTCATGGCCTTTCTTGATGACTTGACAGGAATTTCAAGGTGAGCATACTTCTGTAACAGTTTGAGACATTTCTTTAACTTTTTTGTGCAAGAAAAGGCCTACAGGCCGCGACTTTTGAAGTAATCTTCTTCTACTTTTTTCCTGGTTTCATCTTCTTACTATGCTTCTTGTTCTTGGTAATTTGTTCTTCATGGAGACTGGTTTTAAGTTTTAAGAGCTCTTCACAAAAATAGCATACCTGCGGCCTATAGCTCTTCTTCTTTGCAAAAAATACAAGGTAATGCTTCTCTTATCTCACACCATTCTAGATTTTGATTGTATATATTCATATAATAAGGGTTTTGAAACAAGACTATGTGAGTATGCATTTTTTGAAGGAATGCTTCTTCCTGGTCACAGCCATACCCATTCTGCATATATGTAGCACTTTGTTTTTTTTTCATTGTTGGAAAAAAGAAACTTGACTCATGGCAAGAAGAAAAGCAAAACCGTGACTTGAAGATACCTTCCTGTACACTTTTCTTTTCACAAAAAATGGAAGACATAGGGTCTCTTTTATGTATTCTCACTAGAGTTTAAAATAAATTTTGTGGGTTTGCATTTTCTTGTAGAAACCCCTTGCTCATGGCTTCAGCCTCCTTTTGTGTATTTTTCTCCTCTGTATTTGTTATCTGGTTATTGAACTTCTTGTAAAAAATGAAAAATGAACACTATTTCTCTTTTGGCCTTTTCTACACAAAAAAGATACAAGGGTTTGAAGCTTCTCTTTTCTTCCTGTAGCAGTAGTTAACTAGGTTTTCATTCTTTCTACATTTACTTCTCACAAGGAATTATAAAGGTCTAAAATGAAACCCTACCCTTCTGTAACAACAATAAATTGAGTTTCATTCTTCCTATATTTTTATCCTTTCTACATGCTACGCTTCTTTACCATGGCATGACTGCAACAGGGTAAAGATATATTTGTTAAGGTGAAGAGGTAAAAGCTTTGTAAACCCTAGTAGGGTTTGGTAGACAATGTACTCCATTCTTTGCTTTTCTCAGCTTCTATACTTGCCATCTCTGTTATAAAAAGACCTCACTGCTCCTTGTTATTTTGTCATACTCTGTATACTTGCATCATGTTTGTTTGGTCTTTATTAAGAGAGTGATGAAAAGGGATTTCATTTATTTACTAACCCTACTAGGGTTTACATATGTTGCATTTCTTTTACCTCCCAAACAATGTTTGTTCAGTGGCTTGTAGGGATAGTTACAAAAAGAAAAGACTTCCTCTTCATGATTTCTGCTGCTCCATCTCTGACTTACATGTACTGTAGATTTTTTGCATTTTGTAATGAAGGCAATATAATAAGTTTATCATATCTGCTATCTTTTGTATGTCTTGTAGATAGACCTATCATTTCTATTGTTCCTTTCTTCTCTCCTATAGATGTAAGTAAAAGAAAATGACTATTGCATTCTTATTACTCATCATGGTTGAAACAATGTGTATGTTTAACAAGAACATTTGTAACAGGTAAAAAGCATAGTATCTCCTATAATGCAATCAGGTGATGTAGAGTCTTCTTTTTGTCCCTTGATCTTCTTCATTTGACCTAGATTATATTTGATCTAAATGAGTTGTTTCTCATGACCATGTCAATGTTGTAGTATTTATGTACATGCACCTTTCCTGTTATGGTCACCTAGAAAGGGTCTCTCCACTAGATGTTCCTCCTGTATCATAACTATATATCATATGCATTTTATTTCTTCACTTTGTCTAATGCTATCATGGTTGTACATCTTATGAGGTTGTTCCATCTTGACTGTAATTGCTCCTATTTGATCTGAACTCCTTCATAGCATTCAAAATGGCATATGATTGGTATATTTTTTATTTGTAGTTGCTCCTTCTGTCATTTATGTGGTATTCTCTTTTGTGACTGTTCTATCTCTATTGATGGACATGACTGTCCTCTTGCAATGTTGTTCCACTGTGATTGGAAACTATCATGAGATCTCTGCTAGCATATGATAAGACTGGTCCATCACATTTGATTGCTCTTTGTAGGACTGTATGCTCTTGCTTGGCATTGTATTTGTCACATGGCATGAACATGTTGTAATGTATTCACCATGTTGTTCCTATCCCAGAATGTTTGTACTAGTAGATATATTGTAATCCAATGTGTTCATATCATATGGCAAATACAATGTACTTATATGGATTACTCTTCTACAGCTGTTCTAGCATGCTTATCTGAGTGATGTATCCTTCATTGATAACTATACTAGGGCCTATAAATGGTCTTTTAAGCTCACTGTACTTTCTTATACTCATGCTAGTTGTTCTTTATATGAGGCAACAAAGCTATTCCATCTTTCTTTATTGTTCTTCTCATATGAATATGGCACATGATGACATGATGATAGAAATGTTTGATGCACTTGTGGTGTTCTTATGACTTGCTCATTCTATTCCATGGTATGTCTGTTCATGTTGTCACTTTATGACTGTACCCTGGATGATATAGGACTATTCATCTATTCAATAATAATATCATACTTCATTCATGACAAAGAATGGAAAAGTACCTGTTATCTTTGAATGCTTTGGTTGTACTCCTTGATATAACTACACTTCTTCTCTTGCACTTACTCATTGATGAGATATGATTTGTGGCATAATAGGAACATAATGTAATACTGCTATTTGTTTGTTCAATTGAATATCTGTGCACAATGGCATTATTTTGAACATGATGGGCTCAACCCTTATGGGAGCCCATTTTCTCCACATGCTTTAATGTCTTCAAATCAACAACATAACTTTTCCTATACTTGCACAGTGAACAAACAAGTTAGCATAAAAACATACCTTTGGAAGCTGATTGATTCTCTCATGATGATATGATTTATTGCACATGTCTAATTTTGATCCCATTGTATTAATGCATAATGTTTGCAAGTTTATATATTTGTTGATAAAGCATATGATGAATTTGTATATCCAAAGCTTCTAACAAAACCTTTCTCCAACCTTGCAGGTCCATCATCCTGATCAGGAGCAAGGAGATGAAGATATGAAGACCAACCTACCAGACAGAAGAATCAACCTTCACGATAAGGCAATGATGGATATCCACTTTCCTCATGTGTTCTTTTTCTTTTCCTTTTCTTTATCATCAGATGTATAGCTTGCATGCTTAGTTGCATTGGCTCAGTTTAGTCATTCCCACGGCTTGTGTGGGACATATTTAAATATTCTCTTGAATATAATCAGTTATTTTACCTTATGCAATGATTTATGTATGTTTGCTTTCTGAATCAAATGCATAGGATAAAATAATTGAATCTGATTTAAAACACATGTTTAAAACATGATAATGAAATGACAGTTTATAAATACCTTTTCTTTGCACTAAACTGTGATATTTGAATAATTCAACAATATCATAACTGAAAGATAAACCAGTTAGATATCTGTCATTCCTTGAATGTTTGCTCTCTTGTCATTAGACTAATTTTCATTTATCAGGATGGTTTGACAGTTCTGATTGGACTGCCACACTATCCTGATAAATGATCCTGTATTTGTTCTCTTGCCAAGATATCAGACATTCAACTGAGTGATCATACACTTAAAAAAAAATTCTTTTATGTCCTTTTGTGATAACTACAACCTAGGCCTTGCTAAATTAGGTGTGAACATAATTTAGTAACATTTTTGGCGACCTCTCAAGGGTGTTTGCCTGCTAAACAAAACAAAACCAGTAGCCTTACAATTCCATTGGGCATATGAGTCTTTTTTTGCCTAAAACTTTGAAAAAACCTCTTGTATCTCAAACTAATAGAAAACTATAGCAGCAAAACAAAACTGAAATTAAAACTATTCTAACCTATTTAGGACATGGCCAGCAAAATGTACATGTGTACTTCTTGGAAAATGAAAAGAAAACTGAAAAGAAATGTGCAAAGCACTTATTTGCAGCAAAAAGCTACTCCTCTAGTAACATAACTTGAAGTGAATCCCATTGGCAGGGATTGGCAACACCTCTCCATCTAACTTTGCAAGCTGAAATGCATTATGTTGCTTGCATTCTGTAATGATATATATGGGCCATCCCACATGGCATCAAACTTGGTGTGTTTACCAGGTTTGCTCTTTAGTTCATCCCATTTGAAGACCAAATCTCCTTCCTTGAAGATTCTAGGAACTTCCTTTCTATCAAATGTCCTCTTCATTTGAGCTTGATGCATCTCTAATGTTTTTAAAGCCTCTTTTCTGATCTCTTCCAGCTCCATCATCTGTGCAACTCTCGCCTTCATTGGTTGTTCCTCTAGCAATTCAAGCTCTTTAATGTAACTTAGAGTTGGTAACTCAACTGAAATTGCCAATTTGGCTTCTTTTCCATAAGTTAGAACATAAGGTGAATTACTTGTTGCTCTCTTTGGAGTTATTATATCAGACCATAGGATTGATTTCAGCGTGTCATGCCAAGACCTCTGATTTCAATGTGTCATGCCAAGATCTTTGAACATTTAGTGCATTTCTTCACCCAATCATGTGCATCTTTAAATAATTCTGGCTAATAATAACCAGCTCTCATAATTTTCAGAGCTATTATTCTTGGTGCAAAGTGACCTCCAGAAGGTCCATCATGGAATTCTTCCAGAATTTTTTGAATCTGATCTGGCTGTACACACCTTAATAAAACACCATTAAAATCTTTTTATACAAAACTCCATCTATCATAGCAAAAGGAATGGCTTGTAGCCTGTAGTACCTTCTTTTTGATCTATCTAGACCTTCAGGAAAGTCTCCAGTATGCAGATAATAAATCATTTGTTGCACCCAACTTGCAAGTGGGTCTAGGATAGTAGCTTTTCCCTAATTTTGTAGCACTGTCTCAACTTCTCCTTCAGGTTTAGTGTTATTTCCTTCATTTTCTGCTAGCTATTCACACAATCCTTTGCCTCAGACCAGCTTTGTAACTTTAATTTGAATATCATATTCCATCACTTTTGTTATCCATCTTGCTCTCTTATCATTTAGATCTTTACTAAGCAAGAATTCTTTTATTGTCAGATGGGCAACCATTAGTTGTATTCTATTGTTTGAAAGCATGTGTTTAAACTTTTTAAGGCTTCTTATGACAGCCAAGACATGTTTATCAACAAATGAATATATTACCTCATAATCATGTAGAATTTGGCTAAAGAAAGTCGTAGGTGTTCCAATCCTTCCTCATTTTGTTGACAAAGCATAGCTGATATGGTATCAACACTACCAAATGCATACAAAGTAAAAACTTTGTCAAAATTTGGATTGATTAGTGTTGGGGCAGCAACAAGTGCCTCTTTGATTTCTTTAAAACTCTGCTTCCCCTCCTTTGTCAGCTGAAAGGAATATTCTTCTTCAACATGGTTGTAAGGGGTTGTAATAATGCTACTATATTTGGTATAAACCTCCTTACAAAGTTGATTCTTCCAAGAAAGCTTTGTAAGCCTTTCTTATGAGCGGGAAGTGGTAATGCTAATATTGTAGAAATTCTTTCAGGATATATGGATATTCCATCTTTTGACACTATGTGTCCTAAAAGCTTTCCTTCATGCACTGAAAAAATACTCTTTTTTGGGTTTAGTGAAACCCCAAACTCTCTACATCTTTCAAAATCAGTCTTAGATGATAAAAGTGATCTTCAGCTTTCTTTGAAAATACAATTACATCATCTAAATATACAACTACAAATTTGTTTATAAGACCTCGAAAGGCCATATTCATAGCTCTTTGGAATGTTGCACCTGCATTTGATAATCTAAAAGGCATCTTTCTATAACCCAGTGTACCCCATTTTGTAGTGAAAGCAGTCTTCTACTGATCTTCCTTTTTCACTAGAATCTAATTGCAGCCTAAATAACCATCCAATAAAGAAAACCTTTCTGCTCCTGAAACAACTTGTAAGATTTGCTCCATTGATGGTAATAGGTAATGATCTTTCAGAGATTCTCTATTTAAATCATGAAAATCAACACGTAATATGATTTCTCCATTCTTTTTCCTAACAGGAACTAAGTTAGAGACCCAAGATGTATGCTTAATCAGAAAGATTATATTACCTTCTATCAACTTGTTTAATTCAGTCTTCATGAGCACTTCCAACTTTGGGTTTAATGGCCTTTTCTTCTGTCTAACCAGTTTTGCCTTGGGTTCAAACTCAATAGTGTGTTGAGCTAACTTGAGGTTAAAACCCTTTAGATCTCCATACTCCCAAGCAAATATATTACTGAATTTTTGACAAAGCTGAATAAATGCTTGTTGTTCTTCTTTTGTGCACACCTTTCCAAGTTTAAGCAACTTATCTTTAAGTATCTCAATAGGCTCATAATGTTCCTATCTCACTGATAAGTTGGCTTTGTCTCTTCTTACCTGATCATTAGTATTAAATATTGACTATAAGGTTACCAAACCCTTAGTAATTTATTTGACTTTAACTGTAGTACATGATCACCATATTGCTACAGTAATTTCTGCTGATTTCCTGTAGAAAATTTAGCCTCTTCTGTCAGAAAATTAACAATTTACTCATCACTATCAAATACTTGCCAACTGATGTTATTATCTGAGATTGATGGTCTCACAGAAACTTTAACATAAAGAGGAGTATGAACATTCTTCATTTCTACCAGAATATCATATTCAGCTTGAATGGCAGCTAATTTGTCAGCTTGTTTATTATCAGTCCTTGGCATAGATATCAGATTAAAAGCATCAAATTCTTCTATCATATCCCAAACTCTGTGTTTGTACAATTTCAACAAATTTTTTTTTGTAGCAGCAATATTTCTCACTTGTTTTACCACTAATTCACTATCTCCAAATGTTTTAAGTCCACTTAATATTTCTTTTTCTAGCCCATTCCAATCCATGAACTAAAGCTTCATACTCAGCTGAATTATTTGAACAGCTGAAAGCAAAATGAAAAGATGAGTAATACTTTTCACCTATAGGAGAAACTAGAATAGCTCCTCTACCAGCACCAATTTTACTTCTAGAACCATCAAAATAAAGCTGCCAAACATCATTTTCAAATTCTCTAATTTGTTGATTTTCTCCCTTTAGTAAATTTAGAATAGTTGCACCTTTCTCTTGAATCATATATACACCAAGACCTATTTCATCCATTTGATCAAAAGGATCTATTTTGTGATTTTCTGCTACCCACTGGTCCAAAACTAAATCAGGTATGCCCTCTAAAGGTCTACTTGGATCCTAGACAGTAATTAGTTCTTGATTAAAATTTAAAAGATTGGCATTTATTGGACTGGGTGTATATGGTTCAAGGTGGTTTTTTGCTAATGGTTCTGATTTTATGGTATCTTTAGTACCATATCTAGTTCTAAAAAATAGATGTGTCTAGTTAGAAGATAAATAACATCCTAATTTTGCTGTGAAATCTCTAGATAAACAAATGGCAAAACTAGGTGGTAGATCAATAACATGGATGTGCTGATGGATTATAAAATTGGGGTATGCATGTAAGGTAAGACCTAGATTTTTCAACATCCCAACAGTATTGACTTCAGTACCATCTAATTGCACAACTCCCCTTATAATAGGCTCATACTTCAAACCAAGTTTGTCAGCTAGTTGTTTGGGCATCACTGAGCTACTAGCTCCTAAGTCAATCATGCAGTTATGCACTAGATGATCACCAACTATCAAAGTAACATAAAAAGGATGTGGTTTGCTCACTTGTTTTGGCTGTTCATTCTTATTCTATGCTTCATTAGTGAGCATAACCTGAGGCTGACTTGTTTGAACTTCACTTGATAAAGATAACTGAGCTAAATCATCTTGTAATAAATCCTTCTGACCTGGGATGTGTAAGGCATCCAATATAGATATGCTAACAGTGGCTTTTTTCATATGATCAAGTATATTGAAAGAAAGACCACTAACCTTTTGTTGTACTTTGGGAATATCAGCATTTGATTGTACTTTGCTTGGCTATTTGTAAACTTCTGGCCGTCTTTTATCAAATGTTTGCTGTCCTCTTGGTAGAATATGAACATCTTGAGAAGTAGAAGCTTGATTTTGACCTTGTTGACCTACAGAAACTAGGTTTTTCCCTTTATCAACTTGTTGTTGTACTTTTTTAGCTTGATGTTTACTGATATCAGCTTGCTGTTGTAACTCAATAGCCCTCTTTTTTGACCTGGTATTAGCTGCAATATTAGTAAAAGACTGTTTCTGTCCTGTTAATTGATTTACCCCACAAAAATCATTAACTTTCCAGTTCATTAAAGCAACATCAGGATTACTATGCTGAGTCTAAGCATCCAGCTGGTCATTAACATCACTTGCTATATTTTCAGCAACATCATAATTATTCTATACCATGAGTGCTTGACTGATCACTCCATTCATGCAAGTAGCCTAGTTATGAGGCTAGTTACATGGATAACACCATGCATAATCTTGAACCATATTATTTTGCATAGGCACAAGCTCCTTTGATGAGCTAACAGTATTGGGATTATATTGCTGATTTGGCCGGTTATTATAGTTTCTTCTTTTTCCTTGGTAATCTACTTGATAAAGAGGCCTGTTTGCCCAATATGGGGCTTGGTATGGTCTATTATTTTGATTTGCTTGAATTTTGAGGCTCACTAAGTCATTACTTATAGTTTGCAATAACTTTGCTATATTTTGTTGATTACCCTTAAGCTCTTGTATATAAGAAAGAATTGGATCATCATTATTTTTCACAGTTGCTTGATAGCCAAAGGCTGGTATAATAGGAATTGATGCAATAGGAGGTGTTGAAATTGGCATTAAGGGCTGAATGTCTAGAAATATTGACATAGGAGGCCTTTGTGCAATTCTACAAGTCTGTATTAAACTATTTTATGCTCTAATAGTAACATCAAATGCACCTGGTAAAGTAACTCCACCCATTGACCAAATCATGATAGCAATATCACTATTCAATGCTTTTAAATAATATACAATTGCATGCTTAGGTGAAGGCTTTACCGTTTCTAGAATTCTATTCCATGTCCTTTGAAATTTGAAATTAAAATATGACATTTGCTCTTGCAGAGACCTCTTGATAGTTGTCATTTGCTCAACAAGTGATAAATGATCTGATTTATCTTGAAATTGTCTATCTAAAATAGCTCTAATTCATCCCATGATGTAATAGAATTAACTCTTAATCCTCTAAACCATTGAAGAGCTTTACCTTTTAAAGATGCTGCTAATAGCCTAATTGCTCTATTTTCTTTTGTAATATGATGAACAACACAAAATGATGCTACATCTCTGATGTGTTCTATCGGTGTAGTTCCATCTTCACCAATGAAACTAGGCAGATTTTTCAATGTAACCACTAGTATATCATCATGCTACCTAAGATTTAATGGGATGCCCCCATTAAAGGTAACAAATGGATGATTTCTTAGTGGTGGCTGATTATTAGCTACCAACATTTGAATAACTGGTATTTGTACTGGTATCTCTTGCAACACATGTTCCTCTTTCTCAAGCTCTTGAAAAATAGGTTCCTCTTGAAAAATAGGTACTTGTTCTCTTGGACTTGTTGGTGGAGAAATATGAGGTATTGATGATGAACTTGCAAACAAAGGATTTTGATGAGAAGCAAATTTTGGCTATGTATTTGGTAGATTTGGTACTGTTGTATTTGTTGGTCTTATCACTCTCTCTGCTTTTACCCTCCTCTTTGGTGGAGATAATTGAATGTGCTTCTTTTTAGGATCTTTATTTGACCTTGTTTGATACTTTTTATAAGCTATAAGATCTGATCTATCAAACCAAAAAGTTAGAGTTAGCAGGTACTTGAAAATAAACCTCTAAAAGGCTGTAAAATCTATTGATCATACCAAAATAGCAACAATAATAAATCTTTTTTGAATTGAAAATTAGTTCAAAGTCCCACAAGGTGTGCCAAAAATTGTTAACGAGCAGGATTGCACCCGTTATGAAGAGTTGTGAAGCTCAACAATTCTGTGTAACATGGGATCAAACTTAAGCTGTGGATGACTTATGGTGAGCTTGAACCTCTAGATTATGGGCTGGTTCCCTTATAATATTCAATTGGATCTATGACTTTGATATGGAAAAGGGTTCAAATTATCTTCTAAAAGCACTAAAACTGTAATAAAAGTATAGTGATGCACCTAAATTTGATGAAAAAATTAACAATCTAACTCATAATAGATCTCAAAAAATCTATCCACACAAACCACTTTTGGCAATTTGATCACAATAATAATTCTAAGGAAGGCTGGAAATGATTTTCTTCTTGAATGAAAAGGGTTTTTCACAATATAAAATAAAATTACTCCAATTGCACAACCTAAGACCTATGATTTTCAATGCTATCTAATACATGCAAGTACAAATGAGATAATGATTTTAAAGGTTCTGATGTTTAAACATAATAAAATCTCATCAAATCATTCACAAAAGCTACATTAATGGAAAGGTAGACACTTGATTCAGTTGAAAAATAAAGGAATAATTGCATAAAAAGATAAAGTATAGAACATGAAACCTGCTGTAATCTCTATAAATCTACAATAAATGAGTTACAAAACCTTCTTTCTCTCTCAAAGTGTAAAGAGCAAAAAAGGTAAGAACTAGAAAAACCTAAGTTTTTCTTACAATATATAATCTGCTCTCTCCAAGAGACCTAGGAAGGTCAACTGCAATCAACTGCCTCTAAAAATAAACTCTCAAAATTGATCCATGAGCAAACAAGAAAATCCCTAAAAATAAGGGCTATAACTGTCCCAAATCAAGCAAAAATAGCTCCAAACTACTCTCCTCTATATGTTTGACCAAAAAGTTGACCAAACTCTCCAATTTTGACTCCAAAAGTCATGCAAAATCTTTAAAAGACTTTAGTTATCTATATCCTTCAATTTTGCATGATCTTGGGACATGTGAGCAAATAATAAAGTAATCTTTTGCATGATTACTTTATTATCAGTTATATTTTGTTCTATCTCATTAATTTTAGAACTTGCGACAAAATAATAAAGTAATTTATAATGATATTACTTTGTTGCTTGTTTACATTAATCTAGTTGTAAAATCATGCAAAAATGGATGTATTTGTCTTTTTAGAAGATAAAAGACAAAAATAACCCATTATGTCTCCCTTTGGACTTACATGATTACATTAATGTATCAAATATGATGCCAAAAGATAAGCCCTCATGCATGTATTTATTACTAGGCCTAGGGATATTTTTCTATGCATGAGGGCTTATCCTTTGGCATCATATTTGATACATTAATGTAATCATGTAAGTCCAAAGGGGGACATAATGGGTTATTTTTGTCTTTTATCTTCTAAAAAGGCAAATACATCCATTTTTGCATAATTTTGCAACTAGATTAATGTAAACAAGCAACAAAGTAATATCATTATAAATTACTTTATTATTTTGTCACGAGTTGTAAAATCAATGAGATAGAACAAAATATAACTGATAGTAAAGTAATCATGCAAAAGATTACTTCATTATTTGCTCATATGTCCCAAGATCATGCAAAATTGAAGGATATAGATAACTAAAGTCTTTTGGAGCTTTTACATGACTTTTGGAGTCAAAATTAGAGAGTTTGGTCAACTTTTTGGTCAAACATATAGAGGAGAGCAGTTTGGAGCTATTTTTGCTCGATTTGGGACATTTATAGCCCTTATTTTTAGGAATTTTTTTGTTTGCTTGTGGATCAATTTTGAGAGCTTATTTTTAGAGGCAGTTGACTCCTGTTGACCTTTTAGGTCTCTTGGAGAGAGCCGATTATATATTGTAAGAAAAACTTAGGTTTTTCTAGTTCTTGCCTTTTTTGCTCTTTATACTTTGAGAGAGAGTTTTGTAACTCATTTATTGCAGATTTATAGAGATTACAGTAGGTTACAGGTTCTATACTTTGTCTTTTTATGCAATTATTCTTTTATTTTTCAGTTGAATCAAGTGTCTACCTTTCCATTAAAGCAGCTTTTGTGAATGATTTGATGATATTTTATTGTGTTTAAACATCAGAACCTTTAAAATCATTGTCTCATTTGTACTTGAATGTATTAGATAGCATTGAAAATCATAGGTCTTAGGCTGTGCAATTGGAATAATTTTCTTTTATGTTGTGAAAACCCTTTTCATTCAAGAAGAAAATCATTTTCAGCCTTCCTTAGAATTATTTTTGTGATCAAATTGCCAAAAGTGGTGTGTGTGGATAGATTTTGTAAGATCTATTGAGTTAGATTGTTAGTTTTTTCATCAAATTTAGGTGCATCACCATACTTTTATTACAGTTTTAGTGCTTTTAGAAGATACTTTTAACCCTTGTCCATATCAAAGCAATAGATCTAATTGAATATTATAAGGGAACTAGCCCATAATCTAGAGGTTCAAGCTCACCATAGGTCACCCACAGCCTGAGTTTGATCACATGTTACATAGGATTGTTGATCTTCACAACTCTACATAACGGGTGCAATCTTTCTCGTTAACAGTTTTTGGCATGCCTGATGGGACTTTGAATTGATTTTCAGTTCACAAAGGACTTATTATTGTTGTTGTTTTGGTATGATCAGCAGATTTTACATCATTTTAGAGGTTTATTTTCAAGTACCTAGCGACTCTAACTTTCTGGTTTGATAGATTAGATCTTGCAGCTTATGAAAAAGTATCAAATAAGGTCAAATAAAGATCTTGAAAAGAAGCACATTCAATTATCTCCACCAAAGAGGAGGGTAAAAGTAGATAGAATGATAAGACCAACAAATACAGTAGTATCAAATCTGCCAAATACACAGCCAGAATTTGCTTCTCATCAAAATCCTTTATTTGCAAGTTCATCATCAATATCTCATATTTCTTCACCAGCAAGTCCAAGAGAACAAGTACCTGTGTTTTCAAGAGGAACCTATTTTTCAAGAGCTTGAGGAAGAGGAACCTGTGTTACAAGAGATACCAATACAAGTACCAGTACAAATACCAGTTATTCAAATGTCGGCAGCTCAAAATCAGCCATTTGTTACCTTTAATGGGGGCAAACCATTAAATCTTAGGCAGCATGATGATATACCAGTGGTTGCATTGAAAAGTCTGCCTAGTTTCACTGGTGAAGATGGAACTACACCGATAGAACACATTAGAGATGTAGCATCATTGTGTGATGTTCATCATATTATAGAAGAGAATATAGCAATCAGGCCATTAGCAGCATCTTTGAAAGGTAAAGTTCTTCAATGGTTTAGAGGATTAAGAGTTAATTCTATTACATCATGGGATGAATTAGGAGCTTCTTTAAATAGACAATTTCAAGATAAATCAGATCACTTATCACTTGTTGAGAAAATGACAACTATCAAGAGGGTTTTGTAAGAGCAAATGTTAGATTTCAATTTCAGATTTCAAAGGACATGGAATAAAATTCCAAAAACAGTAAAGCCTTCACCTGAGCATGCAATTTTATATTATTTAAGAGCATTGAATAGTGATATTGCTATCATGATTCAGTCAATGGGTGGAGTTTTTTTACCAGGTGTATTTGATATTACTATTAGAGCATAAAATAGTTTAATATAGACTAGTAAAATTGCACCAAGGCCTCCTACGCCAATATTTCCTGACATTCAGCCATTAATGCCAATTTCAGCACCTCTTATTACATCAATTCCTACTATACCAGCCTTTGGCTATCAAGCAACTGTGAAAAATAATGTTGATCCAATTCTTTCTTATATACAAGAGCTTAAGGGTAATCAAAAAAATATAGCAAAGTTATTGCAGACTGTAAGTAATGACTTAGTGAGCCTCAAAATTCAAGCAAATCAAAATAATAGACCATACCAAGCCCCATATTGGGCAAACAGGCCTCCTTATCAAACAGATTACCAAGGACAAAGAAGAAACTATAATAACAGGCCAAATCAGCAATATAATCCCAATACTGTTAGCTCATCAAAGGAGCTTGTGCCTATGCAAAATAATATGGTTCAAGATTATGCATGGTGTTATCCATGTAACCAACCTCATAACTAGGCTACTTGCATGAATGGAGTGGTCAGTCAAGCACTCATGGTAGAGAATAATTATGCTGCACTGCTGAAAATATAACAAGTGATGTTAATGACCAGCTGGATGCTCAGACTCAGCATAGTAATCCTGATGTTGCTTTAATGAACTGGCAAGTTAATGATTTTTGTGGGGTAAATCAATTAACAGGGTAGAAATAATCTTTTACTAATATTGCAGCTAATATTAGGTCAAAAAAGAGGGATGTTGAGTTACCACAGCAAGCTGATATCAATAAATAGCAAGCTAAAAAAGTACAACAACAAGCTAATAAAGGGAAAAACCTAGTTTCTACAGGTCAACAAGGTCAAAATCAAGCTTCTACTTCTCAAGATGTTCATATTATGCCAAGAGCACAGTAAACAGCTAATAAAAGACAGCTAGAAGTTCAAAAATAGCCAAGCAAAGTACAATCAGATGCTGCTATTCCCAAAGTACAACAAAAGGTAGTGGTCTTTCTTTCAATATACTTGATCATATGAAAAAAGCCATTGTTAGCATATCTATATTGGATGCCTTACACATCCCAGGTCAGAAGGATTTGTTACAAGATGCTTTAGCTCAGTTATCTTTATCAAGTGAAGTTCAAACAAGTCGGCATCAGGTTATGCTCACTAATGAAGCATAAAATAAGAATGAACAGCCAAAACAAGTGAGTAAACCACCTCCTTTTTATTTTAATTTGATAGTTGGTGATCATCTAGTGCATAACTACATGATTGACTTAGGAGCTAGTAGCTCAGCAATGCCCAAACAGCTAGCTGACAAACTTGGTTTGAAGTATGAACCTATTGTAAGAGGAGTTGTACAATTAGATGGTACTAAAGTCAACACAGTTGGGATGTTGAAAAATCTAGGTCTTACCTTACATACATGCCCCAATTTTATAATCCATCAGGACATCCATGTTATTGATCTACCACCTAGTTTTGCCATTTGTTTATCTAGAGATTTCAAAGCAAAACTGGGAGGTTATTTATCTTCTGATTGGACACATCTATTTTTTAGAACCAGATATGGTACTAAAGTTACCATAAAATTAGAACCATTAGCAAATGGCCATCTTGAACCATATACACCCAGTCCAATAAATGCCAATCTTTCAATTTTTGATCAAGAAGAACTAATTACTGTCTATGATCCAAGTACACCTTTAAAGGGCATACCTGATTTAGTTTTGGACCAGTGGGAAGCAGAAAATCATGAAACAGATCCTTTTGATCAAATAGATGAAATAGGTCTTGGTGTATATATGATTCAAGAGAAAGGTGCAGCTATTCCAAATTTGCTAAAAGGAGAAAATCAACAAATTATAGAATCTGAAAATGATATTTGGTAGCTTTATTTTGATGGTTCTAAAAGTAAAATTGGTGTTGGTAGAGGAGTTGTTATAGTTTCTCCTATAGGTGAAAAGTATTACTCATCTTTTCATTTTGCTTTCAGCTATTCAAATAATTTAGCTGAGTATGAATCTTTAGTTCATGGCATGGATTGGAATGGGCTAGAAAAAGAAATATTAAGTGTCTTAAAGCATTTGGAGACAGTGAATTAGTGGTAAAACAAGTGAGAAATATTGCTGCTACAAAAAATGTTTTGCTGAAATTGTACAAACACAGAGTTTGGGATATGATAGAAGAATTTGATGCTTTTAATCTGATATCTATACCAAGGATTGATAATAAACAAGCTGACAAATTGGCTATCATTGGAGCTGAATATGATATTCTGGTAGAAATGAAGAATGTTCATACTCCTCTTTATGTTAAAGTTGTTGTGAGACCATCAATCCCAAATAATAACATCAATTGGCAAATATTTGATAGTGATGAGCAAATTGTTAATTTTCTGATAGAAGAGGCTAAATTTTCTGCAGGAAATTAATAGCAATACGATGATCAGATACTACAGTTAAAGTCAAATAAATTACATAAGGGGTTGGTAACCTTAGAGTCAATATTTAATATTGATGATTAGGCAAGAAGAGACAAAGCTAGCTTATCAGTGAAACAGGAACATTATGAGCCTATTGAGATACTTAAAGATAAGTTGCTTAAATTTGGAAAAGTGTGCACAAAAGAAGAACAACAAGCATTTATTCATCTTTGTCAAGAATTTAGTGATGTATTTTCTTGGGAGTATGGAGATCTAAAGGGTTTTAACCCTGAGTTAGCTCAATAGACTATTGAGCTTGAACCCAAGGCAAAACCGGTTAGACAGAAGCAAAGGCCATTAAAGCCAAAGCTGGAAGTTCTCATGAAGACTGAATTAAACAAGCTAATAGAAGGTGATATAATCTTTTCGATTAAGCATACATCTTCGGTCTCTAACTTAATTCCTATTAGGAAAAAGAATGGAGAAATCAAATTATGTGTTGATTTATGTGATTTATTGGATGGTTATTCAGGCTATAATCAGATTCTAGTGAGAGAGGAAGATCGATACAAGACTGCTTTCACTACCAAATGGGGTACACTGGCTTATAGAAAGATTCCATTTGGATTATCAAATGTAGGTGCAACATTCCAAAGAGCTATGGATATGGCCTTTCAAGGTCTTATAAACAAATTTGTACTTGTATATTTAGATGATGTAACTATTTTTTCAAAGAAAGCTGAAGATCACTTTTATCATCTAAGACTAATTTTTGAAAGATGTAGAGAGTTTGGGGTTTCACTCAACCCAAAAAAGAATATTTTTTTAGTGCATGAAGGAAAGATTTTAGGACACATAGTGTCAAAGGACGGAATATCCATAGATCCTGAAAGAATTTCTACGATATTAGCATTACCACTTCCTACTCATAAGAAAGGTTTGCAAAGCTTTCTTGGAAGAATCAACTTTGTAAGGAGGTTTATACCAAATATAACAGCATTATTACAACCTTATAGCCATGTTGTAGAAGAATATTCCTTTCAGCTGGACAAAGGAAGAAAGTAGAGTTTTGAAGAAATCAAAGAGGCACTTGCTACTACCCCTACACTAATCAATCCAAATTTTGACAAAGATTTTATTTTGTATGCATTTGGTAGTATTGATACCATATCATCTATGCTTTGTCAGCAAAGTGAGGAAGGATTAGAACAACCTGTGGCTTTCTTTAGCCAAATTTTGCATGATTATGAGGTAAGATATTGATTTGTTGAGAAACATGTCTTCGCTGTCATAAAAAGCCTTAAAAAGTTTAAGCACATGCTTTCAAACAATAGAATACAGCTAATGGTTGCCCATCCGATAATAAAAGAATTCTTGTTTAGTATATATCTAAATGATAAGAGAGTAGGATGGATAACAAAAGTGATGGAATTTGATATTCAAATTAAAGTTACAAAGCTGGTCCGAGGCAAAGGATTGTGTGAATAGCTAGCAGAAAATGAATGAAATAGCACTAGACTTGAAGGAGAAGCTAAGACAGTGCTACAAAATAAGGGAAAAGCTATTGTCCCAGACCCACCTACAAGTTGGGTGCAGCAAATGATTCATTATCTGCATACCAGAGACTATCCTGAAGGTCTAGACAGATTAAATAGAAGGTACTACAGGCTGCAAGCCATTCCTTATGCTATGATATATGGAGTTTTGTATAAAAAATATTTTAATGGTGTTTTGTTAAGGTGTGTACAGCCAGATCAGATTCAGAAAATTCTAGAAGAATTCCATGAAGGACCTTCTGGAGGTCACTTTGCACCAAGAACAACAGCTTTGAAAATTATGAGAGCTGGTTATTATTGGCCAGAATTGTTTAAAGATGCACATGATTAGGTGCAGAAATGCACCAAATGTTTAGTTTTTACAGGTAAACAGAAGCTTGCAGCAATGCCCCTGCATCCAATTCAGGTAGAACAACCATTTGGCAAGTGGGGTTTGGACTTCATTGGTCTCATCAATCCAACATCAAGTCAAGAACATAAGTGGATCTTAACTGTAATAGATTACTCCACTAAATGGACTGAAGCAGTTGCATTAAAAGAAGCTAATGAAACTTTTGTCCTGAACTTCTATCAAGACTTAGTATCTAGGTTTGGTACCCCTGATTCAATCATTTCTGACAATGCTTTAGCATTCATTGGTTTAAGAGTTTTTGATTGGTCTGTAAAGAATAACATATTTTTGAATACGTCATCTAATTATTACCCTCAAGGTAATGGACAAGCAGAATTAACCAACAAAAATTTGATTAAGATAATAAAGAAAATAGATAGCATTGAAAATCATAGGTCTTAGGCTGTGCAATTGGAGTAATTTTCTTTTATGTTGTGAAAAACCCTTTTCCTTCAAGAATAAAATCATTTCCAGCCTTCCTTTGAATTATTTTTGTGATCAAATTACCAAAAGTGGTTTGTGTGTATAGATTTTCTGAGATCTATTGTGAGTTAGATTGTCAGTTTTTTCATCAAATTTAGGTGCATCACCATACTTTTATTATAGTTTTAGTGCTTTTAGAAGATACTTTTAACCCTTTTCCATATCAAAGTCATAGATCCAATTGAATATTATAAGAGAACCAGTCCATAATCTGGAGGTTCAGGCTCACCATAGGTCACCCATAGCCTGAGTTTGATCTCATGTTACACAAGATTACTGAGCTTCACAACTCTGCATAATGGGTGCAATCCTACTCGTTAACATGAATTCTTGAAGATGATGAAAATGCAAACAAGTTTTGAAGATGGAAGATGAAAGGACTTAATGTTCATTATGCAGGTTGTGAAAAATGAGGGTGTGTGAGTGTGGTCTTAAATGGATCAAATTGAAATAAGATTTTTAAGTATGAGAAGAATTGAAGATATATTTCTTTGAGGTGATTGATCATATAAATTCTAATGGCACAGAAGGGGAATATGAAAAAGTTTTTTTTATTGCGGGTTCTTTATTGAAAGAAAATGAAGATGAATATATAGAGAAGAAAGATATGGATGCAGAGATGAGAAGAATGTGAAAGGACATTCTATTTTTATAAAATGAATTTGCAGGAATGAATAAAAAAAAAGAATGAAGACACTATGCAAAGAGCTTATAGATTGAACCATGCCAAGTATGAAGACAATATGCAATTGATTGTGCATCAAGTGATTTGATTATGTAGAGATAAAATTAGGTGATTTGATTATGCAGAGATAAAATCAGATGAATTGATTGTGCAAAGATAATGAGACTAATATGTAGATTGAATTGAGTATAATTGCAAAGGGATATACAAATTCAAGGGTTTGTATTGAAACAGAGAAACCCTTTGTATTATTTGTATTGTGTCCAAAATAATTGTTTATTGCCAGTGAGGCTTGTATGGTCAGTGAGACCTCTTTGTAGCTAATGAGGCTTATATGGTCAGTGAGACCCATTTGTAACCAGTGAGGTTCTTGATTAAGCTAGTGAAGAATTTCATAGTAGTTTTTCTTCCCCTAGAGGGTTTTCCACTCATCAAATCAGGTGTCATGGTTCTTGTTTGTCTTCATGTGTTCATGTGCTCTTCTTAAGGTTATGATTCATACTTTTCATCATCATACTTGTGCATATGAATTTGATAGATTATTGATGTTTCCTCTATTCTTTGTCTTGTAAATTAAAAGGTGTGAAAAGATTTTAAAAATTAGACAACATTGATTCACCCTCCCTCTCAATGTTGTCCTATAAGTTCCAACAAGTGGCATCAGAGCATAGGTTCTCTATAGAAGTCTAATCGGCTTGGGTAGGTCCTGAGTGTGGAGTACCATGGGTAAGTTCAAAAGAAATAGAGAAAAGAAAAATGTTAAGTCTCCAACTAATCAAAAGACACCATCTATACCAAATTCAGATGTTGATATAAAATCAGTTGATAGAAATGTCTCAAAAGTTGAGTCAGGAGTTCCTTTCTTTGATGGTTCAAAATTCTCTGTTTGGTACATTAGAATGCAAGTTTATCTATCCTCTTTAGGGTATGGTGTTTGGATGTCTGTTGAATTACCTAATTCTACAAATAGCAAAGAGGCTTATGAATGGAATCATATAGCAAAGAAGGCTATTCTATCTATTTTATCTAATGAAGTTTCTTGTAAAGTTATGCATTATGAAACAACTCAGGATGTGTGGAAGGAATTGATAAGATCTATCAAGGTGATGCACTTGGAGGAGAGAACAACTTGTTATCTGAGAAGAGTGACAATGATGGAAGTCATTCACATGAAAGAGATGGGGTACTATCTGATTCAGAAGAAGACATCTTTGTGGATGAAGATGGACATGAGTTTGATGAACAAGAATGTGAGGTTGATGTTGAAGGAGAACTCATATGTGCTCTGAGTGAGATCAAGAAATATAAAAAGGAGAATCACAGATTAGAGTTGCAGCTACAATAGGAAAAAGAATCCAAAGACAAAGTAATTTCATATCTTGAAAGAGTATCTTTTGATCTTGAAGAGGCAAGAAGTCAGATTGTAAATTTAATGACACAAATTAATGAATTAGATAAATTAATTATCAATCTGAAGACAGAGGTTAAGGAAGCTAAGAGGATTGTTGATGTAACAAAGTTTGAGTTGGAAACTAAAGTAGTTGAATGTCAAAAGCTTGAAGGAGAAATAGTCTCTTTAAGAAAAGATCTTGAGGATGTTAAGAAGCCGTTGGAAAAGAATTTGAAATTTGAAGAGAGAACAAGCAAGTTACATGAGATGCTGGGTAAACAAAAACAACATAGGGACACTACTGGACTTGGTTATGAAAAGGGACAATCTTCTAAAGTTATAGAAACTCCAAGAAAGAAGATAGATTTGGACTATCATGTTGCTGCTCCTAAAGACAAAAAGAAGATTGAAGTTGAAATAAAAACCAAAGATGAGTTTGTAAAAATGAACAATCAAAAGAGAAATTCAAGAAGGGCCACTCCATCAAGACAAGCTTATATGTGCAGGTATAATTATTCATTTAATGGTTATTGTTATATCTATAATCATTTTGGACACAAAGTAGTTGATTACAAAAGAAATCAATCTAATGTTGATTTAGTGTGCTACAAGTGCAATAATGTTGGTCACATACAAAGAAACTGTAAAATGCATAAAGGATATGATCATGCATGGAATCATAACATAAGTTCTCAAAGGATGTCAAAAAGGTATTATCATTCATTTGATAATGATTACAATATAGTCTGTTATTTGTGCAACTCCCTTGGTCACAAAGCACATAGTTGCAGAAAAGTATCACCTAGTTTGAAAAGTTGGAAAAGGAAAGAGGTTGAAAAAGTTTGGAGGAAGAAAAAACCTGTAAAAGTTTGGAGACTAAAACAAAATCAAAAGAAGACAAATTCTAAACTTGTGCATCTTGCACAAGTTACATCATTAGTTGCATAACAGATAGCATGAAGTAAGGGGGAGTTGTTCATGTCCTATCAATTATCCCCAATAAGTTTCAGGAGGAGATCATTTGATGTTTGTCAATATGGTGATTTTGTTTTGGTTATCATGCTATTGGTTTCTTGCCTGATAATGTTTGCTAGGATGCTATCATATCAGTCTTGTGAAATGAACTTCTTAATGGTGTTAATAACTATGTTGATTTTCAGTGTGTGATAGTGATACATGTGATCAATAGTTTATGTTGATAAGAAGTTCAGGAGTTCAATGCACAGAGTTTGGTGATGTTGAGTGACTTGATGGGATGATTTGAAATCAAGAGACAATAGTTCTTGTTGATTGCATTATGTTTTAGATGTGGTTCTGTATATATCATATTTGACATTGTGTTGTAAAAAGTGTCTTGTGCAGGAAGAGGAGGATGGTTTTCTTTATCATGCCAAGAAATGTGTGCAGGAGTTGATTGGTTGCAAGTTGTTATAGGTTGATTGTCCATTAAGAGTATGGTACAATCTATAGACAATTTATAACAGTGGTTTAATGCTTTGATTGATATCATCATAGTTTGTTAATCTCTTGCTAATGTTGTATATGAGTTATTTTTCACAGGGGGAGATAATAGCCTTTGTCATTAGATGTCAAAAAGGGGGAGATAGAGAGAGAATGCATCATGCAGTTTTGCCATCAATGACAAAAGGGGAGATTGATGGAAGTTAATTGTCATTGATGTCAAAAAGGTGACAAGTTAGTAATCAGGATTTCAGGATCTTACTTTGTCAAGAGCTTATGTCTTGATGTGTTGATGCTTTGATGTGGATCATTTGATGTTTTGATATTGTCAATCTATATTCGATGATTGCCATGCCTTAGGATGTTGAAGACATTGATCTGATCTTCTCAAGTTTTGATGCATGTTGAGTTTGGTTTGGTATACATGCAAAAGTTATCATATTGAGTGCAAGTGTGCAAAGACATAAAAGATTTGCAGAGGATGTTATCAGAATGCTTCATGTCATGATGGTTGGGTGTAGGAGACCTCATTGATCTTCTTAAAGATTACATGAAGTTGTTGGTTGATGACATAATCATATACCATGCAAAGTATGTAAAAGAATCATTAGGGTGCTTACTTTTATGGTTGATGTTGACATAATCATATACCTCACATGAGTTGATGTTGTACTTCAACATATGATTGTCTTATTCTCTTTTCATCAAAGGTGCCTTCTTCAAGAGGCTTGTGCTGGTCATTATCATGGAGGAGTTTTTTATTGTCATGTCTTCCCTAATTCATGATGTTCAAGTCTCTAATGCTCATATCTGCAATAAAATATCTTCATGATCACCTTGGTATTATTATTTTGTCATTGATTTTACTTCATATAGGTAGTCATCATGTGCCTTAGATGTTGTATGACTTGTATGCCTTCATGAAGATTTCAATGTTGTTCATTTTCATGATGTCTTCATTATCAAAGGATCAGATGTCTCTATCATCAGAGTTGTCTCATGACTTGACAAGAGCATGACAAGTTCAATTGTATTACAATGTTCAATTGCAAAGTTGAAGACATGATGAATTAGGGTTTTTAATTGCTTCAATACTCAAGTGACTTTAAAGGTTTTGAATAAAGTTTAAAAACACTTAAAAACCTATCACAATCCTCTCTCTACTCGTCATATGATTTTTACACTTTTTGTTCTAATTTTGAAGTGACCTATAATTGCAAGTTATGTCACTTAAAGTGACTTGCTAAAGGGGTTCTAAGTCATTATTATGACTGGCCTCATCCTCTTTCTCACCGATGGCACAGGTTTCTCTATGAGTGCAATGGGCGCCAAACTCTCATCATTGGTCCTCTTTAAATCTTTGATGGGTGCGAAATAGAAGATCTATGGTCATTATTCAAATGGAACCCCTGACCTCTATGCATTACTTTTGACATGCTCGAGGCCGTCATAGTGCCTTGACTACAGAGATAAGCTTTATAAAGCTATTTTTAGCAGTTTTAAAAAGGCAGAAAGTTGGCAAATTAAAGGCTTATTTTTTGGAGATTCTAAGTGATATTTTCAAGGAGATTTTTCTAATTTTAAACCTCACTCTCGTGCCTTTATGATAGGAAAAAGGAGTTGTGTTATTTTTTCTAAATATGGAGAGATTTTTTTTTATGTGGATTTTAATTAGCTTTGTGAAAGTGGAGAATAGGGGTCTTTATGTATTCATGCAGAATGGATCCGAATATAATTTGTTTATTATTCATTATTTTTTGGAGGCTCTGCAATTAATATTTTTATATAGGTGGTCAGATAGAATGACAAAAATATTATTGAAGATTTTTTATCTTTATTTTATGAAGACCATATTTGCAAAGAAGGTGAATAGATTGGAGCTTATTGAAGGAGTGTTTTTGAAAAAGGAAAATGAAGATGCAAAGAGAGATGAATATGAAAGGTCAATTTATTTTTATTGCAGGTGAATGAATTCTTGAAGATGATGAAAATGTAAATAGGTATTGAAGATGGAAGATGAAAGGACTTAATGTTCATTATGCAGGTTGTGAAAAATGAGGGTGTGTGAGTGTGGTCTTAAATGGATCAAATTGAAATAAGATTTTTAAGTATGAGAAGAATTGAAGATATATTTTTTTGAGGTGATTGATCATATAAATTCTAATGGCACAGAAGGGGAATATATAAAAGTTTTTTTTATTGCAGGTTCTTTATTGAAAGAAAATGAAGATGAATATATAGAGAAGAAAGATATGTGATACAGAGATGAGAAGAATGTGAAAGGACATTCTATTTTTATAAAATGAATTTGCAGGAATGAATAAAAAAAAAGAATGAAGACACTATGCAAAGAACTTACAAATTGAACCATGCCAAGTATGAAGACAATATGCAATTGATTGTGCATTAGGTGATTTGATTGTACAGAGATAAAATCAGGTGATTTGATTGTGCAAAGATAAAATTAGATGAATTGATTGTGCAGAGATAATGAGACTAATATGCAAATTGAATTGAGTATAATTGCAAAGGGATATGCAAATTCAAGGGTTTGTATTGAAACAGAGAAACCCTTTGTATTATTTGTATTGTGTCCAAAATAATTATTTATTGCCAGTGAGGCTTGTATGGTCAGTGAGACCTCTTTGTAGCTAGTGAGGCTTGTATGGTCAGTGAGATCTATTTGTAACCAATGACGTTCTTGATTAAGCTAGTGAAGTATTTCATAGTGGTTTTTCTTCCCCTAGAGGGTTTTCCACTCATCAAATCAGGTGTCATGGTTCTTGTTTGTCTTCATGTGCTCTTCTTAAGGTTCTGATTCATACTTTTCATCATCATACTTGTGCATATGAATTTGATAGATTATTGATGTCTCCTCTATTCTCTGTCTTGTAAATTAAAAAGGAATAAAAAGATTTTAAAAATTAGACAACACTGATTCACCCCCTGCCCCCCTCTCAGTGTTGTCTTGTACTCCAACATTTTGTTGTGTTGATTTTGTTGAATGTGTTGAATATCTTGACCTCATGATAGAATCAGGGGTTGGACTTGATCTTTTTTTTTTTGTGTGTTTTCTAATATTTTTGGTCTTTCGATGAATGAAAACATTTTTCTGTTCTTTTTCTCTAAATTTCACGAAGATCTAATTATCTAAAAAGGGAAAATGAATGCAAAACTATATGACTTTCTTATGTAAACTAGACTATGTTTTTGTGTTTTTGTGGGTTGATTTCCAATTTGTAATCTAACAAAAATCAAAATTGCAACTAATCTAAATACAATGAAATGAAATTAATCTAAGAAAGTAATTCAAACTAATATAAGAAGTTGAAATGCAAAAATTACTCTAAGAAATAAACTTAAATTTTCTATCAAGAGAAAAATAAGCAATATGTTACTTTCCTGAGAGCAAAGTTTGATCTAATTACTATTGAAAACTTGGATAACTTGTATGAATAGGGTGGTAGTGCATAGCATGAGTTCTCAAAAGTCCTTTGGGCAACCATTCCTTCCTCTACAACAATGGGGTCATCCTCTTGTCAACAAGGACAAAATAGAGATAAAAATCAATTGGCTATGAGCTTCGAAGCTATAGAATTGAAAAAAGGTAATTGATTTGAACATATGGATGCTATTGGGAAGAAAATGGATTGAGCTATGAAGCTATGAATGAAGAAAAAGGCACACAATGTCTTGCAATGAAAATAAAAATGCTATGGAAGCAACTATTTACAAAGCAAAAAGTAAGAATGCAATAATGAATTTGCCTCCCCAAATGCATAGAAGAGGGGGTATTGATAGGCTAGAAATCCACACCAAACGTGTTAGTGATTAGGGAGTTAACATAATTGATTGAGAAATGATTTGGCTTTGATTGGAAGTGAACAATGGTTGTCCAGAGAGAAGATCATAGAAGAATAAGTGGATAACAAAAGATTGATTAAGAGATAAGAATAAATTTATTGGGAGTCAAGAATAGATGGATTGAGAGTCTAGAAATAGTTAGGGGGAGTGGCCAATTAATTGTGCATGAAGGAGATCACCATCAAGAGCTAAAAATGGATCCAAACTAGGTTAAAACTGGAAGAAAACATACATGGAAAAGATGACAGGGTTGCCCCTTTCGAGAAGTGGCTCACCCCTTTTAGCAAGGCAAGTCACCCCTGAAGACTCGGGTTAAGTTATGGGGTCACCTAGGGTGACCCTGAATACAATAGGATTGAACTAGGCATGGTGGTTTAAAGGTGGAAAAGTGGTCTTGGAAGGCTAAAAAAGGCTTGGAAGATCTGAAACAAGGAAAAACACATAAGGAAAGTGGGTCACCCTTGTAGATTACACTTCAACGACAGGTTCACCCAAGGAGACCATGAAGTCAATAGGGAGACCTAGATAGAAAGGTTTGGACAAGTAAAACAAGGGTACAAAGGGATTTGGAAGGTCAATTGAATGGGCCACAAAAGAAATAATGATGAAGAAGCTCCTAGGGAAAATGAATTTTGCCTCTTGTGAGGTGGATTGGTCATGTCATTAGGGCTAGCAAGTGACAAGAGTGGTTTGTCGAACATGGGCTAGGTGGTCAACAAGATAACATGTAGGACCTTAAAAGGTTATCTTGAAGGTTAGGGAGGCACAAACAAAGATAAAAACAATCAAAAATGAGTCACCAAGAGAGAAGCTGCTAAGATGTCTACATATTTCATTCTTCCATGTACATGATTAGAACTATATCTCATCATCAAACTTCCATGTACGCGTATGTGCTTTTTTCATACTTATAGTTACACATGGAGTAATCTTAGAGTAGGGTTTGATAGGGTACTCAAGTTTCTAGATCGAACCATGTTGTCAAATGAATCTTTCTTTTCCTTTGCTAGCTATTATTCCTTACCAGTGAAGACTTTGTTAGATGTTATCCTTTTAGACCACTTTCTAAAATGATTTCATATTGAGTCACAACTTACCAAACCCAAGGCCATGAAGACTTAATTTTTTAAACATGTTGCTACTTACAAGGCCACATCAACCCAAATTCAATGTATTTGAAATTTGGAACCACATCCCAACAATGAGACAAGATGGATAGCCTGGTGTAATGATGTCATCACTTGTACTTCCCAATTCCTCCACATATATGGGCGCCAATTGCCCATTCTCATCTTCGTTCATACAAGGCCACCACCTTGGAGCTCCACCAAGACACCAAACCTTAGAGGCACAACCTTTTGACTTTGATGCTCATCTTCATGTGGCTTAGCTCCACCACCAAAAGCAGGTTGTAGATGCTCATTCTGCATATGCAACCCAAATCAAAGCTCAACGTCATTGGCTCCTCAACCTTAAGGAGGCTATCTTATAAATGCTCTTAAGGAACCTTAAGGAGGCTATCTTTTGTGTAAATGCAATTTATCTTGTTTAGCTAATATATATATAGTCTATTTTTGGCTTGTTCCACTTCCATCCCTCTCTCTTGGGTCTATTTTTATTTGTCCTAATTCATCTCTCAATCTTTTATATATATACACTTATATATTTATAGGTTCATTTATACATTCTCTTTTTATCTTTTCGATTTTATCGTTCTTTCTTTGTACTTTCCTCCAATAGTTTTCTCTTGGTTTTGTCTTCAATCTTAATTTTCCTTCTTTTCTCCTTTCTCCTTCACTTTGCATGTCTTTTGATTTTATTATCTCTTCTTGTTTTTCTCCGAGTTCTGTCTCATTCCTCATCATTTTCTCCTTCCTCACTTTCCTTTTTATGTTCTTTATATTCCCGCTTTTGATCTTCATCATCTCTTCTTACTTGGTTTCTCCCTTTCTTTTTTTATTTTCTCCTTGTCTCTTTTCTTCTTCTTTGGTGGTTGTATGTCTTCTTCTTTTCCACTTTGGCGGTTTTGTATTTTCACTCTTTCTCTTCCTCCTTATATTTATATATATCTAATTATTATATATTTTTGGATAATCATTATATTTTGATACCTATTTATCTCTATTATATATTTCATATAAATATTTTATATTTTTAGATACTAGCTACCTACTCCTCTCCCATTCTTCTTTCATTGTACTCATTTAATCGCTTTCCTTGTTCATATTTATATATATACTTCTAACTCCCTTGCATGGATATTTTTCATTTCTTCATTGTCTTTTTTAGACACATCTACCGATTTTATCTCCTTATCTCTTTACCCATTTAATTCCCTTGCATTTACTTATTTCTCCCCTGGTTTGATCCTTGTTGCTCCTCTCTTCTTTGTCATTTTGCTTCTCATCTCTTTACTTCTTTTTGTGTTACCATTTCAGCCTTTCTTCTTTCTCTTGTGTCTCTCTATTATGCTATCTCTTTGCTTTTTCTTCTATCATTCTTCTCTCCTATCTAGTTGTTTTCTTATATATGTTATGGCATACTTTAGGTTATATTATTATTCTTTGTTTCGATCTTTCACTTTTTGCATACATCTTTTTGTATTTACTTACATATAGTTTGATACTCATACTTACACCTATTTTTACTTTTAAAGATATACATTTATATGTATATCCTTTTTATATATTTTAGATCCATATATATATTTAGATACCTATTATATAACTTTAGATACTTTTTATTTTATTATATATTTATTTAGATCCTTTTATATTTATACATATCTTTTTATATAAATATATATATTTATATACATTCATATATAAATATATTTACTTATATTTAGACATATATATTTATATTTATCTAAATATTATATTTTTTGATACTTATTTTATTTAGACATTTTTCATTTTATAATTTTCAGTGTGGGGTTCCTTTTCACTCTATTTCTTTTTTGTTATGCTTTGTCTTGTTTCCTAGGACTTATCTTATAACCCATGCCTACCTCTATCTCTCCCCTTTTAAAAGACTCTATCTGTAGTTTTAATTCATTTGTATTCTCTTCTTATTCTTGATGATGGATCATAGAGTGTGATCCAAAACATTGATACAAAAAAAGCAACATAGTTTTTCTAGAAGCTCACAATTTGAACATTATTACTGTTTGGGAAATGATGTAATAGACCTAGCATTCTCAACCTGCAATTTTTATCAAAATTGACTTCACCAAGGCTTATGATCACATTGAATGGCCTTTCATTCTTGCCATGCTCTAGGCACTTGGTTTTGGCCCATTTTTTATTCGTTCTATTCAGATGTTATTTGTTGATGCCTCATCTTGCATCACCATTAATGGTTAATAATCCAATCCTTTTGGGATTTTCTGATCCATCCATTAAAGTTTCCCTTTATCCCTAACAATTTATGTGCTTGTGGCTAAAGGATTTGGCTATCTATTAGCCCATGCGATCTCTCAAAAGCTTGTTAAAGGCATTGCTTTTGCCAATTATTCTAACCATTTGTTTAATTGTCATTTTTCCAATGATATTTCCTCACCTTTATTGAGGATGCAAATAATGTCAAACAAGCTCTTCTTTGCCTCGATGTAATCTACCAAGCCTCTAGTTTGAGTATTCAATGGAAAAAGACCTAGTGCTATAGGCAGTCTTTTCTTCCTAAACCTAGTTGGTTAGACAATTATGGCTGGAATTGTGATGTAGGAGCATCCAATGGTGTAAGGGCAATATTGCATAACCCAAAAATAAATTTCTTTTGTTTTGTTGTTTTGTATGGTTGTTTAGTTGTGTTGGAGCCCGGGTTGACATTCTCAGTGGTTCAGGATAGTCAAAATGTTTATAACTCTAAAAATAATAACCTTGCTATTTTTAGCAGGTTTGCATTTATACATGTATGGACTTGAAAATTTACCCCAAGAAGCAGAATTATAAAATTAAGCTAACGGGGAAGAAATCATCTCAATATCATTTATGGTTTGTGAGATATTAAATTTTTTGTTTTCAAAAACCCCTTGTAAAAAGTTTCAAAGTCAAACTTGAGGCACTTAGAGGCCCCGTACAATCCTGAAAATCCAAATGTATTTTAATAGACATTTGGCGAAAAATCACTTTTTCATGATCTTTCCAACTCATTAGACAATTTGTCAATCAGATGCTTGGTTCAAAATTTATGGTTCCCAGAAGTTCTGTTACCAAATTTCAAAATTTAAAATATCTTGAGTGGAAAAGATACAATTGGACTCTTTGAGCACCAGAAAGGGATAGACTTTCCCAAAAGGAATAGGAGAAGGAGTGTGGAAAGTAAGGGGAAAGGTAGGATAAGAAGGCAGGGTGAGGAAGATAGAGGCAGTTTCTGAAAAGTAGTTCTCGAGCTCCAACTTGTAGGATTTTAGAGTTAGAAAATTTTTCTGTAATATAGCCCATGTTGCTATAACATGTGGTCTTGAGACCCGTGCATGTTGGTAATTGCATGTTGTAATTACATTTTTATGGATATAATCTGAAGGAGTTTGTGGCATACTTACTATATTATTGTGTCTAAATGTGTTTGAGGGGGAGTACCCTTTGCCAAATTGTATTGATCATGGGGAGGTCTTTCATTTTTTGGGCATTCTCTTTACTTTTCAGGCTTCTCCTATAGTCCTCTAGAAAGTTGTTGCCAAGATTGAGAAGAAAATGAGCTATTGGATTACCAAGCCTCTTTCTTTGGCTAGTAAATTCTAGATTTGCTCTAAATTTTGGCTACCACTCATGTTTACTACTCCTCTCAAGTTGGGTACCTCTGAAGGCCTCATATTTAAAAGTTGAGAAGCCACTTAGAGATTTTATATGGGCTTCTAGTGATGGGCATTAAGGATTTCCTCGTATTGCTTGGGAATTATATTGTCTTCCCCATGATATTGGTGGCTTAGGATTGCTTTCAATTTGTCATCAAGACATTACTTTATGTGCTAAATGGATTATCAGGGCTTTGGAAGGGAGTGATGTCTAGAAAGTTCTCATCACACACATAGATATTCTTTCTAATTGACCTTTTGAGCATCCAACTTGGAAAGACCTTGATCTATGTACTCTCCTCAACATGAGGGAACCTATCCAAGTTCAAGGCACATTTGTTATCAAGAGCATTTGAAAAGTATGGGAGTCTATTAAGCCCTGGCTTCTATGGGCAGGAAATGAATTCTACAATGACTTTTCAATCAATCAACTGTCTATTTGATGGTCCCTAGTTCTTTCCAGTCAAGACCATTCTCTAGCTAAAGCTCCTTGGGTTTAGCTTTGAAATTTTTCAAAAGAGTGATTAAATTTCTTCTTGATCTTTTATTAGTAGAGCTACCAATAATTTTATTTCTTGGCCAAAGGTCAAGCTGAAATTTGGGCTTTCGAATCAAGATTAGGAGATATTCTAGATTGTTATTGATGTCATTCCTCTCCCCATGGTTCACAAAATTAGGGTTAGGTCTTTCAAGCCCTGGTGGAAAGATTAGAAATGGTATCCTAACATGCCATTTCATAATTACATACCTTGCAAAGAATATTTATGGCTTTCACATCATCTCCCAATGGTGGAATAGTTTAATCATGATTGGCATCTTTAGTTTTCTATTGGCACTTGGCACCGTGTATTCCAGTCTATCTAGTCAATCATTCTTAAGCCTAAGTTGGCTCATTTTGCATGGTGCATTCTCAACCAAGGTATTCTGTTTGGTTCTCACTTGACTCATGTGGGAGTTCTCAACCCTCATTGTCCATTTGGTAGATAGTTCAAGACTCTTAAGCATCTCTTTTGGTTTTCACCAAAGCTCAATAATCTTGTAGTTGGATACATGCTTTCTTTAGCCCTTTTCGACCCAACCCCTTCTCATGGTATATGGTTTTGCTAGGAGACTAGCTCTGTCTCCCATTAAAATATACCTAGATTTTGTTGGGAAATGAGGTGTCTCAACCTTGCATATTTCCCATAGCATTTATTTGTATTTAATATTTTCCCACGGTTAGTTATTGTTTTTATTTAGCTCCAAAATAATGAAGGGGCGTTTGAATTCTTAATTGGCACTTTTGCCACATGTTAGTGCCTTGAAAATTGAAATATTAGTTGTCAAAAGATGCCCACATGATAGTATATCATGGAAGGACTATTTTTAGCAATATTATAACAAATTCTATGACAACTGTAAGGGTCAAAAATATGGGAGAACATTTTGGACGTGAGAGCTTATTTTTAGACTAGAATCTTGGCTAAGAAGTTAAGCATATGATTTTGTAAAACCACATAATAGTTTCTTGGTTGTGAGAAGTCTATAAATTAGAGGCTTAAAAAGAAGTTTGGGTGAGGAGAGTTTTATGCAGGGTTATGTTGTCAGTTTTTCCTCCAAAGGAGCAAGATGTAAATCTCCATGTTAAAGCTTTGAGCCTGCAAGTGTATTGTAATGTGTTTGTTGTTGCAGATTAATACATTGGTTCAATGCTTTGGAGTGTGGGTTTTTTACCCGAAAGGGTTTTCCCCACGTATATTGGTGTCTCTTCTCTTATGTTTATCTTTCTTCTATTCTTCTTCTATTCTTGTTCTTAAAGTGTTAATTTATATGCCGTTATGCTCCTAAAATTTATTTAGATATGTAAACTACATTATCTTTCCTCTAAGGATTAATGAGATGGGAAATCAACTATGTCTGTTTCCGCTTTAAAGGCATAGTAGTATGTGCTTTCATCAAGTTATTGAATATATGTTTAAGTAAAATATAGGATGCTGTAATGTGCATGCTGGGTTCCTCTTTTCCCTTTCAATTGGTATCAGAGCTACAGTGGTTCCATGGTTGGATGAGATTGCATGTGTTGGTTCCATGGTGTTTAAGATTATAGGTATTTCTTCTGTTGTGATTCTTAGCCTGGCAAGCTTGAGGGAATCTGTAGGAAGGAATTGGATGATTATTAATCCTTATTTGAGTGGAAGACTTGCAGTTGATCTTGTTTTTAGGTTACAACAGGCTTTTGAAGGATGGAAAAGATGGAGTATTATGGAGTTGATCATGTGGTTATATTTAATATGATATTGCTCTGGAGCTCCTGTTTGATAGTATGTAATAACGCTCATGCATGGTGGTTATGTTCTTTAATTCTATGGTCGTTTGCAGCAAAGTATTCATGTTGGGTGTTTGTTCTTGGCTCCCTGATCACATGGAGATACTTGGGTTGTTATGACTATGGTTTGGTGTGCTTATATTTGGTGCTTGGTTTTAGTCCCTGGCATTGGAAGGCATTGTTTTGTTAACCTCGAATGCATGTAGGCTATAGAGTTGATCATTGGATGATCTAAAAGCTTCTGGAACAGCCTAGCTCCTTCGTATGCTTGTACATGGTGGTGGTTGTAGAGTTGGCCTACAAGTGGGCATGGAGTTCCTGGGCCTCTTCTTCCTTTTGATTGGTTGTACTTGCATGTCTCAGTTTCATATTGATTTGATCTGAGGGTTTTGTATATTTTCTATTTAAAATCTATGGTGTTGCTATATAGAGCCTAATCAGACTCGGAGGTTGCATTTTCCCCACTTTTATCGGCGCGGTTTCCCCCCAACTTCCTACGGGGTCAAGGGGCAGCGCCCCTAGCGCGTTCCCTGTCGCGATACAGGGCGGGGTCGAGGGGTAGCGCCCCCGAAACCTCACACGGTTTTTTATTATTTTATAAAGGCACCGGGAGTTATTTTTCATTGACCGACATAAGAAAACCCTATTTTTGTAACCGACAAAGAGCTTGTAAAAGCGGCTAAGGGTTAGGGTTTTGATATATTGTATTGTAGCATTTTGCAGCGGTATTGAGTTGCAGGGATTGCTGATTGTAATCGGTTTGATTTACTGGATAATAATATTGGACTCTCTGTTTGGTGGATGTAGCCTGAGTTTGGGTGAACCACGTTAAAACTTGTCTCTCGCTGTTATTAATTCTGTGTATTTCCATTTCTCTGTTTAATCTTTATTTGCATTTAATTGATATCTTCTGCCGGCTAACCCTAACATATGCTTATGCGTATCTGTGTTATTCCATTATCCTGGTTTAACTATTTTGGTGGTTTTCAGACTTGTGGGTCTTCCAGATGATAAGTGGATATGGATTTGCATGTATGTCAGTGACATGGTGGTTTTGTAGGTTTTACACAATTAATCAAAACTTGTGGTTTTGTAGATCTGCAGACAAACTATTTTTCAGATTATGATTCCTTGGGGGTGTTTATGGATGTAAGATAGTTGCAAGTTTGCATGTATTCTTCGTGCATGGTGTGAGGAGGTTTGTAGCTTTCTTAGTGTGGAGATGTTGGTATGTGATTAGTCACTCATCATTTTTACAGTATATGCTTGATGAGTTCCTTGACTATAGTTATTCATCGAATCTAGTGATGATTTGGTGTTTGAGTCTTGAAGTCTACAGGTTGTCTTCTTTGATATCTCAGTTTGTAGGTTATTAATGTAATGATGAGTTTGCCTGTTACATTTGTTTTGGATCTTTGAGTTATGTAGTTTGTGGATTAGCTACCCATTTGTTGCAATGGGATGACTCGAATGTGGACTATCTTTATCCACGAGATTGATTCAATGCTTATGCAGACTTTGTTAGTTGGCCTTGTCTGTGGTTATTTGTGCATTGGTATATTGCATTGGGATGAGAGGATGGATGATTAGAGTACCTGGATAGTTAGTTATAGGACTTGTAGCATGTTTATCACTATGTCATGGATAGCTTGGTTACACAGTTTAGTGTGAGCTTTTGATAGTGATGGTTTTATTTTCTTGACTTGGAGATCTTGGTTCTACTTTATTCTTTTGTGTTGTTGGTATTGCATAGGTTAATTATTAGATTGTGCTAGAGCCATGGATGATCTTCAATGAGAGGATGGTTATCATAATGCCTTGATAAGCTCAGTATCACAGTTTCAGTGGGAGCTTCGGCAATGATGTGGATCTATCACTTGGTGATGGATGATCTTCTACAGTGGTTGTAGGTGTCATGGTAAGGATTTTGGATTATGATTCTTATATGCTATGAAATTATTTTGACATCTTGAGTTCCATTGTTAGGGGATGGTTATCTTCGTGTGATTGGAGATGGTATTGTGCCATGATGGATTCTTATTTCTAATATTTGAGTTTTGGCATGATGGTGCCCCTTTGGCAAGATATGTTCATTGGAGTAGGTAGTGATCTCCTATATGGTGATGTCATGTGTGTTCTTGGATTTTACAGACGTGTAGTGGGAGTTTTGATAGTGGTCTGGTGAAGTTCTCTTTAGTTTTGAGTATTAATCATTTGCTTGAAGCTTCATGATTTTGCAGGATACATTTGAAGTTGGCATATATTGGATGATGGATGCTCATGGATACTAGAGAGACTTGAGGTGAGGCTAGAGATCTCTTGTTGTGGGGATCATGTGTTGGAATGGTGAAATTTCAGCAGAAAGACCGAGGAGCCTTCACTTGTTATGGACATGAGTTCATGTTTGAACTTGAGAGGAGATTGTTCTTGGAGAGAGCCTATGAGACTCAGTGTATCTCAGTGGATCATTCTCATTCCTCACTCTCAGTTCACTCGGCAGAAAATGATTTGATACGTATTGCCCATGTTATTTCAGATTCATTTTGTTTTATGCTTTGATTTCTCATGGACATGGATCTTGAGCTATAGCTTCTAGTTTTGGAGGGTTCATTTGATGAGTACTTGGCATGTTTATCTCCTTAGGTATATGGTTTGATTTATGAGAAGTTTTGGAGATGTTAGTGGGTTGTATTCCTATTTTTGGAATGGATTTTTTGTTTGAGTTTGATCTTCTTTGGTTAGAGAAGCTTACATCCATTTTTTTTTGTTATATGAGATATATATGTTTTGTTTGATCTAATGAGATTGAACAGTTGGGCGTTGTTAAGGCTTTTCAGTTGGGGTTTTGTGAAGAAGATCTTACTTGGCACAACTTAACACTTGGTGGTGTTGGCATAGAGACATGATATGGTTTGCAATTTTTCTTTATGGTCTCATGTATCTTCCTAGAGGTTCTTATTAGTATGATCACTGGATTTGTGGTCATCTATTGTTGTTTTACTTTATTGTTTTTTAACAACGGTATGTGTTTTTTTAATGTATATCATTTGAGATGTGGAGGACTTGGGAGAAGTGGAGGAGATCAAAGGTAAGAGAGTGAGCAGAAAACTATTTGTGGAAGTATGCTCTATTTTGCAGCAGTTGGTTGTAGTTTGTAGATCATTGTGATTGTTCTTTGTATTACATGATTTGATTATAAGCCACACTTTTATGTAAGTGTTGATTGGTAGACTTTGTGTTGCTTTGGTTGACATTGCTCATGTAGTTTGATTCCTAGGATGTATGTATGTCTTTGGTAGATTGTTTTTCATTGGACTGCAGTATCAAAGGTCTTCAGATTTTTGGCACATCAATGGTTTCGGTGTGTTTGTTATCATGGGAGATGGTAACTTTGAGTAGGATAGTGGATTATATAGGGATGAGAGCTGCAGTATGGGCTGGATATGTCATGTGCAGAAGTTCTATCAAGGTGGATTTTTTTAGTTGGATGTAAACAACTAGTTGTGGTTGTTGTTCTAACTATTTTGGAGCATTCATGCTCGATCTTGTTTTGGAGGTGTTTGGACTTCAGAGTTGTGTTCTGGTAACGGGTTTGAAGCTGGATACATTGGTGTGTCTATGTGACATTTAGTGTTTCATCATGTTTTTGGAATTCTAATCCTTTTGTCATGTTGGTCACCACTTGGAAGATGTTACAGGTGCTTCTGTAAAGCTCGTGAGCATAGTGGAGCTCAGTTGAGGCAGTATGGTAACCTTGGTTGTTCACAGACTGGTTGTGATTCCCCTGGCCCTTGAAAGGTACTCGACAAGTGGGAGAATGTTGGGAAATGAGGTGTCTCAACCTTGCATATTTCCCGTAGCATTTATTTGTATTTAATATTTTCCCACAGTCAGTTATTGTTTTTATTTAGCTCCAAAATAATGAAGGGGCGTTTGAATTCTTAATTGACACTTTTGCCACATGTCAGTGCCTTGAAAATTGAAATATTAGTTGTCAAAAAATGCCCACATGGTAGTATATCATGGAAGGACTATTTTTAGCAATATTATGACAGATTCTATGACAACTATAAGGGTCAAAAATATGGGAGAACATTTTGGACGTGAGAGCTAATTTTTAGACTGCAATCTTGGCTGAAAAGTTAAGCACATGGTTTTGTAAAACCACATAATGGTTTCTTGGTTGTGAGAAGTCTATAAATTGGAGACTTAAGGAGAAGTTTGGGTGAGGAGAGTTTTATGCAGGGTTATGCTGTCAGTTTTTCCTCCAGAGGAGCAAGATGTAAATCTCCATGTTAAGGCTTTGAGCCTGCAAGTGTATTGTAATGTGTTTGTTGTTGCAGATTAATACATTGGTTCAATGCTTTGGAGTGTGGGGCTTTTTACCCGAAAGGGTTTTCCCCACGTATATTGGTGTCTCTTCTCTTCTGTTTATCTTTCTTCTATTCTTCTTCTATTCTTGTTCTTAAAGTGTTAATTTATATGTCGTTATGCTGCTGAAATTTATTTAGATCTGTAAACTACATTATCTTTCCTCTAAGGATTAATGAGATGAGAAATCAACTATCTCTGTTTCCGCTTTAAAGGAATAGTAGTATGTGCTTGCATCAAGTTATTGAATATATGTTTAAGTAAAATATAGGATGCTGTAATGTGCATGTTGGGTTCCTCTTTTCCCTTTCAGATTTGACATGCTTTGAGGGTGAAAATACTTTTCAGTATTTAGAAAGATAAAAATTCAGCTCTTTTTTTAGGTTGTTTGATTGATGTTCATTTCTCTATGTACACTAAAGCTATGATTTACTCTAATGTGTTTATGCAAATTCAGGTGCATGCTAACAAGGTTGCACTTGGGCGTCGACATGGTCATAGCCAATCTGCCAAACATGATCGAGGATCTCAGTCTTGTGGTTCTCAACCTGCGAGGCCTAGGGATCATGCAACCTACAATTGGTCTCAAACTTCTTAGTCGACATGTGCCTCTTCTCATGGCCGTGGTGCTCCTCGCTGGCCAGATTTTAACAAGTTTGGAGCTAGCTATATCTCTTGTTTGTGCTCAACAACCTATACATGACTCTTTGGAGGAAGGGGGTGCTCTTACTTGTTGGAAGCCTATTGATGACAGTTCAGCCCCTAGTGATGTTTGAGTAAAACCAGATGATAAAGGCCCCCTCCTTCCGGTGTTATTTTAGCTGCTTAGATACTTGCTTTTAGCTTTAGAAAAGGTATAAGACTTTATTCATTGAAAAGAAAAAAGAGCGAGTCTTCCAAAAATCTCTCTTGCTGCTGCACACACACCTCCCCCAAAACCTCATCAAAAATCTTCCAAAATTTCTTGAACCACAAACTGGGCAAAATTAAACGTCTACCGTACTAGCGATGGACTTCCCTATCCAAACACCCAAAATCAATCGTCCCCCTCCAAGAAACGACTCAGGCAGAGTTCAAAACTGCTTTCCAGGCTGGACATAAATGCGATAGGAGGAGGTTACAAGGAGGCAAAAGCTTCAAATTCAAATCGTGGCATTACTATTCATTGACCTGCATACGAAGCCCCTGCATCAAAATTTTGCTGTACAACACGCCTCATTAAAAGAATCTTATGATGACCCACTGCGGCAGGGCGAAATTAGATAACCCCTGTTTTTCGACCATAAACAAAGAATGGACTTGCAAATAAAACCACTCGCTTTAAGACTTTCTTCACTGATAGAGGAACTATTTTTTTGGGAGCAAAGGGTCCCATGGAACTTAAACAAGTCTACTAGTGTTTAAATCGGAATCTTCTCCTCCAAAATAGGAGCAGCTATTGTTTAGGTGTGTATTTTTCAGCTGGTGCAGATGGGGTGGGGCTGAAACTTCCCCCACCAGCTTAGGAATTTAACTCACAGTCTTTTCATTCCCGCCAGTTAATTTAGGGGAAAATTTGGAGGGAATTTTCCCACTTCTTTATTTTTATTTCCCTCAATAGCAGCTCGTCAGAATGAAGAGCAGATCATAGGAGGCAAAGGAAAAACCAACGATCAACAACAGTGCAGGTATTTTTCTGTTTTTATTTTTTATTTTCTTGAAACCGCTTATTTGGGTAAATACAATAGATTTCTGTTTTTATGTTAATCAGATTGTGATATATGAAAATGATTGCCTATTCATTTTTGTGCGTTGCAAGCATTGGGGTAGATACAGAAATTATTAATTCAATCACGGAAAATAATTGCAGGCAGGTAGTTCTGAAAGCATTTGCTATAGATTCATGGGGGATTGGGGATGTGGTTTTGTTATTTTCAGTCCTTTAATGTATTATTTAGAATATTGTTATAAAGTTGTTTCAATGGCAAATGTTTCTTGAACCAGTTTTATGGGCTGTTTCGATTTCTATTAGATCGAATGGAGGATGAACGAAGCTAATGCTCAGTTTTCATGATTTTTGAATCTGTTTATAATAACCATGCATGTAAAGTTTTGATGGATTGCAATGAATCGGACTTGCATGTGAAGCCTAAAGACAAAAGTAGCTTTTTCCTCTTCAATACAACTAGAAATAACATGGACAAGTAATTTTTGATGTTCATGGCTGAAGTTAGCAAATATCATAATTTATTATTATTTGAAAAAAATTAAATGCAAAATGGTTAAAACAACTAGAAATATATAAATTTTGCAGCCCAACAGTTTGAATATTTCCGTATTGTTTGTTTTACTGTGAATGAGCTTCCAAATCTGTTTGTTGTGATTTATTGATTTCTGAATCTGTGCATGAGAGCTGAGCCACTCCATTAGAAAATGGAAGAAGACTTGTCAAAATTTCAACAATGGATCTGCATAGCCACTTGTATCAGAAAATTGGAAAATTTGATTAAAAAATAATATCCCATTAAAGACAACTATGAACAACCATAGTAGCCAAAATCTATCTTTGGAATAAATCAACAAACCAATAGATAAAGATTTTTTCAGTTAGCCACAATTTAATCAAGAAAAAATCAGGTTAGGGTTTGCGTAGGGTTAGGGAAAAAATAGGAAAATCATTGCAGAATCAGGAAAAAAAAAAAGAACCCTAAATTTTTTGACCAAAAAATTGCAATTTTTCAGTTAATAAATCAGTTTGACCAATTTTATTAAAAAAAACTCTGCCTGCTGACCAAAGATTAATCCCCCACCACTATCAGTTGCTGTTAGTCCTGGGCATATTTTGGCAGAGGATTTACCCCTTAGACCCTGCAGCAGAGCTGAAGGAGGGAGGGATGATGTGTCGACTTTTGGATTTGTTTCCAACCTTTATAATAAAGGATCACTTACTTCCCTCCAAATACAATCATTTCAACGAACGTAAACAAAACTATGCAATCAAACAATCTCCCCAGGCCAAATCCCTGCTCCCATTATACAGAATAAGAATTCAAAACAATCTACAGAAGTATAATCCCCTAACACCTGAACTAGCTAGACATCTGCAAATCACAACATATAATATGCTACATCTAAAAAAACATGAAAGAGCGAGTGGGTATCAAAGAGCAATTAAATGGGCTACTGACTTCAACTTTACAACTACTGTGTGCAGAATTAGGCACAGTTCATAAATTGTCCAGCTTAAAACATATGCAACTTAATTGATTAAAACATCTCATAACATTCAGATATGTATTCATATTTCAGTGCATTCAATCGATTGAAATACAGAACCAAAATTAACAAGATAAAAAGAATGCATTACAAAACAAACATACCCCCGATCATAATAATACAAGCTAGTGGTGCTCAATAACCTCACCAAAAATTAGGACTCTACAAGCTAGTGGTGCTCAATAACCCCACCAAAATCCCATGCATAATAATACAAGATCAAAACCCCCTAGGCCAGCAAGAGATGCCTAGACCAGCAGACAGATAGAACAAAATCACAGCAGCAAACAAAAGGGAAAAGACCACAGTAAATAAAATAACCATAATGATACATGGCAAACACCATCTGTCCCTGCACGTTATTACTCAGCTCTGAACTGTAACAAACAGCAACAAATACAGCAGATAATACAACTGCTAATATTAGTAAAGACAATTTCCCCCAAATTCTGAGCCAAATTCTGAGCGAACTCAACAATAAGTGGAGAGAGCCTAGCCGATAATGCTGTAGTCTTGACTATATTTACACTGGACTGCATAATCTAACTGTGGTCTAACCTTCATTTTACGAATTTTCTGCCTAGTTTGGATCTGACTTATTTGAAACCCATGTTATTGGTTAGTCACCAGTATGATTCTTTTTGAGCTCATAATTTGCTTAGTGTGTTACTGACAACCCTGTTCCTGCTGGGGGATACCTCATTTCTCATTCCACTTGGCAGAATGAATCAGTGTTTTTGCATTTTCAGGAATCAAGATGCTAAAGGGGTCCCTTCTTTGCCTTTTTGCAGTTTATAGCCTTTTTGTATCCCTGGTAGAAATGGAGTTCCATGTTTTGATTCTTAATTTTTTTTGTTTCCTATCCTGACAATTTCCTCTCAGTCCTGGAGGTAGAGGGGCATCTTAGCTATCTTGTTAGAAGCAATTCTAAGGCTGCTTGCTTTTGGTTTCTTCATAGTCTCTTTCCTTAAACTACAAATTGAACATTATAAATTATGTAATCTGTTAGTGAGGGAGACTGGAAGCACATTTCGAATAGATATGCTACATTCCAGCCCTAGTAATAATGTTTTACTTTTTTAAAGATATAGCTTTTATAATCTGGACAGGCTCCACTCCAGCTGCCTCTTGTTGTATTGGTCTCACAGAAGACATGGCAAGTACTGGACAGACTCTGAAAGATATGGCTTTTTTAATCTCCACTCCAGCTACCTCTTGTTGTATTGGTCCCACAGAAGACAGAGCACAAAAAGGCACAATAATTGAAGCCAATATTATATTCACACATAGTTCTCAACATACATGATCCTTATCGGATTAAACCATAATTTGTGCAATCTGCATAAACAAGTTCGGTGCAACCACCATGTGGAAACACTTCTAGTATCACTCTTGTTTAAAAGCATGGAATATCCCATATGTTTATTTAAATGTCACACGATCATGTGAAAATCTAATGTCATATTTTGCTTGAGCAAATGCATTAAAAAAAGCTCCACTTGCACTTTTCATATTCAACATGTTTCAGAAAATCCAGTTTTAATCACAATCATGTAAAAATCTAATGTCAAATTTTGCTTGAGCAAATGCATTAAAAAAAGCTCCACTTGCACTTTTACATGTTCAATATGTTTCAGAAAATCCAGTTTTAACATTTCATTAAACCTGGAATCAAGCAACCAAAGAAACAAGTTGCCAATTTACTTTATAAAAGAAAAAGATGATTGAAAAAATAAAATTCACGATTGGTTTCAATGGTTCAGGTTCAATTGCCATGTAAAATAAATTATAATTGACTCATTTCTCTGTGCCATTTTCTTTCAAAATACAAATGCTGGAGATGACAGTGGAAGAAATTTTAGAATTCAGGTAGCTGTAGCCTGTCACATTGAAATATGTCCCAGGCAGTATGACATCTCGTGCATAATTTAGATCTACTGGGAACTTGGTTGTGTGCCTCTTCCATAAAATATTAACTTCTGACAATTTCAAGTTAATCAAAATTATACAATTGCAGCAGTTTACAATTTAAAGTTAATCAAAATTATACAATTGCAGCAGTTTACAATTTAAAGTTAATCAAAATTTTGCTTGAGCAAATGCATTTAAAAAAGCTCCACTTACACTTTTACATGTTCAATATGTTTCAGAAAATCCAGTTTTGACATTTCATTAAACCTGGAATCAAGCAACCAAAGAAACAAGTTGCCAATTTACTTTATAAGAAAAAAGAAGATTGAAAAAATAAATTCACGGTTGGTTTCAATGGTTCAGGTTCAATTGCCATGTAAAATAAATTATAATTGACTCATTTCTCTGTGCCATTTTCTTTCAAAATACAAATGCTGGAGATGACAGTGGAAGAAATTTTAGAATTCAGGCAGCTGTAGCTTGTAACATTGAAATATGTCCCAGGCTGTATGACATCTCGTGCACAATTTACATCTACTGGGAACTTGGTTGTGTGCCTCTTCCATAAAATATTAACTTCTGACAATTTCTGAAATTACACATATACAATTGCAGCAGTTCAAAAATTTATCATGGGACCCAGCTTCCTAAAAAAACTCTGCTAAATTATTTAGCATAAATTATTGTTTAAAAAATTTCATGAGACCACCCGCTTCCCAAAAATTCGGAGTTTAAAATTTTAAGCATACCCACAAATACAAAATTCATGAGACCACCCGCTGTAAACTGCTCCTAAAAAATCTCAGCAGCAGCCCTGAGATAATTTAGGAAGCCCCCTCCCATGGGACCGCTTCTGAAAGTGTTCAACAAAATGCTTGAAAGAAAAGTGGTCTCATGCAGTGCCGCGATTGAAAGTTATGCACAAAATGGATTTGTTGAAGAGGGTTTAGAAACTTTTAAGCAAATGCCATTGCTAGGCATAAATTCTGTACGCTGCAATCTTTGCCAGTACACTCGCAGCTTAAAGAAAATGGGAGGTTTGGTTCAGGATATAGACAGCCATCAAGCATGAGGCAAAAATGAATTACTTGCAACTACCTTGGTAGACATATATGTAATATGTGGAAGCATAAAAATAGCACATGAACTGTTTGACAAAAAAAGCTTTAATGAATTGGGATCTTTTTTGGGACAATCTATGGACATTGGAGATCCATCAAAACAAAATAATCAAAAGGAGTTTTCTGTCATAAGTTGTAGTTGTGGCTACCTTCATAGTCACGCATGCAAAATACAGCAGTTTAGAGTAGGCATGTGAAGAATTTGACAGAATGTCTCAAAGAAACATGGCCCTACGAAATGCCACGATGGCAGAATTTGCACAGTAATAGATTATAACTACAGGGATTTTAGAACGATCAAGTAAATACAATTAATAGATGTAAAACCAGACTCTACAAGCCTTTGCTTCATCCTCTCAGTGAGTGCAAAAAGAGGAGCCTTGTATAAGGGTACTAAATTAATATTTTGTTTGCAGGCTGATTTGTAAATGACATACAACAAACCTTTTTTTGACATACAGGAGGTGGTCAGGCTCTAATAAGGAAACATATATCAGATTTTGTTCCTAAATACAAATTGGCCATTTATGAGAAAATTTAGCGAGCTTATGGCAGAAGTAGGGGAGAGAGGACACAGCACCTTAACTTCACACCTCTCAAAATCATATGTGGCAATTTCGAATCATTTCAAAAATTTTACAGTAGCTTACTTGGCAAGGCCCCTGCTTATAACTAAGGTTTCAGGGCCACATCATCAAATATGATGCCACATCAGCATATTTTTTGTTGAGGTGTCAAATAGTTCCCCAAAACAAAATGGTGGACCAATAGGTGTACATTAAGTCATGTTTTGTTGGTGGGATGATGTGGCATCACATGATTAGTTGCTTTTTAAATCTATAGGACACATTTCATTCATTTATTAGTACTTATAATAACTCTAACAACCTTAAAGTCACAACTACTAATACTAAACTTTTAAAAATATTAGACCTTAAATACACAAATACTATTTCAACTATTGGATCTTTTCCCCTAAAGCAAGCTGCTTTTCATCTAAAGTAAAATAACCAATCTTTGTTTGAATTTGATTGACAGAATGTTTAAGTGACAAATTTAAAGCTAAATTATATACAAATATAAAGTAAAAAGTTTTGAAAATACACAGGAAAAAGTTTATTGCCATGTTTTTTAAAAGATATAAGCAGGCTATTCTAGGAATATACACAGATTGCATTGATAAACCTCTAAATATATCTGATAGATGCTCTTAAGGATCCTATTAAGGGTTGACTAGCTTCAAGATGATCAAACATACTACTCACAAGAATAATTCCCAATGCTTGTAAGCATCTTCCATATTGACCTCCAGCTGAAAACCAGGATAATCTTGAGGATGCAACCAATAGTACTTTCTAGAGCAAACCCATTAGGGTACCAACTAAGGATTCACGAATGAGTAATGATACTCCTGTGTATTCAGAGTGTAGGTATACTATTAATAGCAAGCACTCAGACATGAGTCAACGGCAAATATAGCAGCTTTGTGGATCGTTTCTAGTCCTTTGTTCCATCTATGCTAGAAATATATTTCATTCAGAACAACTTTATGCAAATTATAAACAAAACAACTACTTTTCATTAATCTTTTTGACTAAATAATACTAACATACCAAGTTTGTCTCAAACATGATACATGGTTCAAATGTAAGTAAATTAAATAGCACTAATCAAGCTTTTAATGCACCATAACTCAAACTTATGAGGAGAAGATTTTACTTATCTCTCTTACTGTTTCTGAAGATCAGTGGATTGAAAATAATGCTTCTGTCAAATACTTCGTTGTTCACATGTATCTCAAATGCATAACCCTGAGCAGTACCAGTGTAAACCTGAAGCCCTCCTACTTTTGTAAACCTGTGATAATCTTATTTTTGTTTTTCAAGGCTTCTGTGTGTTTCCAAAATCTTCTCCCCTTTTCTTTTCCAAAAGAATCCAAAAAATAGAGACATCCTCTCTTTCTCAATATCTCTTATTTATGGTTTTTTTTTTTGGCCATGCAAATTTGAAATATCAATTTAAAGTTAATAATTTTCATCGTACAAATTTAAAATTCAGTTTAAATTGAAAAATATAATTGCATGCCTTTATCTTTTCAAAAGAGAATAATCCAAAAATAATTATTTATTTCATTTAAATTCTTCAACATTATGCATGATTAATTGTAAACTCTATTTATACAATAATTTTTTAAATAAATACTAGTATACCTATATTTAAAAAATATATCTAAAGTACGCTGAGAGATATCTTTCTAGAGGCACCTATTTCGACTTATGTATAGTAAATTGATTAAAAAAATAGAGAAATATTTTGTAACTCCCATCACCCGGTCATCCTTGGATTTATTTTATTTGTAACTCCCATGCCACTACCGCCATGCATTCAATTTTATTTTTTATTTTTATTTATTTTCTCTATTCAATTTTATTTTGATATGCCATTCTTTGATCTTAGTGGATAGTGATGGCATCTTTGAAATTGTCATCCACATTCCTTTCCATCCCACTTGCACTTTATTTTTTTATTTTTTTATTTTATTCCTTTCACCTTCTCTTCTTTTATATTTTTATTTTTATTAGAATCTTATAAAATTTCATAGAATCTGAATCTGTTTATGAATCTTTCATTTCTTGTTCTCCATCCGTGTTGTAATGTAGGAACGCCTCGGTGTAATTATTTAATCCTTTAAATTTTTGCATGATTAGTTTTTTTAAACTTATAATTTTAATAGTAAATTTCTTTATGCATTTTTGAAATAAAATAAGTAATCTAATTAATTTAATTTTCACAATTTAAATTTGATTCTTTAGAAATTTACACATATATAATCTAATATTTATTATCGTTATTATTTAAATTTAAATTAAACAATTAATAAATAGTTAATTATTTTCAATTCATTTACTTCCTAATTGCTAATCTAATAACATAATTAACTAGAAATAATTATATGGATCAGATAGGAGGGTTATGATATAGTCATTGATGATTTATTAGATAAACTAATGGAGCTATGTTTACTATAAAACTTGACCTTAGATCAAGTTATAACCAAATTAGAATTAAGGAAGAAGATATTCCCAAGACAATATTTAAGACTCATGAGGGTCATTATGAGTTTTTAGTGATGCCATTTGGTCTTATTAATGATCCTTATACATTTCAAACTTTGATGAATTCCATCTTTAAGCCATTCTCAAGGATGTTTGTATTAGTGTTCTTTGATGATATATTGATTTACAGCAAGACATGAGAAGACCATTTGCACCATGTTGATCAATAATTATGAATTCTCCAACAACATTAGCTTTATGCTAAACCTTCTAAGTGTGTTTTTAGACTAGGGAAAATTTTGATCAAGAATTATGAATTCTCCAACATTAGTGGCGATTTGTCACCAACTGACGATTTTTTGACTTTTGAGGGGTTGAAAATGATGAATATGACCCATTTTGGTAGCATATGATTTTTCTCAAATTTGATTATATTTTGTGCGTGTAGCTTCAAATCATCCACGAATTAATATTTTAATATCTTAGAATAGCATTAGATCACCACGCTATTTATTGCAATTTGGTCCCCATCGTCGAGATATTATAGAGACAACTTTTTTTTAATCCAAATCCAATCTCTTGTCATGTGAATTTTTATTTTTTAAATTTAGGCTTCTATTGCCCAACTGTTTACATTAATTATGGGCAAATAGTGGTGAGATAGCCAATGAAATTATAGGCAACTAGGGGCAAAGGGTGGTGTGATCGCCAATAGAATTATAATCAATTAACAACAAAAGGTTGTGGCATTGCTAATGAAATTATAATTAATTAGGACAAACAGAAGTGCGATCTATAATGAAATTATAGCGAATTTAGGTAAAACGTGTATTATCACCATGCAATGATAGATATCTTTTAGAAAATGCTTATTATTGTCATTGAATTATATGCAATTTAGGGAAAACATGGCCCATTGCCTCAAAATTATAGGTATTTTAAGGTTAATGTGTTTAATCATCCATGCAAAACATAGTATGACTATGGATTCATATTTAAGAAAAAAAATACTCCATTCACTCTTTAGGCATTTAATTTTAGATTCACCCATTTCCTACATTGCAAATTTGTGATTTTTGGTTCTCTAGATTGGCATTTGATCAATCCATAGTGGCTACAAACTATGAGATAGGAGGGTCCTTTCTCAAAATTTGAGGAATAGATAGAGGTTGCAATTCTACTTCAATATTCATTCCTAGTGAGTTACAGAGGCATAATTTTCAATTTGCATCACATTTTGTATTGTATTATATATGATAAATATCTATAACAGTAGTTCTCGTGTGGATCTACATATATCTATCGTGTTGATATTGATTTAAATGTTATCATTGCACAGACCATCATAGTTTTCTTTGTAATTATTTTTTATTTCTTTTTTATGTACATTATATCAATGGTCATGGACTATTTGTTGAGTAATGTCCCTAATGTATTTACTTCCAAATAAATTTATGTCAATGGTTTTACCTTGGTGCCCACTGCCTCCTTTCCATAGACTATGAAAGGTACATATTTTACTAACCCACAACATCGGATCAAATCAAATCAATAGCTTGCAAGGCTCCAAGGAGAAAACAAAGATACAAAGATATAGAGGCAATGTCATTGGTTATTAAAGCTTAAGTTGTAGTTGGGATGCCTATAGACATAGTCATTTTATTTTAATATGTCCATGGTATAGGCCTATAGACTTGAATGCACTGTTGGAGTCCACTTGTATAAATTTATTAAGAGCTCATAGTACTAAAGGCACATGTTTTATTTATCCTAGATCATCAAATCAAACATCATCAATGGTTGGGGGCTCAAAGGTAGAAATGAAGATTGTTTGAGTTGCAAATAGTGTCATTGGCCAGAAAAGGTGATGTGTCAATTGTTGAGCCCTGTAATAATTTTATATTAAGCTAAGTGATTAAATTAAATTAATAATTAGTAATTTAAAGGTCCACAAATATAAATTAATTACTTATGCATTTTAATATCAACATGGTTAAAATCAAGTGAAGATATATTTCAAAATCTGAGCTACAAGTGTATAGGTCGTAGCTACAAGTATCTAGCTAATGTGTGTTCCTCACATTATTAGAATTTTTTTGTGAGCATGTTTTTTATTATATTTATATTATTTTTTATTACTATTCCATTAACTTTTGATTGCTTGGGAAGACCTTATATTCCCACAATTGAATGTGCTACTTGGGCCCACTAGAAATAATTTATTTATCCTAGTTGTGTATAATTTTATTTAGATCCTATAGTATTAAAACAAAGCCACATGTTTTATTCATTCCACAACATGAGATAAAACTACATAAACAACTCACAAGGCTCCAAGGATAGAATGAAGATGGTCAGAGCGATAGGCAATGCCTATAGTAGTTTTATTTTAATCTATATAATTAAATTATTAATTCAAATCCCCACATAACAATTAAAATATTGTTCATCTTTTCTTATCTCCCTAATTTTCTATATTATCTCATAAATGTCCCATCTTCTTCTCTTTCACTATAACTAGTTAAATTTTATTCATTTCATATGAGTAATGATTCAAATATGCATAACTTGAATATTTTGCAATTTCACAAACATTGCTTTAACACTTTTGTAAAACTGTTAGAGGAAGATGTCATCCTCTGGTGTAGAAAATTAAAGAGGATGCCCATCAAAGAAAAGAAAGGCCTCCATAATGTCATATTTTAATAAATAACTATGAGATTATGCAGTGGGTGAGGGTCCATCAAGAATAAGCAACCTATAAATCACACGTAACATTTAGGTATTCCATTAGAACAAGATTTACAATGAGCATGTACATCAAATGAATATCTTGAAGGAAATAAGCATGATGTGGTTCAATCTAGTAGTGAAATCATGAACAATGAGTTCATACAAGGAGAAAATGTCCATGCTATTGGTGGTGGTGACCGCAAGCCTAAAAGCTTCTTGAAGAAACGTAAAACATGTCAGTGGGCATGTAATTTTTTTTTAACTTGAATGGGTTTCTAAGTATCCATTCACAAAACTTGTAAGTACTAAAAACATGTTAGGCCTACATGGTAGTTTTATGATGATATGGTAGTCACAAATCATGACCCTCAAAGGCATGATTTTACTTCTCCCAATGGTTTCATGTCTTGATGACTTCCCCCTTTGTCTTTTTACCTTTGGTCCCCCTTGTTTAGCCTCCTAGCTAACTTTTCTTGATTTGTGTGTTACCTTGTTAACCCATTCATGTCACTTGTTTAGGGTTTCCCCATAATGCTTTTGGGTCACCCGAACGACCACCAATGGAAAAAGGAGCAACCTCGCTTACAAAAGGGGAAACATTTTTCGATGCATGTGTTATTCTTTGTTTCAGCTTTTTCATTTTAATTTTTAGCATATTTTAGCTCATGTTTTCCATGTCATCTCATCCTTTTCTCACTTTCTTTCCTTTGTGAACTCATGATCAATTCTTATCTCTTCTAAATTGTTTCCTTCTCCTCTTTAAGTCCACTATAGTTTTCTTTTAGTTTTCTCAAGTTTTCTTCTTATCTCTTTGGCTATTTATGGAATTGTTTTCATTCCTTCTTGAGTTAACTACTTCTTTTGATCTTATCTCTTCTTCTATTCCCTCCCATTTCTACCTATAAATACCCCTTAATTCTTCTCATTTGAAAATGTTCTTTTATGCTCTCACTTGATTTCAAATACTCATACAAGATTCTTAGCTTCTTCACAAACTTCTTGGAAGATTCTCTATAGGCCTTGATCCTTTTACTTATAAAATTTTATCTTAGATATTCATAGGATGGATATCTCATAGAAGCTTTAGTTCATCCAGGCTTCCCAGATAGGCCTTGAGTCTGTTAGATTTTTAAGCCATGCAAGCCTTTGTGCTTCATTTCTTATTTCTTTTTCAAATATCCTCAAATCCTCTCCCCTTTTCCTATCATCAAGAAGAGTACCCCAACTACTATACAGAAGGTTACCAGTTAGCTGACCTCTAGGGACTTTTTTCCTAGCACTAGCGCCATCATTAAAGGTTTTTTAATTTCTTTCTAGAATAGAAGTAGTAATTAGAAAATATCATTCCTCTTGAGGAAATAAACATTTCCTTTTTTTCTTCTTGATTTTAATTGATTTTCTAATCTAGGAGAAAGATATTTGCATTCGTAGATTAAATTGCACTTTTCTTTATTAGATTAAATTGTTGCAATATTAAAATTCTCAAATGAACACAAAAATATAGACAAAACTACATTTAGGAAGAGATAAATAGTTGCATTCATACTTCTTTCTTAGTAATTAAATCACATCAAAAATTAAAAAAAAGGAATTAAAATTGCATGTATTCATATAGCTATAGTTGCACCTAGAGATCTCCTTTTCAACAATGTACAACTGCCAAATTACAACATTCAAAACCCTCATTTTCACCACAAGGTACTCAACCCAAAACATTTCAAAACAAGACATTGGTTTCATCCCAAGGCATAGAAACCATAGCATAAAATTCAATACTCTCAAACATCAAAATCTTTTCCACTAAGCACCCAATGTGGACTAGTGTGAGAGAAGACTGGATAAGACAAGTTTTGGAGGAGATCGAAGCTAATTTATCCAAGAACAAGAAGATCTAATTGACATAGAAATACAAGAACAAGAGAAACTATTAAGGCAAATCTAGGAAGACATCAAGAGGAGACAAATAAAAGAACTTTTAGAGCTTAAACAAAGAAGACTTGAAGTCTTTCAGCTCTATATTGCAAATGAGTTGGATCAACTCATAGAAAGCGACCCTTCAAGTCATATCACAATCACAACACCCATAAAAAGAAATCAACAACAAATCAACAAAAGTGATAACCACAACAATAACCCAAATGCCTGATAGATAGGTGCAATCACCTTGACTGAGACTTGTGAATTCCCATTTTTGAAGGGAAGTGATAGCCCCTCAGTGCAATCACCACTCAATCATCTATTATTGTGAGAGTAGGAGTGAGTGGGAGGTTGACTCTTCAAGGCTTCCTAGTCCTATGTGCTACGTTAGTTCCTAAATCATTCACATTGTGCTTGGGTCATGTTCTAAACATCACATATTTTGGTGAACCTAATGTGAAGAACAAAAGCTTCTATTAGAGTTTTTTATGTCCTTGTTCCTTTGATCCCAATCTATTTTTTCACCTTTCTTTCTCTAGCTCTACTTTTTTTCATCCTAATTTTTTACTACTTTTTCATCTCTTTTTTGTGTCCACTTCATTTTATTATGAGGTGTTGTACAACACCCTCGAAGATGATGGATTTAGATAGAACACAAGGGGAATATCCCCTAAAGTGAGCCATTCACTCCATCCTTCATGAGATACATGCCAACTAATCCTTTGGCACCGATAACAAAGTACTTTAATAACAAAGACTCTAAGTATGAGTGTGATTGTTAAAATCCATAGAGATCTTTAAATTTCAACAATCTAGCTTGCAAACAAGACACAATTATAAACTAATTTATCCTAGCAAGAGTCAACCAAACTAGATAAGATTAGATATACACTTAAACAACCATCCCATTTAGACATATAGAGAAATGACCATGCAAATCTAGATGATAAAGTTGGTTTTCTTGAAAAGAACTTACAAGAGGCACATGAGGCACATGAAGCCTTCTATATGGCCTATCAAATAGAGAGATCTGTAGCATAACAAGTGTCAGAAAATAACATTCTTGAAACAAACAGGGCTACTCAAGCCCAAACTCCAAATGATCCACTGCAAGGTAGTGAAAACCCAAGGACAAAAAGAACCACCCTTGCTAACATCATATACACTCTAGTCCAATGAATTAGAATTCTAGAAGCAGGAGGTGCTAAAAAATCTCAATTAGAAAGACCATGAATACAAAGAAATACATTCATAGAATTGAGTCAAGGGGCAACTCAACTCCGCCCTTAAACTTCTATTCATCCTTTATTTCTTTATTAGTAATTAGCTCACATTTTGCTCTTGGGGAAGTAAAACATTGTTTTTTTATTTCAATCTTGATAGGATTTAGAGTTAAAGTAGAGTTATTTACTTTTCTTAGATCAAATTTCTTCTTTTTCTTAGAGTAATCTCAAATTTGTGTATTTAGATTAGAAAGATAACTTGAAAAACATGAAAACATAGTTACATTATAAGATGGAAAATAATATATAGTTGCATACATATTTCCCTTTCATAGTAATTATCCTCATCTTTAAAATTGGGAAAGAAAAGCTTACACATTAATTTAGGATTAATTGCATTAGAATTCATTTTAAAATTTCAAACATTTCAATTATTAAATCCCTCATTATTGTCATGAGGCATAAAACTTTTAACATTCAAACATTGAAGAAGCCCTCAATTTCATCACGAGGCATAGAAATCAAACAACATTTTCAAGTGAGAAAAGCATAGGAAAATATAAAGGAAACCCTCAATTTCATCATGAGGTACACAAATTCAACACTCATACAAAACAACAACTCCACTTGCACCTATGGCGCTCTTCTTCCAATCACCCTTGACTAGTTAGCTTTCCCCAAAAGGGTGGAAGTGATTCAGATGATGCCTTTGGAAAGGGTGTAGTGAATGTGTTATCTAGAATATAACTCACTTGTGTTGTGTTTGAGTCACATTTCAATTATCACAATGACTTGCTGTCATGTCCACATTTCCCATGCGGTTACGACATGCAACACACGTGTCATGTCCACATTTGTCATGTGGTCATGACACGAAATATCAAAAATTTTCCATGCATCCCTAGAAACCCCCTCACATGCATCAGTGTGCTCAGTGGCAATACGCATAAGGCATAAACATATCAATCAATTGCGGGGTAATGTGATCACATGTGCATTCCCCTACATGATGAAAGCTGACTAAGGGGGTCAATGCAACGTGAGAAGCGTTGCTATTAGGGTTAAGATCGAAAGATCAAAACCCCTAGTTTACTTAAGTGAGTGAAAGGATTTCAACACGAGTCGAAATCAAAAGACTAATTCCAAAGCATAAATGAATTAAATAAAAAAAATAATTATGATCATCAGTTGGCAGAAACGTCAAACATTGCTCTACACATGGTTTAAAAATTGCTAAATTAAATTAATCCTAGTTTCCAGAAAAATCCGGTAGCATAATGCCTCACGGGCGTGAATAGGGATAATTCTAATCAATAAACTTAAATCTAAGGTTCCCTCATCTCGCTAAATAGGATTAATCAACCAATTAATTAAAACGACTAATTAGAATAAAATGAATTAATTAATGAACTAATTATTACACACTAGATTAATTAAATTAAAGTGCTAAATTAATAAAATAATATTAACCTCCTTGATTAATGTCCACATGCAATAATTTTAAATTAAAATCGACTTATAATAAAATTAAATATGTTTCCAAAAGTTGAGTTCAGAGGGAAATTATTTAAATTAATTAAACTCACTTCAAATATTTAGAATCGAAACATTATTTTTCCTCTAATTCAAATAATAAATTTAAATGATCCCAATCATAAAAACATTAGAATTAATTCATATTCCCCTAACAATTTCAAATAACAACCAGATAAAAAATAATACTACCAAATAAACTAAAAACCCACTTTTAAAAAATAGCATTTCCCCTCTACTTATTTTGACAACCCTTGTTTATTTGTTAAAATACAAACCCATAATCAAATCCAAAAAAAGTGGGAATGGAGAAGTAAATAAATAAATAAAACTAAATTAAACCCACTTGCCCTAGTGGACTCTCCAAATAAAATAATATTTTCCTTATGGAGACAAAGAAAACCCTAACCCTATCCTCTAATCTATCATTTTCTTTTCTCTTTTGTTTTCTCATTCCTTTTCTCATTTCTTTCTCTCCTCTTCTTTTGTTTTGTAGGTTTTTGGAAGAGGCCATCCATGGCCGTCACACTAAAGAGGTATATTCATTACATATATTCCCATGTGGATTGTTTGTGTTATTTTTTTTGAGTATAAACACACACACACACACATATTTACTGTCAAAAATAACTAGACATATTTTTTTTGTTTTTGGAGTAGGGTGTATATACACCCGAAATATATATCTATCTATATATATATATATTTGTTGAAACTAAAAAAAATAACTAATAGATCACAGGTTTTAATGGAGGCCAAACGACCAAGATAAGAGCAGATCTATGTTAGGGCCGCTGCCGCCCAACAACGAAGTCTCCGTTTTTTTTTACAATGTTTGTTTTGTTTCATTAAAAGAATGTAAGGGGCTGCCCCCACCCATACCCCACTGTAGTGGGGTGTGGGTGGGGGTTCGGCCCCCTTCCCACACCCCACAAACAACAACACTGCCCATGGCGTGGAATATAGTGCTCCCAAGTCTTGGTGGGGGGTTCGAACCCCCCCCCCCCGCCACAATCTCTAAACAAAAATAAACAGTAACAAAAAAAAAGATACGCTGTATATTATTCGCTAATCCAACTTTATTTTCTGATTTCAAAACAATCCTCAAAATATGTAATTATATATATATATATATTCAAGTGGATACTCACAGGTTTCTAAGATTCAATTAATTCCAGTTTATAAAAAAAATACAGTATGTTATGACTAACAATATATATATATATATATATATTCAAGTTGATACTCATAGGTTTCTCAAATTCAATTAATTTCCAGTTTATAAAAAAAATACAGTATGTTATGACTAACAATATATATATATATATATATATATATATATACAGTATAAAATGAGAATATATATATATATATTTTCTCATTTTTTACACAGTCACTCTCAATGTATTTTCCAGCAAGCTTAAACTATATAAAAAAATTAATAAGAAAAGAATATAAATATATTTATATATATAACTATATACAATGGGATATTCAATGTGTCAAAGCATCATATTTTTTTTAAAAAGAAAAGACAAGCTAAATAGATTTTTTTTTGAAATGAAAAGTAATACATTACATATATACTTTTTTTTTGTTTTCTTTGTATAATAAACCAGCAACTCTTTTCTTTAAAAATCAATAATATAACATCATTTCATTTTATTTTCTTGAAGTAAAACATATAAATCTACTAATAATTTTGAACATACATTTTGTCTATCAATGCACATCTTTCCCATTCACATAGCAATTAAATCAGCAACTATAACTTTTATTTCCAACTGCAAATAAGCTTAAATATAACTCAAAATTAAAACATGTATCTTTACAAACCAAGAGAGAAAAAGATCTCTCTTAAAAAATTGAAAACAATTTACACAAGGCCAAACTTGGCCAAGGCTCTCAAGAGCCAAAATGACTAACTCAAGAGTAAAAGTCTCTTTTTATTCTACACTCCATAGCTTCAAATAACCTGCAATATACACATAGAGAAGGGGGAAAAAGCCACAAAAAAAGGCTCTCCTCCCTACCATAGACTCACTCATGAGTCACGCCCGAGCTTGGAGGTCATCCTCACACAAGGAACACACACCACTTCACAACAAAAACACTCAAACACAAAAGCAAGAAGCAATCCCATGGCTTGCACAAAATAAAACTTATAAAAATAAGTTTAATGGGGTAGGGGAGTGGACATTACTCAACTCAAGAGTGTCACTCCAAATAACTTGCAGAAACCAAATTTCACAAGGCTTCAAGCCTTCACATAAATACCAATTTCTGCATAAATTTTTCCATGGCTCTCAAGCCATTCAAAATACTCATTTTCTCATCTTGCCCTCAAGACTAAAATACCACAAAGGAAACTAGGATGTGACCCTGAGGAGGTTCACTCCTCCCCCACCCCACACATGTTGAGCATTTTCTCCAAGTGGAGAGGCTCTCACAACACCCATAACAAAATTCCCCACAACATCAATTATAAAACACAATATGAAAACACACACACACACACAAGCATCACACAAGAAATGAAAATACATAAGGAAAGGCATTAGCCTTGAATCCTACCTTTAATAGCCCAAAATGGAAGATAGTTGAAGAAGAGCCCTTCCAACTCCACCTCCAAATGTGCCTCCAACAAATCCTCTAACTCTCTCCCCAAAAATTAATTTAAATTCAAAAATTAAAAACAAAACAACAACCCTCTCCCTCTCTTCAGGAGGGATTAAAATAGGCTCTCCTCATGAGCCTTGAAGAATGGGGAGATAACACATGTCACCTCACTCCTCCACCCAACCACTTGCAAGATTCATGGAATGGGGTGGTAACATTTGTCATCCACCCATTCCACCAAGTCTTGCCCCCTCCACTTGCTCTCTCTCACACATGTGGGAGAGAAAAGTGAAGCCAAAGAAGGAGTGGGTACTACAAGTGCCCCAATCATCTCCTCCTAGGAAATCCCACACAACCCCAAGGTACCCTCACCAATTGTGGGAGAGGCTTGGAGTTGAGTCCTCCACAATTTAGGGGTCTTGAAGACTCCCCCAAACCTTAGGAAGAGGAGTGGATGAGGTTGAGTGTTTGACCCAACCTTCCACTCCTTCCCAAACTTTTATTTTCGTCACTTTACTTCAGGGTGAAGTTTAAGTGATCAAATGTGAGTTTACCTAAGGTTAGACAAGATCAAAAGGTCCCTAGACCCTAGGGGTATAACCCAGGGTCACTTTTAACCCATTTTGAGCACCATAGGGTGAGTAAAATCACATAAAAAGGGGTCTCAAAAATATAAACTCAAAATAAAATTAAAATTAACATTACACCTTTTAAGACACCAATTACAATCAAATATAAAAGGGGTAGACCTAACCCAAACAACATCACACAATAACATTACAAAATTTCATCATGCATCACATAGTTGAACTTGGTTCCTCTTGGAACTAGATCGGCTTAACACATGTATTCACAAAGTGTGTGGGATGATCTTTGATTATCTGTGGCTTGGTTAGAACTCCTGCGAACTTAAACAAAAGATTAATCCAACATGTATATCATACCTGAAGCAAAGTAAAACATACACTCGCATCATCGCATGATCATATAAAACATCATAAAATCACATCATAATTAAATTCATAATTTGCATTTCAATAATCCATCTCAAGATAACATCGCATAATAAATCCATATCAATAATCACATATCTAGTATCTCAATAATGTCACAAAGAAAATCATATGTCAAAATCCTCATCAATAATCAAAATCAACATCTAGTCTCATCACAATCATGTTAAACATAATAAATCAAAGTAAAAGCATATAGTCTAATAGTCCTACATATTGGGATCAACAGTCCCCAAAAGTCTAAAATAAGTTTCCAACAGTAATATAAAATGATCAATATAAGGGAGTGAAAAGGTAGGCCTCACATCTTTCCCCCCTAAGACTGGACTTCCTCCTGGAAGTCATCAAAGAGGTGAGGATATAGTGCCCTTAAACTAGCTGCATCCTCCCAAGTCGCCATGGCCTCATCGTACATGTCCCACTAGACGCTAACTTGGTCCAGCTCTCAACCTCGAAGGCCCAGCATTTGACAAGCCAATATGTGAATTAGCTCCAAAGCCAACTAACCATCTACCTCTACTTGTAGAGCACTCTAATCCAATACATGAGATAAATCAGATATGTAATGCCGCAAAACAGATACATGAAAAACATCGTGGATGTGTGACAGGCTAGGTGGCAAGGCTAGATAGTAGGCTACGGGTCCTATCCACTCTAAGATATCAAAAGGTCCAACAAACCGTGGTGCGATCTTAGAGCCCTTTCCATAACGGATTGGACTCTTGTGCGGTTGCACTCTTAAGAATACTCTATCTCCAATCGAGAAGCTCCGATCTACTCTCTTAGCATCTGATACTTCTTCTATCAATCCTGTGCCTCCTAAAGTCTTTGTCTAATCAAGGTCACTTGCTGCTCCATATCCTGTACCAACTCTAGCCCTATCGCAACCTTGTCCTCAATACGGTCCCAACTCAAAGGTGTCCTGCAAGGTCTGCCGTACAAGGCCTGAAAAGGAGGCATACCCAACAAGCTATGATGCCCATTATTGTAGGCAAACTCAACTAGATACAGATACTCCTCCCATCTAGTCTGGTGATCCATGACGTACATATGGAGCATATCCTCTAGGACCTGATTCACCCTCTCTATCTGACCATATGTCTCAAGATGATAAGCGGAACTGAAGTTGAGCTGTGTACCCAATGCCTGCTACAATGCTCTCCAAAAGCCTGATGTGAACACTGAATCCCTGTCAGAAATGATGCGGTGAGGTACCCCATGTAATCTAACAATCTCGTCCAAGAATACTCTCGCCACAGATGGTGCATTGTATGTCATGTGTACAGGTGAGAAATGCACCACCTTGGTCAACTTGTAAACCGTCACCATGATAGCATCATGGCGGCAAGATGACATAGGAAGACCAACAATGAAATCCATGGAAATGGTGTCCCATTTCCACTCAGGTATCTCATGAGGGTATAAAAGACCCACTAGATGCTAATGCTTGGCCTTGACCCTCTGGCACTCAAGGCAATGAGCAACATACTCTGTAATATTTCATCTCATACCCACCCAATGGTACAACTGTCGCAAGTCGGCATTCATCTTCTTCACCCCTAGGTGTGTTGCATAAGGTGCTCTGTGAGCCTTTGAAAGAACTACTGCACGTAGGTCACCTGCACAGGGTACATAGATGCACTGTCGATGTCTAAGAAGCCTATATGCCTCAAGAGAATATCTTGCAAATCTACCCACAAGGGCCCTCTGTGACTAGATCTCCTGCTGCACCTCCAGAAACCACTCATCCTTAGGTAGATGCTGAATGATGTGCTCTCTCAAGTCCACACTCAAGGTGAAGGTCAGGATCTCGTGGTACCTCCAACTCAATGTGTCAGTGACCACGTTCTCCTTCCCTTTGATGTAGTGGACATCAAAGTCGTACTCGCAAAGAAACTCCATCCAACGCTGCTGGCGGGCGTTCAAATTCAGTTGTGTGAATATGTACTGCAAACTGTGGTGATCTGAATGAATCTCAAAGCATCAACCCAATAGAAAGTGTTTCCAATAAATAAGAGCATGAACCACTGCTGCAAGATCTAAATCATGAGTGGGGTAGTTCAGATCATGTGTCTTGAGCTTTCGCGACTCATGCGTGATCGCCCTACCACCCTGCATAAGCATGACTCCCAAACCCTCAAGTGATGCATCTGTACAAACCATAAAATCCTCTACAGGATCATGAACTGCTAAGATGGGAGTACTGATAAGATGCTCCTTGAGGACCCCAAAGGCCCTCTTGCACTATTCATTCCAAGTGAAACTCTTTCCCTTTCGCTGAAGGGAAGTGATGGTGTGCGCTATCCTGGAAAAGCCCTCTATGAATCTGCGGTAGTAACTAGCTAATCCCATGAAACTCCTAACCTCTGTCACACTAGTGGGTGCTGGCCAATACCTGATAGCCCTAATCTTTGATGGATCTACGGAGATACCATCTCTAGATAGGATGTGTCCCAAATACTGCACCTCGGTCCTGAAAAAGGCACACTTTGCCAAGTTGCCATAAAGCTACTGCTCTCTCAAGCACTGCAAAACTTGATGCAAGTGATCCTCATGCTCCTCCTCAGTCTGCAAGTAGATCAAAATATCATCAAGGAAAATAATCACAAACCTATCTAAGTAAGTTTGGAACACCTCGTTCATGAGACTCATGAACACTGCAGGGGAATTCATTAAGCCGAAGGGTACCATAGTGAACTCATAGTGGCCATAACAAGTCCAGAAAGCGGTCTTATGGATATCAACTTATGTGATGTAGAACTGGTGATAACCAGACTTTAGGTCTATCTTAGAGAACACACTAGCTCCCTGCATCTGATAAAAAAGGTCATCAATCCTAGGCAAAGGATAATGTTTCTTCACCGTCACCTTATTGAGCTACCTATAGTCCATGCACAAATGAAGAGACCCATCCTTCTTCTTCACGAAGATAACCGGTGCACCCCATGGTGAAATGCTAGGTCAGATGTGCCCCTTCTCAAGCAACTCCTCTAACTGCAACTTGAGCTCCGTGAGCTCATGTGTGGTCATACTGTAGGGTGCACGAGACACTTGCTTTGCACTCGGCACTAGATCAATATGGAAGTCTACCTCTCTGCATGGAGGCATACCTAGTAGCTCTGGTGGAAAGACATCGGTGAACTCCCTCAAAATAGGATGGTCATCTAGTGACGCCTTTGGCTCATCCTCAGATTTGTCGCTAGCAGTGATAGCAAACAACTGACATCCCTTTCGCATGTAGCGCTTAAGCTGCTGAGTGGATATCATACGAGCTATCATGGGCTTCTAAATGCCCACTACTTCGATTGTCATGCCATGATCATCTAAATAGATAATTGCCTTATGATGACAATTTATCTTGGCTCTATGAGCTGCAAGCCAATCTACACCATAGGATCCTAAAGGCATAACCCTAAGGTCACATAATATAGTGAAGGCCCCCAAAGAGATCTCACAATCCCATACCAAAGCATCTACTGACATCCTGACCCCAGTGGCCAACTCAACCTCCCACCAAACGTCCTGCTTAGAGGCCACCAGCCTGCAACGCTCCACTAACAATGTAGAAATGAATGAGTCAGTAGCACCAGAGTCAAATAAAATAGAAATGGGAACATCCCCAATCATACCTTCTGTCTCAATAAATGAGGCCTGGAAGTTCGTTTGGCGATTATCAACCGCTGCAAACATACGGTGGGATCTACCCACATCACCAACTGTCTGCTTTGAACCTCTTGCATGAGGCTGTCCCCCTGCCATAAAGCCCTGTGGGCACTCTCTGGCCAAATGTCCTACCGCACCATAAACGTAGCATAGGCCCCTAGCCTGTACCTGTCTAGTTTGAGTCCTACTACTCTGCTGCTATCCAGTCTGTCTTGTGGACCTCTAAGAACCCCTATAAGACTGCTGTGATCTCATGGGTCCCGCAGGTGGTCCCTGTTGTATTTGATCCCTACACGGGCCCTGTTGCTACCAACTGCAATTTTGTCCTCCCTGTTCCCTTTGCTGAAGTCTAGACCTCTGCTGATATTGCTACTGCTGCTGCTATGGAGGCCTAGGAGGTAAAGTTGGAGAACTAAATCCTCCTCTTTATGGTGGTGGTGGTGGTCTATGAAAATTTTGCTGCTACTGCTGGTTACAATCCTAAAACTAAGGGCGAGAACTCTGACCTCGTCCCTAAATCTCCTCTGCAATATATAACTTCTCGGTAGCCTCACTCAAGGTCTGGGGGTCTGCCATTCATACAGGCCTTGATATCTCCTGATTCAAACCTATGATAAACTTGTGAACTAGAAGCTTTTCATCATGGAGATACTCTGCATAACATGATAGCTCTGTGAACCTGCCCTCATACTGCGCAACCGTAAGTCCTCTCTGCTGCAAGTCATGGAACTCGTCGATCCGACACTGCCTGTAATGGTTTGACAGATATTGCGCATTAAAGTGCTCAATGAATGTGTCCCATGAAAGTGTATCCAAAGATAAGTAGTGCTTGCACTCCTCAATGCGCCACCAAGTTGCTACTGTGTCTCTCAATAGGTGAACTACCACGCATGCCTTCATGTTGCCCTCATAAGGACGCAACACAAAGTACTTGTCTAAACTGATAAGCCAAGCCTCTACCTTAGCTCCCTCTGTGGTTCCAGTGAAGGTAGGTGGATTCAGCCCTAGCAAATCTTTGATGGGGTCCCCATGGTCTCTGTGTCCTCAATAGGCTCATCCACACCATAACCATAAGGATGGTGAAAGCCCTACTCCACTCTCACCACCTTCTCTTTCCTAGCATGATGCGGAGGGCTCCTGCTACAAGCTCGGTAAGGTGAACCAACCTCCTCCACTGTCGTGTCAGGTATTTCAACATAAGGCTCTACTCTTGGTGCCACTCGTAGCTTGACACAGGGCTCTACACATGGCTCCACATGTGGCTCCTCACATGGCTCATCACGTGGCTCCTCTTGCGGATCAACGTGGGGCTCAACACATGGCTCGATACGTGGCTCAACTATGGCCTGTGGTAACCTATCTAGCACTGCCTGTAAGGCCTGTAAGATCTGAGGTCCTATATCAGGTGTAGTTGGTGCCTGTGGTGCCTACGGTGCCGGTGGTCCCTGACCCTTAGTTGATGAGTCACTATGCACCTCTACAAACTTAGTGCGGCGTGAACACGCTCATCTCGTTCTATGTGGCATCCTACAAGAATAAGGTATTCACGAATTAATTGAATTTGCAGAATAAGTAACGTGCCCAAACAAGCCCAGCGTTTAAACTTAGGTTCTGATACCAAATGTCATGCCCACATTTCCCATGTGGTCATGACATGCAACACACGTGTCATGTCCACATTTGTCATGTGGTCATGACACAAAATATCAAAATTTTTTGATGCATCCCTAGAAACCCCCTCGCACGTGTTAGCGTGCTCGGTGACAATACACATAAGGCGTGAACATGTCAATCAATTGCGGGGTAATGCGATCACATGCGCATTCCCCTACACAATGAAAGCCAACTAAGGGGGTCAATACGATGCAAGAAGCGTCTCTATTAGGGTTAAGATCAAAATATCAAAACCCCTAGTTTACCTGAGTGAGTGAAAGGATTTCGACACGAGTTGAAATCAAAAGACTAATTCCAAAGCATAAATGAATTAAATAAACAAAAACAATTATGATCATCAGTTGGCGGAAATGTCAAACATTGCTCTACACATGGTTTAAAAATCGCTAAATTAAATTAACCCTAGTTCCTGGAAAAATCTGACAGCATAACGCGTCATAGGTGTGAATAGGGATTATTCTAATCAATAAACTTAAATCTAAGGTTCCCTCATCTCGTTAAATAGGATTAATCGACCAATTAATTAAAATGACTAATTAGAATAAAATGACTTAATTAATGAACTAATTATTACACACTAGATTAATTAAATTAAAGCGCTAAATTAATAAAATAATATTAACCTCCTTGATTAATGTCCACATGCAATAATTTTAAATTAAAACTGACTTATAATAAAATTAAATACGTTTCTAAAAGTTAAGTTTGGAGGGAAATTATTTAAATTAATTAAACCCACTTCAAATATTTAGAATCAAAACACTAGTTTTCCTCTAATTAAAATAATAAATTTAAATGATCCCAATCATAAAAACATTAGAATTAATTCATATTCCCCTAACAATTTGAAATAACAACTAGATAAAAAATAATACTACCAAATAAACTAAAAACCCACTTTAAAAAACATAGAATTTCCCCTCTACTTATTTTGACAACCCTTGTTTATTTGTTAAAATAAAAACCCATAATCAAATCCAAGAAGAGTAGGAATGGACAAGTAAATAAATAAATAAAACTAAAGTAAACCCACTTGCCCTAGTGGACTTTCCAAATAAAATAATATTTTCCTTATAGAGACAAAGAAAACCTTAACCCTATCCTCTAATCTATCATTTACTTTTCTCTTTTGTTTTCTCATTCCTTTTCTCTCATTTCTTTCTCTCATCTTCTTTTGTTTTGCAGGTTTTGGGAAGAGGCCATCCATGGCCATCACACTAAAGAGGTATATTCATTACATATATACCCATGTGGATTGTTTGTGTTATTTTTTTTGAGTATATATATATATATATATATACTATCAAAAATAACCAGAGACGTATTTTTTTGTTTTTGGAGCAGGGTGTATATACACCCGAAATATATATATATATATATATATATATATATGTTGTAACTAAAAAAAATAAGTAACAGATTGCAGGTTTTAATGGAGGCTGAATGACCAAGATAAGGGCAGATCTGTGTTAGGGCCGCCGCTGCCCAACAATGAAGTCTCTGTTTTTTTTACAGCGTTTGTTTTGTTTCATTAAAAGAATGTAAGGGGCTGTGGGGAGGGGGCCAAACCCCCACCCACACCCCACTATGGTGGGTGTGGGTGGGGGTTTGACCCCCTCCCCACACCTCACAAACAACAACACTGCCCACGGCATGGGCTATGGTGATCCCAAGTCTTGGTGGGGGGTTCGAACCCCCTCAATCTCTAAACAAAAATACACAGTAACAAAAAAAAGATACACCATATATTATTCGCTAATCCAACTCTATTTTCTGATTTCAAAATAGTCCTCAATATATATATATTCAAGTGGATACTCAGGTTTCTTAGATTCAATTAATTTCCAGTTTATAAAAAAAAGTATGTTATGAATATATATATATATATATATATATATATATATATATATTTTTTTTTTTTCATTTTTACATAGTCCCTCTTAATATATTTTCCAGCAAGCTTAAACTATATAAAAAAAATTAATAAGAAAAGAATATATATATATATATATTTTGTATCCATGTATACAATGGGATATTCAATGTGTCAAAGCATCATATTTTTCTTTTAAAGAAAAGACAAGCTAAATAGATTTTTTTTTGAAATGGAAACTAATACATTACATATATACTTTTTTTTTTGTTTTCTTTGTATAATAAACAAGCAACTCTTTTCTTTAAAAATCAATAATATAAAAACATCATTTCATTTTATTTTCTTGAAGTAAAACATATAAATTTACTAATAATTTTGAACATACATTTTGTCTATCAATGCACATCTTTCCCATTCACATAGCAATTAAATCAGCAACTATAATTTTTATTTCCAACTGCAAATAAGCTTAAATACAATTCAAAATTAAAACATGTATCTTTACAAACCAAGAGAAAAAGATCTTCTCTCTTAAAAACTTGAAAACAATTTATACAAGGCCAAACTTGGCCAAGGCTCTTAAGATCCAAAATGACTAACTCAAGAGTAAAAGTCTCTTTTTCTTCTACACTCCATAACTTCAAATAACCTGTAATATAAACATAGAGAAGGGGGAAAAAGCCACAAAAACCGCTTTCCTCCCTACCATAGACTCACTCATGAGTAACCCCCGAGCTTGGAGGTCATCCTCACACAAGGAACGCACACCACTTTACAACAAAAACACTCAAACACAAAAGCAAGAAGCACTCCCATGGCTTGCACAAAATAAAACTTATAAAAATAAGTTTAATGGGGTAGGGGAGTGGACATCACTCAACTCAAGAGTGTCACTCCAAATAACTCCCAAAAACTAAATTTCACAAGGCCTCAAGCCTTCACATAAATACCAATTTCCACATAAATTTTCCCATGGCTCTCAAGCCATTCAAAATACTCATTTTCTCATCTTTCCCTCAAGGATAAAATACCACAAAAGAAACTAGGATTTGACCCCAAGGAAGTTCACTCCTCCCCCACCCCACACATGTTGAGCATTTTCTCCAAGTGGAGAGGCTCTCACAACACCCATAACAAAATTCCCCACAACATCAATTATAAAACACAATATGAAAACACCCACACACACACAAGCATCACACAAGAAATGAAAATACATAAGGAAAGGCATTAGCCTTGAATCCTACCTTTAATAGCCCAAAATGAAAGATAGTTGAAGAAGAGCCCTTCCAACTCCACCTCCAAATCCTCCTTCAAATGTGCCTCCAACAAATCCTCTAACTCTCTCCCCAAAAATCAATTAAAATTCAAAAATTGAAAACAAAACAACTCTCCTCTCCCTTTCTTCAAGAGGGATTAAAATAGGCTCTCCTCATGAGTTTTGAGGAATGGGGAGGTGACACATGTCACCTCCTCACTCCTCCACCCAACCACTTGCAAGATTCATGGAATGGGGTGGTGACATTTGTCATCCACCCATTCCACCAAGTCTTGCCCCTCTCCACTTGCTCTCTCTCACACATGTGGGAGAGAAAAGTGGAGCCAAAGAAGGAGTGGGTACTACAAGTGCTCCAATCATCTTCTCCTAGGAAAGCCCACACAACCCCAAGGTACCCTCACCAATTGTGGGAGAGGCTTAGAGTTGAGTCCACAATTTAGGGGTCTTAAAGACTACTCCAAACCTTGGAAAGAGGAGTGGATGAGGTTGAGTGTTTGACCCAACCTTCTACTCCTTCCCAAACTTCCATTTTCTTCACTTTACTTTAGGGTGAAGTTTAAGTGACCAAATGGGAGGTTACCTAAGGTTAGACAAGCTCAAAAAGTCCTTAGACTCTAGGGGTATAACCCAAGGTCACTTTTAACCCATTTTGAGCACCATAGGGTGAGTAAAATCACATAAAAAGGGGTCTCAAAATTATAAACTGAAAATAAAAGTCAAATGAACATTACACCTTTTACAACACCAATTACAATCAAATATAAAAAGGGTAGACCTAACCTAAACAACATCACACAATAACATTACAAAATTTCATCATGCATCACATAGTTGATCTTGGTTCCTCTTGGAACTAGATTGACTTAACATGGGTATTCACAAAGTGTGTGGAATAATCTTTGATTATCCATGGCTTGGTTAGAATTCCTGCGCATTTAAACAAAAGATTAATCCAACATGTATATCATAGCCGAAGCAAAGTAAAACATACACTCACATCATTGCATGTTCATATAAAACTTCATAAAATCACATCATAATTAAATTCATAATTTCCATTTCAATAATCCATCTCAAGATAACATCGCATAAGAAATCCATAGCAATAATCACATATCTAGTGTCTCAATAATGTCATAAAGCAAATCATATGTCAAAATCCTCATCAGTAATCAAAATCAACATCTAGTCTCATCACAATCATGCTAAACATAATAAATCAAGTAAAAGCATATAGTCTAATAGTCCTGCATATCAGGATCAATAGTCCCCATAAGTCTAAAATAAGTCTCCAACAGTAATATAAAATGATCAATATAAGGGAGTGAAAAGGTAGGCCTCACACTTGCCTACACTTATATTTATCTAGTTTCCCTATTATTGATATGAATAGATCTACCTATATCTTCATCCACTTTTTCAAGTGGAATAGGCTTAACACTAGATGTATATTTAGAAGATAGTTATAGATCACAATGCCTTATGACTTCATGATATACAGACTAGCCACACATTAGAATGTTGATCCTAAAGGTGCTAGGCAGATTTATGAGGAGAAGGTACAAAAAGAATTGGCTAGAGTATCATTTAATGAGTCACAATTTGTATATGGATTGATTTGGATCCAAATTTTAATTTTACTATTGATAGCCCATACGAGGTGCAACTATATGAGGTCTAGGTTTTGAGAGTTATATATATTTTATAGTTGTAGTCTTACCTCTATGTTTATTGTTGGACATTTGTAAGTTTTTATCCTTGGGACCTTTAGTTGTAATGAAAACAAAAAATTTAACCCCCCTCATCTTTCCCTACCACACACACACACACGTATAAGCATACATAAAGGTATGTGTATGTGAATTCATACATACTATTGTAATTTTTTATACTTAGGGCCTTTTAACGTAATTAAAACAAAAAATTAACTCCCCTTAGCCTGTCCCACCCCATACACATGCATACACACATATACATATATGTATAGGCATATGTATAGGTATATGTGTGTGTATCCATACATACTCTTGTAATTTAGAGATAGGGAGATGACAAACACAAGAAACAAGCATGAAAACCTTGTGCTCTAAAGAAAGATCACAAAAATAATGTTATAACAAAGAAAGAAAAATAAATGCAAGTTTGGTTTCTTAAACTTGAATCATATGTTATTCCCAACTTACTTCAAATGGTGATCAAGGCCCATCTCAATCCCATATGATTTTACCAATGAACATTTTATCATTCATGATTGGGATGAAGATGATACTCTAGTTGATGATTTCAAACTGGTTGAGGTTTACATAATCTTCTCTACATTTTTCCTTCAATTTTTTTTAATACATTTAATGATGTTTTTTATATTCTTATCTACCATACATGGATGACACAAAGACACCTTTGGTGGTCCATGTTGACACTTTAGCTATGAACATTTTTTCCAAGGTCATGTCACTTTATCTAATTTTCTTTCTATGTTCCCCTTTCATATTTCCCCTTAGACTTGGGATGATTCAAAGTTATGGATTGCATAAAAAACACTCTCATCATGTATACAAACACTACACATAAATTGTACTCTTTATGAATTTTTTTGAGGAAGGAATTCCTCAAACTAGTGGAGACTAGATATGCTATTTGTTTAATTTTGTTAGAGATGATGCTATAGGTGTAGGATGGTCTACAATCTAATGTGGTTTGTGGATAGCTAGAAAAATAGGTAGAGTCCAAGATAGAAGAAGGGATGAAGGTGGGAGAAAATGTACTTAATGATGATGGGTGGTCCACTATGAGATAAGAAATATAAAATTTATCATGTTTAAAATCTTATTTTATTATTTTACATTCAAATTGTAATTTAAAAAATGTTAGCACTCACTTTTAAATTTTTCTTACATGTATTTTCCTTTTCATATCACCTATTGTGGGGGTGATTAGGTACATATTTCTATATACTCTCTTTGTAACATGCAACCTCATATTACTCAATTTAACTCAAGAATTTACAAGAAAGTATATAAACATGGTAAACAACATATATATTTTTTAATCAATTACATGACTACAAATAAATAAAAGCATATCTTTTCTAAATATTTTCAACCTTTTAATTACAACATATTCAAAGATAGAATTATAGTGAAATCTTTTCACTTCTCTACAATACATAATTTGCACTTGGAAAAAATAATCATTTTACATTAATACAAGAGAATTCTGCATCTGGAAACTTGACATTTGTCACTCAAGTCTTGGAAAGTCTTCTGCTATAGAGGGAGAGCATCATTTGAGTGCTTTACCTCCAACCATAGACCCGCGGTCGCCCACACACCTTCCTTCTTGGAAGTGACCCTACCATTCACAAAGAGTATATAAATATGAAATCAACATATTATGCCATCTGAGTTCTAGTGGTATGTCCTACGTAACATATTCGACCATACAACTCTAAACTATCTTCTAGCTAAGTATGATCATCTTGATGGGGTACATCATCTAGACACTTGTGAACCGACTAATGGGCTTGCAGAGACAAATACATCACTTTGGCCAAAGTTTCAGTATAAATAATGTTATAATAAATGTATTCATATGTTCACACACGTCTAACTTGACTTGGGAACTACCTCATCCTACAATATGGATTATTAAGATAAAAACACTAGACTTATATGTCTAGACTTTACTTTACTCCTAGTTAATCTAACTTAGAAATTAACCTTGTACTCTAGGTTATTCATTTATACAAATTATAAGTTTAGAAAATACAACTCTTCAATGAGTTCTTAGTTGCATTCTTGCAACCCTAAGAGTATATGACTACCTGCCATGCTACTCAAACTCAAGAATTAAACATTCTATGACTATAAGTCATGTTTCAACTCTAACAAGAAAGCATTGAATTTCATTAAAGAACATCTCATACTCTTAATAACATCTTATTTTGTGATTTTCTCGCTCACTTTGCAACTTCCTGCTTGCTTGTTGTTTTAAATTTGAATTCCAATGGCTATTGGGGATCCGGGAGACCCCCTGAACCTGCTGGTTCTAGGGTGCCCGAGGCCTGCTATGGGGAAGGTATCCTCTCTTGGCAAGTTGGACTGCTGCGTGGACAATCATGTGTAGGGTGACAAGGATTGGGAGTCCTCTGGTCACGTACTGCAAGAAAAAGTGTTGGGGCCCAGGGCCTAGAAGAATGCCCTTTTAGGGGGTGAGTCGGAGAGCAGTCGTGCTACTCCAAGTCTTCGTGAAACAAAAGATGGGGAAGCATTAGTGCTTCCAGACCTTACGGTGGACAAAGTGGTATCCACCATGGACAATGCTCTAGTAGGAAAGTTTTTCTCCTTCAGACCTAACATAGATGCTGTTAGGAAGTGGATGAATGCAAAATGGAAAGTGAAGGGGAGCGTATCAGTGAATGCCATGGCTGGGGGGACATTCCTCTTTAGATTTATAGCCAGAGATGATCTTACCTCGGTGCTAGCAGGGGGACCATGGATGTATGGTAAACACAGTTTGTCCCTATGCAAATAGAAATCAGGTTTTGATAGTGTCGCATACCTCAACAAAGCGGTGTCAGTCTAGGTTGGACTCCCAGGTCTATCGCTAGAGTACTGGGATGAAGAGATCTTCAGATGGATTACCAACTCTTTTGGGCACTTCATAGATCTTGATAGCACCACCAAAAGAAAATCAAGGTTAGTCTTTGCTAGATTCTGTGTTAATGTTGATATTAACAAGGTTCTTCCTAATAACAATACTCTAGAATCTAAATGTGGTAAATGGACTCAACCTATTCTATATGAAAATTCAACAACCTTCTATCAAATCCGCAACAAAAAGGGACACCTTGCTTCCCGATGTAAAGCCAAGAAGGCTACTACAACCCTGAATGACTAGGCCAAGAGGGATGATAATGAGTACCCTTTTAGGGAAGAGCTGCTAAACATGGTCGATTCTTTGGTTAAAGACTATTTAGGAAAGGACACGATAGTTAGTGATGCTCTGATGGCCCTGGTCAACTCGAGCCCCATGAATTCACTAACCTTTTCCCCTGCTAGCGGTGATGGTGCTCCCTCTTTGCAGCTCGAGGGGCTGGAGGAAGGAGAAGTACATCAAGAAGATATTCTAGTATTGGAGGAATTAGGAGTGAAATTAGTTCCTACTGGAGTATGTACCCCCCCAGTAAGGGATGCATAGAGGGGGGGAATGACACTAATCAGAGGCTTTCCTCTCCTAACAACAAATCTACTGGCCTTACCCCTAGGGCTAGCTCAAGTGTATTTGACATAGAAAGGTGGACTACGACAAAGAAACAAGGTAAAGGCCCAGGGAAGGAATTACTAGATGTTGGAGCTGATTCCAAGCAGGGAAGACCAACTCAAAGGGAGACTAGGCAAAAGGCAATCAACAAAGATATTGCTATGGGGAAACAAAGGACCTTGGACCTGGGCTTGAAGAGGGCCACAATCAAATGAGAATCCTTTCATGGAATATTTGGGGGTTTAATAGTCCCCACAAACAATTCTTAGTCAAGAATTGTATCTTTGACAATAAAGTTGATATTTTTCTTCTTTAGGAGGTTAAGATGAAAAGTGAAAACTTCCAATCTGTGGCTAGAAATATTTGGCCTAATGCAGAGCACCTGAGTTGTGATGCCTAGGGGGCATCAAGGGGAATCGCGACCCTATGGAATAACAACACTGTTAAGGGGAGGATTATAGAAAGTAATAGAAACTTTCTGGCAGTTAGAATGGAGTTGAACATCCATACCTAGAACTTGATAAATATTTATGCTTCTAATCAGAGGGGCCCAACAAGGGAAGTGTGGGTTCTTCTCTCTTCGTTGATCGCTAGTGACCCTTCTAGCTGCTGGATGTTAGTTGGGGATTTTAACACTCCACTCTTCCCCTCTGAGAAGAGTGGAGGGATCATGGACTATACTGACAACATGATGGACTTAAATGATTTTCTAAACAAGGAAGGTTTGCTAGATTTGGATTTGCAAGGGAACAAATTCACCTGGACCAACCAAAGAAAAAGAAGGAACTTGATACAATTTAAGCTTGATAGAGTCCTAGTCTCACCCAATTGGAACTTCCTAAGCTCATACTCTCTAGAAGTGCTGCCAAGAACTACTTCGGACCACAATCCCCTACTTCTTTCTTGGAGAGAAATAAATGGAAAAGGCCCTTATCCCTTCAGATTTGAGATCATGTGGACCAAACACCCTAATTTTAAAGATAAGCTTAGGAGCTGGTGGAGTGAAGATGTCCATGGTACACCTATGTATCGACTGGATCAGAAGCTATTGAGGGTGAAGAAAAAGGTGAAATGATGGAATAGATTCAGCTTTGGGAACATCTTCGAAGATAAAAGGAGAATTAATATCAAGCTTGGAGAGCTCCAAAAGAAGATGCAGGAGGGGGACTCTTCACAAGAAATGGCTAAAGAGGAAGAGGTTGTGAGGAAGGAATGGAAGGATTTGCTGTTGAAGGAGGAGGTCTTTTGGAAATAGAAATCAAGAGTGCAATGGCTAAAAGAGGGGGACATGAACACAACTTTTTTCCATCAATCAACAATGAAGCACAGGAAAAGAAACAACATATATAAATTGATGGATGACAGAGGTATTATGGTGGAGTCAGATTTTCAGATTGGAAAGTGGTTGCTTCCTACTTTCAAAATTTCCTTGGAGCCCAAGATAATTGTATCAACTAGAACCTCATTGATATCATCCCTACTCTGCTTGATGATGGAGATAATGAACAACTTAGCAGGATAATTACTAAGGAAGAGGTTTGGGCTAGCCTTTTTTCTATGGAAGCCTTTAAAGCCCCTGAACATGATGGTTTTCCCCCATCTTTCTTTCAAGAGTATTGGGATATTGTGGGAAAAGATGTCACAGAGGTGACTAGAGACTTTTTAAAGGGGGGTAAGATCCCAAAGCAACTGAACCATACTTTCAATGTTCTTATTCCCAAAAAACAAGGAATAGTCAGTATGGGGGATTTTAGACCTATCAACCTTTGTAACACTATTTATAAGATCTCCAAAATCTTAGTGATCAGATTGCAACCTCTACTTGATAAACTTATAAGAAGCTATCAAAAAGGTTTTGTGCTAGGCAGAAGTAAAAATCTAGGAATGGCATTCAAATTAGACATCTCTAAAGCCTATGATAGAGTTAACTAGAAGTTCCTATTTATGGTGCTAATAAAATTAGGCTTTAAAAGTAAACCTTTGCAAATCATAGAGGCCTGTGTCACTTTGGTTAGATATTTTGTTCTTGTTAATGGTATTCCCAAGGGGTTTTTCAATACGGGTAGGGGACTTAGATAGGGAGCCCCCTATCTCCCTACCTATTTATCTTGTTGGTTGAATCCTTGAGTAGAAGTTTTCTCAATTTACTTCACTCCAGAGAAATAAAAAGTGTTAAACCAACTTCAACAGCAACACATGTAGTGATTCAACAATTTGTGGACGACACAATTCTTTTTCGCTTAGCTTCGGTGATCGAGGCCAGAAAGTAGAAAATGGTGCTTCAAAATTATGCTACCTTAGCAGGCCAATGCATTAACTATGACAAAAGCTAGGTATTCTTATTTAACACCCCTTTTGTCTTACAACAGAAAGTTATGGGGATCCTTGGGTGCTCGAGGGGTGAGTTTCCTGGGGTTTATCTTGGGCTCCCCTTTTCAGTGAAAGATGCTCCACTAGATTACTGGAATTCTATAATTGAAAAGACGTAGAGGAAGTTAGTTGGTTGGAAAGGGAAACTTCTAAGCTAGGCTGATAAGTTTCATTTACTTAAGGCCTCTCTACAAGGTTTACTAGTTTACTTCTTGTCTCTTTTCAAAATCCCTAAATATATAGCAGATAGATTGGAGAAAATACAGAGTAACTTTTTATGGACAGGCATAGAAGATAAGAAAAGACTGGCCCTCATTGGATGGGATAAAGTTTGCAGACTGAAACTTCAAGGAGGATTAGGACTAAGGAAGCTAAATTTGCTTAACAAAGCCATGATCACCAAGGTGGGATGGAATCTTGTAATGGGAGACAAGGATTGGGGAAAAATTAAAAAATTATGTGTTCTAAGTACTTTGGGAATCAGAACCCTAAAGATATTTTAATATCTTCTAATTTCCCCAAAGGGTTGGTGATTTGGAACAACATCATTAAATACAGGTCGCTACTTTTAAGGGGTGTTAAATGGAAATTGGGAGATGGAGGTAGCATAAGGTTCTGGGAAGACAATTGGATTAAGGAAGGGCCATTAAAAAACATGCAAAATATGATGGATTTGGCTAACATTGCTAAGCACCATTTCAGTGGATTGATTCGTGATTATATTCTGCCAAACAAAAGGGGTTGGAAGCAGCTGTCCGACTGCTATCAAGGTAGGGTCAATCTTATGAGGGCTATTGAAGAGATCCAACTCTCCCTAAAATGGTGTAGAATCCCTCTATTTCCTCAAAATGATAAAATCTTTTGGGCCCTTGAAAACTCAGGGAGGTTCACTGTCAAATCTATTTATAATCTTTCCCTCCCTCAAAATTTTGATACCTTTTGGAGAAAAATCTGGAATCACAATTTAATCCCAAAGATCAACCACTTCTGGTGGCTAGCGGTGCAAAATAAAATACTTACAATTGACAACCTCTAGATTAGAGGTTTCCAAATCCTAAATAGATGCATCCTTTGTATGAAAGAAGAGGAGAATGCCCCCCATATCCTATTGCATTGTAATTTTGCCTGGAAGGTTTGGAACATAGCCTTGATCATGCTTGATGTACCATGGTGTTGGAACAATGGATTAGAGGATTGCATTTGTGCTTGGTCCCCCCCTTTCACTAATCCTGTTTGTAGAGAAATATGGGCCTTGATACCCCCTATCATCTCCTGGTGTTTGTGGAAAGAAAGGAACAATAGGCTTTTCAGGGAGCCTAAGGAAGTGTTAGGATTGGCTGTTAAACTGCTGCAAGACATCATCAATAGCACAATAAGAGTTGTAGATACTCGTCCTAATTCTAAGGAACTACAAGTAATGAATCAGTGGGCTATTCTTATGAGCATTCATAGGGTGGATGATAGCAAGGAAAAAGCCAGGGCTGGAACAAAATGGTCTCCTCCTCCGGTGGGATGGTTTATGCTCAATTTTGATGGTGTTGCTAAAGGTAATATGGGGTTGGCCAGTGGGGGAGGATTAATAAGATTGGAGAAAGGTACACTCTATGTTGTGTTTGCAAGAAGTTTGGGTGTTAATACCAATAAAATGGTACATGCCTATGCTCTTCTATGGGGAATTAAAATTGCCTTGGCTATGGGTATTAAAAACATCATTGTTGAAGGTGATTCCAAGATTTTTATAAAAGCTATCAAAAGAAAGGTCAAAGTGAGGTGGCAAATGGAGGATATAGTGCAGGATATCAAAACCCTCCTTCTTAACTTTGAAGGTAGGGAAGTGAGACATATTTACAGAGAGGGTAATAAATTAGCCAATCTTCTAGCTAACTTAGGGATACACATTAACCACCTAAGGTGTTGGAAAATGTTGATAATTTACCTCTAAGCATTATTGCTAGTATACAGAAAGAAGTTCCTCTCTAATTTATCATGATAGTAATGATTATAAGTATTTCTTGGTGCTACTATATTTCGTCTAGCTCTCACTTCAAGGGGAGATGTGACTTATGTGTTAAAATGGAGAACCCCACCAATCCCTATAAGGTGAGGTGGAAGACGAACACCCAAGTGGATGATGACATGCTCAGCTACGAGAAAGATAGGCGATCCGATGGATTTAGAAAGTCTTTTTGGTTGCCTCCTGGAATGATGGTTTTGAATGGAAAACACGAGTGAACCCCGGAAGGCATTTATGTCTCGAATGCGTGCAGAGCAGAGAAGGACAAGCATAAAAATATGAACAAGAAAATTAAATTAATGTTTTTTAATCTCCTTTCTAGACTATTTGACCATCTCTCCCCTTGGCTCTGCAACTACATTTTTGGTCTGGAGTTTGGCTAGTTTAGAAAGATGGGTGACAATAAGGTGAGAACTGAACCCATGAACTGTGGAGAATTCAGGGAGGATGTGTAGGTTTGGAGTATTGCTTACGAAGGAGGAGTTACCTCATTTATTGGATCCCTGGATGAATTTGATGAACAATTGTCAATTCTGTTTGTTGCCTCATGGGGTAGTAATAGGGTGGTAAAAGTGAGTGGTGTTCAGTTCAAGGTTTTGGAGGATGCCATTACCAAGGCTACAAGGCTACATTGCTCAGGGAACAAACTTAAGAAGCAGATGAGGGTTAAAGACAATGAAGGAATGAAGTTGTTCTTCAAAGAGGGTGAGAAGCAGATAAGACTGCAAGGAGGCTTTGAAAGGGAAAGCCTAGTAAGACCTTGGAACTGGGTTTGTTTCTTGGTTATGAAATATTTTACTTTAGAGGGGAGGTATAAGGTTTTCTACCACTACCATTTTGCCTTTTTGAACCACTTCTGCCACAAAGTTGAAGTCAATTTTCCCTCCTTCTTGCTATCTAGTCTGAAGGCTTCAGTGACCCAAGTTAAGAAATCCTGCGAAGGTAACCCTGTGATCCCTTCCTTGCCTCTACATTAGGGGCTAATTTTTTGTCTCTATCAGTACCATCTTGCTCTTTGTCCCTCAAAACCCCCGTCTGCCTGGTTGGTTGATGACAGTTCTACTGATGACCCAGAAGACAAAGTCCTCCTTAGTGAGCATCTGGGTAGATAGGACATGAAATATACCTTTGTGCCCTTGTCACCTAATTCTCCCACTAATATACCTTTGAGCTCCTCGGCCCCTATCTTGAGCTTATAGGTTTCTAAGGGCATTTCCCAATATAAGTCCTGTTTCAGGAGCCGCACTCCACGAGCCCCTATTCAGGTTAGTGGGGAGGGTTCCCATGGGAGGTCTAGAGAGGAAGCAACAGAGGGCTTGTGCAATTTAACAAGTAACTCCCCCAAACATTGTACCAAGAAATGCAAAAGAGGGACTCCAGATCCAAGTAAGGGTGTTTGGAAAATTCACAGTAGAAGTGGTATGAAGAGTGGGAAGGTAGAGCATCCAACTCAGGAGAGGTTGGATAGAGAGGAGAAGCAAGTTGGAGAGGAGGCTAGGGTGGAGAAAGAAAGAGCCATGGGTAAACAAGACACTGGTAGGATACGGAGCATAAGAAGATCCTCCAGACCGGTTAGGGATAAACCCCAATTAGTAAAGATTATGGACTACTCCTCCAACTCAGACCAGGAGGTCTTGGTGAAGAAGGTGGAAACTAAAAATGAGGAGCCTACCCCAGTTCAGGATAATGAAGGTATTGGCCACTTTGATTCCATGAATAATTCCTACTATGACACAAATGATGAAGACACGAAGATTCTGGAGACACTGGACAAAGAGGTTATGAGTGCTAGGATGGAGCTAGACAATAGGAGGCTAGAGAAGGAGCTGGTTGAGGTCAAGACTCGACTTGCTTCCATGGAGACAAAAATGAAGGTTTTAATCAATCTGCTGTTGAAGACTTCACACAGGGCTGCTGCTGCATTTTTGGTGCTTCACGAGGATCAGGTCAAGGGAGAGGAGTCTCTGTTGGATAATAAGGAAAATTTATTTGATTTGCTCAATGAGGATTGGAAGGATCTCCTTAGATAGCTTTTTATTATCTTTTTTGTTATTTCTCAATCTTTTTTTTTGAGGTTTTGTCGTTAAACTGCTGTTAGTCCATTGTTCTGTGGATTTTTGAAACTCTATGCCTATTTTGCTCCTTATTGGCTTTATTATCAGGATCTGCACTCGAGTTTGTAGCTTAATATTATCAAAAACAACATCTTATTTTGTGGTTTCTCGACCTTATCTATTGACCATACAATACAAAAGAATAATATAACATCATAATCAAACTTAAGAGATTCCATGATCTCTAATCTCATCCAAGCAGTTCTAAGGTTTAAATTCCTCTAATCCAAAACATCATAAAGTTAAAAATCTTCAATAATAATTAGAAAAATATCCACCGGTCTACTCTTGACCTCTCGAACATTATTATTTACATATTAAGTATCTTGAATAAACATCTCATCTGAGATTTATTCTCTTCCACTGAATGCTATCAATTTCCTAGCTACACTCTAACTTAATCAATCTTTCACTTTGATAAGTTTAAGTCTTTCTTAGTATTATTGACGTAATGGTCTTCTCAAATCTTCTAACTCAAATTAAGGGATAGATTGTTTCTACAAATATCTTCTTTAGAAAAGAAAGATAATGTGAGGCCTATTTATTTCACTCCCTTATTTTGCTTATATTGCATTTACATTGATGACATTTGGACATTTGGGACTGTTGATCCCGATATGCAGATTCTCTGGACTTTATTCCCTTATTTTGATTTGGTTATATTTAGTATGCTGTGATGTGACTATATCCTGATTTTAGATTTCACTGATGATTATTGACATGTGACATGCGTTTTGATGCTATTAGAGATACTAGTTGTGAAATTATTAAATGGAATTGTTATGCGATTTTGATCTTGAGTAGTGTTTATAAATGTAGTTAAATTATAAATTTTATTATGATGCTATGTGATTTTAATAATGTTTTAAATGATTATGCAATACCGTGAGTGTATGCGTTTCCTTGCTTCAACTATGATGTATATGTTGGATTAATTTATTTGTTCAAGTGCGCAGGTGATTTTCCATGCCACAAAAAAATAGAGATCGATCCCACACCTAATGTGAATCTCGTGTTAGACCGATCTAGTCCCAAGGGGGACCAAGGTCATGTGTGAATTGTATGATGCTTTTGTAAATGTCTGCATTTTAATTATTTGGTTTAGGTACCACCTCTTTTGTATTATTTACTTGAAGTGTTGTAAAAATATGTGATTTAATATATGCCACTTGGTGTCTTTTATTTTGATGGCCATTTTATGTGATTTTCTACTTCCTAAAGTGTTTATTATGGGCTAAAATTAGTCCTAGGTGGTACCCCTAGGGTCTAGGGCCCATTTGAGCATGCCAAACCCTAGGGTAACCTCTGTCTAGTCACTTTAACTTTAGCTTGAAGTAAAGTGATGAAATTTAAATTTGAAATGGGGTGGAGGATGAGTCATGCATTGAAACATGACCCACTCCTCTTCCCCAAGGCATGTATTCCCATCACCTTGAAGACTTGGGGAGTCTTAAGACCCCCAAATGTGTGGAACCCTTCTCCAATGCTCTCACACATGTGTGAGAGCATCTTGGAGTGAATGGGATTCCTTTAGAGAATAGGGTAATGACATGTGTCATTCCTTATCCTCTTAGAGCCCATCTTGAGAGATTCCACCTCTCCACCTTTTCTCTCACACATGTGTGAGAGCACATGTGGAGAGGGTGAGGCTTGGATGGATGGGAGAGTGACACATGTCACCTCCACATTCCATGATCCTTGCAAGTGGTTTGGGAGGAGGAAGGAGAAGGTGACATGTGTCACCTTCTCATTCCTCAAGGCTTTGGAATGAAGCTTATATTACTTTCTCTTTGAGAGAGGAAGGGGGTTTTTCATTTTACTTGTTTTTTGGCTATTTTGGAGGTGTTTTTAGAGAGTGAGTGAGTTTAGAGATCTTGGAAGGAAGGCTTGAAGGAGGAGGTTGGAGAGCTCTTCTACAACTTTCTTCCATTATTGGGTTACCATAGGTAAGCTTCAAGGCATGAAGCCTTTCCCATGTATTTAATTTTCTATGTGTGTTTGAGATCATTTTGTGTGTTTGTAATTGTTGGTGTTGTTGGGTTTTTATTTTATGGGTGTTTGAACAAGACTACCATTCTTTATGTATCCATTCATGTGAGGGGTGGGAGAGGAGTGAACCTCCTTGAGGTCACCCTCTTTGTATTGGCATATTGTGGCCTTGAGGGCAATTTGGAGAAGTATGGTGATTATTTTTATGGCATGAGTGCCTTGGAGTGATATATATTGTTCATTGGGGTAGTTTGGGCTTGAGGCCTTGTTTTGGAGTATCATTAGATTTTGTTTATGTAGGAGTGAACCTCTTGAGTAGAGAGAGTCCAGTCTCCTACCCCCTCAAATCCATTTTCATGGATTTTGTGTTGTTAAACCTTGGTGGGTGTTGTTCTTCTTGTTTGAGTGTTTGCATTTATCATATTTGTGGTGTGCACTAAATCAACCTCCATGCTCGGGGGTGACCCTCTTGCAGGTCTATGGTAGGGTGGAGAGCATTTTGGTGGCTTGGAGTTTCCCTTAGTTGTTTATTGTAGGTTTGTTTGGAGACATTTGGAGCTCGGATGGAGATTTAGTCATTTTGGTGTTGTGTATTTTACTTAGCTATTTGAAGCCATGGTCAATGAGAGGCCTAGTTGTAACTTGTCAAAAAAAAAAGATGATACTCTCTCATTGTGTTATGGTTTCAACTAATATTTATTGATGTTTTCATTCTACTATGTGGTTGCAAAATGAAATATATGTTACTGATGTATTCCTTAAGATTTCAAAAAAAGGAGCATATGTGTTTGCTGATAGAATGCAATATTAATCTAGTTTATTTATAAATGTTATAGAAGGAAATAAAATGCAAATGTTATTATGTGGTAAAAAAAAGGGGTAACTTCCATTTATGGCAACCTGCTATTTACTTTCCATTTAATTCAAATAAAAAAAATATAGTAGAGAAATAGTCATAGTATTTTTCATCAAAAAGTTACATGTATTTATGTTGTATCTATATATTTTCCCTCATATAGATCTGACTGTTATAGTTTCTTTTCTTTTTAAAATCTATGTGTTCAGCTAAGTGTATAAATATATGCACATATAAATAATGTAAATATTGTTGGAAACACGGTTGCCGTTGCACCAAAAGGTTGACCTTTTAATGCCTGATACAACCGCCAGAGTTAATGAATCCATAGGAGGCGGTTAAGCCATGTCATGAATCCTGTTGAGAGATGCTAGCTCACTGCCAACAATCCCCCCAGTGTCACTCGCGGGAGTCCGCATCACTCGCAGGGGAGATTCGAACCCGGAACCTTTGGCTCTGATACCAATTGTTGGAAACATGGTTACCATTGTACCAAAAGGTTGACCTTTTAATGCCTGATACAACCGCTAGAGTTAATGAATCCATGGGAGGTGGTTAAGCCATGTCACGAATCCCGCGAGAGATGCTGGCTCACTGCCAACATATATTTATATCTAATTTCATGTCAAACTGCTATCGGGAAACAAAATATACTTATGTCAGTAGTGAGTAAATACCTTTATATATATATATTCAAATCTTAAATAGTAAATAGATTAGAGTAGCAATAATAATTCTTTAACTGTGAAATAGAATTAATAAAAGAAAATTTGTGACTGCTGGTATTAGGGTTTTAAAACCCTTTTTATGGCTGAATGGCCAAATCATATCAAGGAAGGGTAGAAAGAAAATGCTGTGAAGGAGGGGGGGCGATGGCCATGCTGCTGCCCTTTACTATTTTCTTTTGTTGTAAGTTTGGTGGGGGGGATGGACCCCCCACCCACCGGCTTGCATTTTCTTTTAGGCATGCAACACCAAATGGACCCCGTTTCTGCTCACTAAATGGCACACAGTGCTTGGGATATCCGCCACCCATCAGTTCCTAACTCTGCATTATACCATGAAATGACCTCTGTCCATTCTACCCTATCTGTCATTCGATCAGCCAATATATTACATTACAATATATATATATATATATATATATATATATATATATATATATATATATATATATATATATATATATATATATATATATATATATATATATATATATATATATATATATATATATATATATATATATATATATATATATATATATATATATATATATGTTCAAAAAGAAATCTTTATCTTTGGTTTTTACCAGAGCACATAAATAATAAGAAAGAGTATTCTTAGAAGCAAAGAAAACAAATATAAATAACATAAACCCATAATTAATGTAGAAAAAAAAGGGGTTAAATAAACTATTTGGATAACCTCCGTGGTAGCAACAATGACTGCCCCATCTTCCAACCCGCAAAACAAAACAAAGAGAGGAGAAGAGAGGAGAGGAATTTTGAGAAAGATTAGGGTTAGAAAAGAAAAAAAATGAGAGGAGAAAACAAAGAATAGAAAAGAAAATAAAGTTTATGGTTTCTTCGTTAAGGTGAAGAATATTTTATTATAGATGCTGTTTAGGGCTTTCATTATGGAAATAGGTTTTTTAATTTTTTTAAATTTTTATGGGTGCACAGGAATTTTCATTTCCCTCTCTTTTTTTTGGACTAAGTTTAAAATGTGGGAGGGGAAAGTTATTAGTCTCATGATTTGATTTTGATTAGGTTTGTAATGTGGACTTTTATTATTTAGCACTAGGTTTATTATTTTAGTGGGTAGATTATTAACCTAGGCCTTCACTTTTGATATTTGATTTTTTTGTGGGAACTATTGTTAAGGGAAAATTTATTATTGAAAACCTATTTAATTATTTATGGTTAGTGTTTAAATTTAAGGGTGGAATTTAATCCCTTCGTTAACCTTAGGGTATACATTTAAATAATTAATCAATTTGATTTCCGTTTTGATCAAAAGGAATGTTGGGATAACTTTATGCTTAGGATTGTATTTAAATTTTAATTTAATTTTTTCATTAATGTTTAAGCTAGGAAATCCTTTCAAATTATTTTCTATGTAGGCCAATAAGGCATATGGCTGTCAAATTTTTTCAGGATATAGGAATAATAATTTAAGTGTTTAAAAAATGTCTAAATTTTGCATTGTAATTATGTGTTAGAAGAAATTGTATTTTAATCCATTCAGGCTATAGTGTTAGGGATTTGGATTTTGACATATGTCGAAATCTCTCCACGTCACTTAGGAAACTTAGGGTTAGGTTTAGAATCGATTCTAAACCTATTGGCGATGCTCCTTGCATCGCATAACCCCCTAGTAGGCTTACATCTCGCATGGGTTACGAAAGGTGTTCACAAAACCCCATTGTTGATTGACTTGTTTGTGCCTTTGTACGCATGCCACCGAGCATGCTGATGTGTGTGAGGGGGTTTCTAGGGATGCGTGGAAAAGTTTTTGGTATTTCATGTCATGACCACATGGCAAATGTGGACATGACACATGAGTTGTGTGTTGTGACCACATGGGAAATGTGGGCATGACAGATTGCACTTATCTTAACTTGAAAACTAAAGAGATACTATAGCTCTTATCCTATTGTGATTTCAAAGATGTATTATCATATAGATATCTCAGATTAAATAATATAACTTATCTCAGAAAATCTATTTAGAATAAATAGAAGTTATACATGTGAGACTCTGAGTGATATTTATATATCGATCTATGTTATCTGACTCTTAATAATTCTAATTTTGGAATACAGAAAACTCAAAAGATCTCTTATCTAATCTTAAAATATAGCATTAGAATGAGATGGACTTACTGATGGATTCTCCATCTACCACAGTCATATATTGACTTGACCTTGGCCATGCAACTAAAACCTGAGTGCAAACCTAGTTAGACTCTATACAAAGAGTTTCTAAAGACAATCGAACTGGAAAATTATTCACCCATATAAATATATCCTTCATAGATAACTTGTATCCTTTTGGTCTATAGGGATTTGCTCAACAACTGATACATTCTAAAATATTCTTGGCTTATCAGCCTACGTAGAAAGTTTACTAAAATAACATATACCACTGGTATTAACTTAAAGAGTTGATCTACAGATTGATCTTATACTGATGATCATAACCACAGATGATTCTTGTTGTCTGACCATATTTACTCACAAATGGATTATAAAGAAAAATAGTCTTGGGTGGACATAGCATAAAGCTATGCATGACACTTAAATAAAATTGATATAGATCAAGTTTGACAACATTGGTTAATCACAACAATGATATACGAAACATAAAAGAATATTGAGACTTACATAAACATGATGGTTTATACACTATAATGAGCACATCAACTCATAGGTTTACACAGCTAAATAATATTCATGTCGACTCTGTTTTCATATAGAAGCATAGTAAGCACATTGGCTCCATTACATATGATAGTATAATGAGCACAATGGCTCCATTTGCACACAGTAATCCATTGAGCATAAAGACTCATGGTTATATAAAAAGCATAGTATCATTTCTAACTATAAATGTTATTAGATATAACATAGTAGTAACTATAATCTTTGACCTTATGATTGCTTACTAATAATGCTGAAACACAAACAAATTTGTAAACATACTAATTATACTGAAAATAGGAAATAACCTATGAGTTCATAGAGATAATTAGTGTAGTCTCTTCTCACTCTATTTCCTTAGTGAGCTCCTCTATTTTTCCCTTGTGTCATGTCTTGCACACCGCTTATTCAATAGAGCTCTCGTCATCCTTCTTCCCCCATAACTGTCAGGAGAATCTCCTTTTAATGATCATCTTGGACACACTCCTCAAATGATGCTCCTGTGACTTCCACGAAGCCATCATACTAAGTAGAATTTATGGTTAATAAAGACCACTTCCCTAAACCAAAAATAACATGACTCCACTTCTCTTAACATTTAGAGAATGAATGGGAATTCAAACAACCTCATTAAATTATCAAGGAATCATTTCCCATTCTCATGGAGAAGATTGTTGACCACCTTCTTTTTAAGCCTTCTCCTATATATATATATGCATCTTCTTCTTACTTACATTAATATTGACATCTGCAAGGTTACGAGAATAGGGTCGAGATTATCTCCCCTATTATCTCACAAAAACATCAAAGAACAGTTACATTACTAAAACGAATGATTTAACAAAATCATCAAATCAACATAGTCAACCTCTGATTTAAATCATTATAAAAACATAACTATAATCATAGAAAATAGGGAAAACAACACCTATCAACTATACCTTGTTGATGGTTATTTTTATCCCGACTTGGTTTTGACAAACCAACACTAGTGGATCTTGACGTCAAATCGATGACTATCGAGTCAAAATCCAAACCTTTGGCTAAAATGGGTAGTTACACCTTACCAAATCTCGACATGGGTTCACTAACAATAAACACAAGACTTAGATGACAATAACTTGTTCTTTCTCATATGTCTATTCTCTGCTCCTCGATGATACTCTCCCTCTCTTTCTCAGAGGGTGGAAACCTATTTCTTGTTTACAACTTGCATTCACCAGACTAGGATTAGTGCATTGTTAGTCCATCCTTAAACCAAATAAATAAATAATCTTGACATCATATGATCACATGTCTAAATTATTTTTCATAATAATTCATAAAATCTTTGATTTATCTTGATATTTTCTCTAAAGGTCAAATCATTAATCCTTGCAAAACTATCCACTAATTGCATAAAAGTGAAAAGTAAAACATAGTCAAAATTAGGGATGTGACATATCTCCCCCATAAGATTCATCATCCTCAATGATCCAATGTATGAAAATAATAATATAAAGTTTTTGTGTTCAACTTTGAAAAGCATTAAACAAATGAGGAAATCTCGATTTAAAATCATGATAATCTTCCTAGGTAGCATTATCCCCTGCATACTGACCCCATTAGACCTTGTACTGAGTAACCTCTCTATTATGCAATTGGACCTTGTGAACTTTGATCACTTTGAGAGGCTCAGTCATGACCTCTCCTGGGTTTTGTACCTCTAAAGAATTCCAATCAAGGATATGATTATCTCTTGTAATATACTTTTTCAAATATGAAACATGAAAAACATTATGCATCCTGGCAAGAGCTGGTGGTAGAGAAATTATGTAGGCAACTAGATTGATTACTTCAAGAACTTCAAAGGGTCCTACATATCTAGGAACTAATTTGGAAGACTTCCAAAATTTTATGGAATTTTTTCGAGGTTTGACCCTCAAAAGAACTTTTTCTCCAATTGAAAATTGTCTTGGTGTATGCTTAGCATCAGCATAACATTTTTTTCTATCATTTTCTTCTACCAATCTTTTTTTGATCAGCTTAACCTGTTCTTCCATTTCTACCAACATTTAGGACCAATGGTAATCCTATCTTCTACCTTATCCTAGCTTATAGGAGTTCAACATCTTCTTCCATATAATGCTTTGAATGGAGACATCTTGATAGTAGAATTATAGGAGTTTTTATAAGCAAAGTCCATAAGTGGAAGATATTCTTCCAACTTGTATTGCTGATCCATACAAGACATCCTCAAAAGACCCTCTAGAACTTGATTGACCCTCTCAGTCTAACCATCTGTGTCAGGGTGATAAGCAAAGCTTATATTAAGTTGAGTTCCTAGCACTAAAAATAAAGTTTGCCAAAATCTTGATATCATGCATACATCTCTATCTTAGGAACTCCATGCAGTCTAAACACTTCTTGTACAAACTTGAGAGCTATAAGATGTGCTCCATCTGTTAAATTTCTAGGTATAAGGTTAGCTACCTTGGTAATTTTATCCACCACCACTACAATAGCATCATTCTATTTCATGACATTGGAAGACCTTGTACAAAATCCATGCTAATAACCTGCCACTTCCACTCTGGAATATCGTGTGGATACAAAAGTCCTGTTGGATGTCGATGTTTAGCCTTGACTCTCTGGCACTCTAGGAAAATTTCTACAAATATTGCAGCATCATTCTTCATTCCTTTCCATAAATAAAGAGGTTTTACATCATCTAGAATCTTGGTTACTACTAGATGTCCTGAATAGGGTGCAGAATGCACTTCTTTCAAAACAAGGTTTCTTAATTATGACAAATCTAGAACATACATCCTTCCTTTGTATCTTAAAATGCCATTTGGTTCAAAATAGAACCCATCATATCTCGAATCTTAAGGATTTATAGAGAGATCCTGCTTCACTTGCTCATAGAATTTCATCTCCTATAGAATTTTGCAATACTTTATCCTTAAAATTTGAGTGAATAGAGACTATTGATGAGATATATCTCCTTCAACTCAGAGCATCTTCTACTTGATTTTATTTACCTTTGATATAATTTATCTCAAATTCATAGTCAGATATCAAATCCAACCATCTTCTCTATTGAGCTTTTATATGGGGTTGGGAAAATATGTACTTAAGACCATGATGATCTGATTTCAACTCAAAAGGCTTTGCTAGCAAGCAGTGTTGAACACTTGCAAAGCATTCATAACTGTTGCTAATTCTATATCATGAGGAGCATAATTCTACTCATATGCTTTCAATTCCCTAGATTCATAGGCTACCACTTGCCCATCTTGCATAAGCACTCCTCAAATCTTCTCTTGAGGCATCAATTTTGACAAGAAATTGACTTTCCAGATCTAGAACTTTCAATATTGTAGCAGTTGTTAATCTTTCTTTCAACTGATCAAAAGATTTTTGACATTCATCTATCCAGTCAAAATGCTTTCCTTTTCACTGAAGCAAAGTGATTAGGCTTACAATCTTAGAAAAGTTCAAAATGAACTTCCTATAATATCTTGCTAACCCCATGAAACTGTGCACTTCATGCACATTCTTTGGCACATGCCACTCAAGTATAGCCTTTATGTCTATAGGGTCCACATATATTCCTTCAACTGAAATAAGATGCCCTAAGTATTGTATTTCTTTCTAAAAGAAAGTACACTTAGAAAGCTTCCCATACAATTTAAGCTCTCTCAACCACTATAAAACTATCCATAAATGTTGTAAGTGCTCTTCCTCATTCTTAGAGTAAACACGAATGTCATCTAGAAACACTAGAACAAATTTATTCAAGTAATCATGGAAAATATTGTTCATCAAATTCATGAATGCAACAGGGGTGTTAGTAAGTCCAAAAGGTAAAATCGTGAACTCATAATGCCCATATCTAGTTTTGAAAGTTGTCTTATGAATGTCCTCATCCTTAATCTCAGCTGATGGTATCTAGATCACAAATTAATCTTGGAAAATAGTGTTGCACCTCACATCTAATAAAAAGGTCATCAATACGAGGTAGAGGATACTTATGCTTTATCGTTGCTTTATTAAGCATATGATAGTCTATGCATAGATGCAAAGATCCATCTTTCTTGTTGACAAAGATCACTGGGGCTCCACAAGGATGCAAGGAGAGACACTGGGTCTAAGAAATCCTTTAGCCAACAACTCCTATAATTGGGCTTTCAATTCTAAGAAAATCATCCCAAAAATCTCTAAGAAAGGAATAACTCTCCAAAGACTCAATTTGATTAGAAGGATCTTCTTCTACTTGCTCCATTTTCACTAGAAAAAGTTGACACCCTTTTCGTTTATCCCTCTTCAATTGCATTGCAGAGATTGGTCTAATTTTAACCTCTCTTTGAGTTCCTTGCAAAAAGACTTTGTTTCCTACATTGTCTAGACACTCCACTATTTTTGAAAAATAGTCAACATTGGCTCTATGCCTCCACAACCAATTTATTCCTAAGATAACATCATAGGAACCTAGGGGGGTGCAAACGAGTTCACCTCAGTTGAAAAATTAGGAATTTCAATCTTGGCTTCAAACAGACACTACTCTACCTAAGATTTCATCGGGTTAGCATATTCAACTTACTAGAGTTTAATCATGTAACCAACTCTTCTAGGAAATTTATTTAATACTCTTGGTGAAATAAAACTTTTAGTTGCACCAATATCAATCAAAATAGAAATAGGAACTCTAAACAAAGTACCAGATGTCTCAATGGGAGTAATTTGGTACTCCACCTGGCGATTATCCACCACATTAATCCTCTACTAAAAGGCTTCTTGCTATGTAGGTAAAGCATTACCATGCTACTGAACTCCCTGATTCTTAGTTGGGCACTGATTTCCATAGTGATCACCACCACAGGTAAAACATCCTCTAGGAGGTCTTCATTTCTCATCAGGTTTATCTAAGCTATTATCATTTCGTCGATCATTCGCACTGTTCTACTTCTCATTCTTAGGTCCACTCTTATTATTTTTGGAGCCCTTGTTTCTTCTCTTAGTCCCATATGATTTACCATTCCTTTTCTTGTAAGGCTAAGAAGTTGGTGTCTTATTAAACCTCTTGTGATTCTTCTCACGATAAGCAAAAATTGACTTCAATTTTTGCTCTTGCTTAATTACGTTCTCTAACACTTGGTCCATAGTGGAAGGGCCATGAAAATCCACTTCTCCACCTATCTGGGCATTCAAAACCATGATGAATTTCCTAATCCTGAACCTTTCATCTTTCTGATATTGAGGTACATACTTCAAGAGTCAGATGAATTTTTCCTAATATTCAACCACTGACATATCCCCTTGTCTCAGATTCTGGAAATCTATTAACTTTTGATCAAAGAAAAGCTGTGGTAACCACCTTTGGCAAAATAAAACCACAAATTCATTCCAGGTTAAGATTAAAGAACTTAACCCCAATTCCACTTTCTTGTTCATCCACCACATGGATGCTTCTCCCGCCAACTTAAAATCTCCCCATATTGCCTTGGTTATTTTGGAATAACTTTGAATCTTGGAATATTTTTCCATTTCTGTTAACCAAGCTTCTGCAATATCTCCACTTTCTATTCTATTAAACTTAGGTGGAGTGACCTTCTTCATATCCTGAGATAGCTCAGAGGCAAGTCTACTTTTCTTCTCTTTCTGAGACTTAGTCTTATCAACATTATCTCTTTGTTCACTATGAATACTAGATTCATGAACATATTCATCATCCCCTTGATGTGAATCCTCATGTCCTAATTCATATTTACCATGACCCCTAACTTCCTATTCCAAGTTTCCAAGATTTTCCTTGGTTTCATTCAACATGGTCAATATCTGATCCAACTTAGCCATAGGGTTTGCAAATGGATTAGACTCTCCTTGACCATCTTCAAGAGTTGTTCAAGTTTGAACCATGATGACACTATTGGTATGTGGTGATTGATCATGCAAGTAATGTACACTAGTTATGTATCCTCGCTAGGGTTTGGGGCCGGGCCAGGCCCCGAGCGGGGGTTCAGGGGCACAACCCTCAAAATTTTTTTTGTCCTTTTTGCATGATCAGAGTCAGTTGTTAATTTTTGTTAACTGACAAAAGAAAAATAACATTGCAAAACCCTAATTCTAGAAGCTTCCAAAAAGCTTGTTATAAGCAGCTGGGATGTATATTACGGTGATGTATTTCGCGAGATTGTAATCTATTTTGCACTGAATAATAAAATCATTGGATGGCTAAGTTTCTGTGGATGTAGCCCATATTGGGTGAACCACGTTAAATTTCTGTGTTGATCTCTTTTGTGTTATTCCTCATTGTTATATTTGGGTTATTTAATCTGCATATAATTATTAGTGTTTATTGCTTTGATTTGCCTGAATCCTAACAACTGGTATCAGAGCGGGTTGTGTTTGATTATCATTTGTAGGAATGTCTCATAGTTGAGTGGGAGTCTCACGGTTAAGTGGGAGCAATTGCAGACGAGGTTAAATTGAAGGTAGATAAATTCAATGGGCATAACTATCAATTATGGAAGATGCAGATAGAGGATTATCTCTATCAAAAGGATTTATGGAGGCTGTTGGAAGGAATAGCCAAGAAACTGACAAGAATGACTGATGAGGATTGGGAAGTTCTGGATAGAAAGGCACTGGGAACCATTCAGTTCTGCCTTGCACCATCTGTGGCATTCAATATAATAGAAGTGAAGACAACAAGTGAACTGATGAAAGCTTTGGCAAAATTGTATGAAAAACCCTCAGCCTCTAATAAGGTATTTCTCATGAAGCATTTCTTTAATCTAAAAATGATTGAAGGTGGATCTATGTTAGATCATTTAAATGAGTTTAATATGATTACCAGTCAATTAACTTCTTTAAAAGTGAAATTTGATGAAGAGGTGAGGGCTCTCTTAGTTTTATGTTCTTTGCCAGAAAGCTAGAATAACTTGGTAATGGCTGTAACTCTATCTCTGGTTCAAATACTTTGAAATTTGATGATGTTGTTGGTGTTATCCTTAGCGAGGAAATGCGGCAGAAAAGCATAGGTGAGAGTTCAACATTGGGTAATGCTTTAACTGTAGAGAACAAGGGAAGAAAAAAGGAGAGAGGAAAAAGCCCAACAAATTGTGGGAAGTCACAAGGGAAGTCAAAGAAAGGTAGATCTAAATCCAGAGGAAAATGGATTGCTGGCACTATGGAAAGCCAAGACACTTGAAGAAGGATTGTTGGTCTCAAAAGGGAAAACAAGGAGACAGACAACATGATGACAGTAAGGAAGCTAATGTTGCAAGTAATAAATTATAGGATACTTTAATTCTGTGTTTAGATAATGCCAATGATTCCTGGGTAATAGATTCAGAGGCTTCATTTCATGCCACACCCCATAGGAAATATTTTGTAGATTATGTTCAAGGTGATTTTGGACAGGTATATTTGGGTGATGATGAACCCTGTCAAATTCTTGGAAAAAGAAAGATAAAAATCAAGTTGCAGAATGGAAATGAATGGTTGCTACATGAGGTAAGGCATGTTCCAAATTTGAGAAGGAATTTAATTTCTGCAGGACAATTGGGTAGTGAAGGTTGCATAGTTACCTTTTCAGACAAAATCTGGAAGGTCACTAAAGGTGCATTAGTAGTAGCTAAAGGTGAAAAGGTAGGCACATTGTATTTGTTTACTGGTAATACTTATTCTACCTTAGTTGCTATAGAAATAGTTGCTACTGAGACAATTATAACACTTGCTATAGGGACATAAACAAAATTATGGCACCATAGACTTGGACACATGAGTGAGAAAGGCATGAAGATCCTTCACTCTAGAAATTTGCTACCAGGTCTAAAGCAAATTGACTTAGAGTTGTGTGAAAATTGTGTTTATGGAAAATGGAAATGAGTCTAATTTCTCAATGTTGGAAAAGAAAAGAAGAGTGAGAAATTAGAGCTTGTGCATTTAGATGTATGGGGACCAGCTCAGGTATCTTCTCTTGGTGGCTCTTTCTATTATGGTACTTTTATTGATGATGCAACTAGGAAAACATGGGTGTATTTCCTAAAACAAAAAATTAGAAGTATTTGAAACTTTTAAAAAGTGGAAAGCTTTGGTCAAGAATAAGATAGGAAAAAAGTTGAAGTGTCTTAGATCTGATAATGGAGGTGAGTATTGCAGTAGAGAATTTGAGAATTACTATTCATATAATGGAATTTGTAGGCAGAAAACGGTTCTTGGTGTTAAAATCCGTAAAACATATTATAACCTAGAATCAATTGAAAGAGTTAGAAACATAAACTGTAAATGCAAAAAACAATAACAACGATACCATGAGATTGATGTGAAATGCTTGAATGGCTAAATAACATCAGATAACTATCTCCAATATCGAATGAAAATACAAGCTAGGTAGCATGCTTATATAGACCGGAGAGAGGGAGAAGGTGGCAACACCGACCAATGAGGAGCAACCATCTATCGAACTAAAGATAGCAAAGTATCTTCCCAAGATAGCTAATGGATGCTCACATGTAGGAAGGTGACACCTCGCAACCACTCACATAATAAGACATGCTTTATTAACCTAAGTAAGCTTAAATAAAGGTGTAGGAAAAACCTTATAATAAGGAATAAAAAACCTACACTAACACCCCCCTTAAGTGTAGCTTAGGTGGGTAAAGAGATGGGTCCCGACAAATCAAGCTTGATGAGGTACCCATGTACAATGAATTCCCCCCCAAAAGAGAAGTAGCCCCCCCCACAAAAGAGAGTACACCCCCCTAAATAGAGAGAGAAAGAAGGAGCTAAGAAGCCCCCTAAAAGGAGGACACTTGCCGCACCCCAAGCAAAGCTCGCAAATGAATGAACTTGCTCTCAGTGAAGGGTTTGGTGAAGATGTCAGCTGTCTGATCTGATGTCGAACAATACTGAAGATCAAGAACCTGCTCATGAATTAGCTCCCAAATGTAGTGCATGTGAATCTCAATGTGTTTGGTTTGCTGATGATGGACCGGATTGCGAGAGATCTGAATAGAACTCTGGTTGTCACAAAAGATGACCCTAGGCTTCCTGAAGGAAATACCAAACTCAGTGAGAATGTGTTGAAGCCAAATGGCTTCAGTAGTAGCATTAACTGCTCCTTGATACTCAGCCTCTGTAGATGAAAGAGCAATAGCAGACTGCTTCTTGCTTGACCAAGAAATTAGACCAGAACCAAGAGAGAAGCAATACCCTGAAGTAGACTTCCGATCCTAAGAATCGCCTACCTAATCTGAATCTGTGTATCCTGCCAAGTCAATATCCACGCTTACTGCATAATGAATCCCATAACTATGAATGCCCTGTACATAGTGAAGAATCTGCTTAGCTGCTTTCCAATGTAGCTCATGTGGCTCTTGCATGAACCTGGAGACTAGGCCCACGACATATGAAATATTAGGCCTTGTGTGACTCAAGTATATTAGACTCCCAACCAATTGGTGATACAAGGTAGCATCTACCAAAGGTGAAGAACAAGAAGCCTCAAGTTTGACTCCTAACAGAAAGGGAGTCGGTGTAGGCTTATAGTCAGCCATGCGAAATCTGGAGAGCATATCAAGAGCATACTTGGGTTGAGAAAGAAAGATACCAGCTGAAGACTGTGTAATCTCAATGCCCAAGAAATTGTGAAGAAGACCCAAGTCAAACATCAGAAAATGATCATGAAGGGCAGTTTTCACTGCCTTGATGGTGGATGAGGAACTCCCTGTAATAAAAAAGTCATCAACATAGAGAACAAGGAAAGTGAGAGTATCATCCTACTGCAAAATGTAGACGTTCGGATCAGAATGGCACCGAGTGAACCCAACTGATAGAAGAAAGGAGTCCATCTTGGCATACCAGGCTCGAGGGGCCTATTTAAGCCATAGAGAGACTTCCGAAGTCGGTAGACAAGTGAAGGATCCTGGATGAACCCTTGTGGCTACTCCATATATATCTCCTCCTAAAGGTCACAGTGAAGAAAAACACTCTTCACATCCATCTGATGAACTTCTTAGCGATGGGCTGTAGCAATGGCAAGAACAAGTCAGATTGAATTCATCTTGGCAATTGGCACAAAAGTCTCAGAGTAGTCAATCCCAGGAACTTGGGAGAATCCTTTTGTGACCAAGCGAGCCTTATGTTTATCGACCGACCCATCTGCAGCAAATTTTGTTCGATAGACCCACTTGCATCGAACAAGTTTTCTTCCCTTAGGAAGTGGGACTAAATCCCATGTATGGTTCCTTTCCAAGGAGCTAAACTCTTCCTGCATAGCAACATCCCACTCGGGGACACCAGAAGCTTCCCTGAAGGACTGTGGATCAGAAGCTGAAGCAAAGAAGAGATGAGGAGCCTGCTCAAACTGTGACCTTGTTCTTCTCGCATCTAAAGGATCACCAACCCAATCACCAGCTGACTCCAAAGTCTAACGAGCTTGAAGAGGCCCAGTGGCAGGAGAATCTGGAGGAGAATCAAGATCCTCTGAATGATGACTAAGAGAGGAAGAAGATGAACCCTCATCATCACCATCTGAAGTGGAGGAAGAAGACTCCTTAGGAGGATTAAGGTCATTAGAAGAACTATCATCATGAAGTTGCAGTGTCTCCATGGGAATGAAAGATGGAGAAGTGGTAGAAGAAGTATCCTCCTCAAACTGAACACTCCTCTCAATAAAGAGCTCATGTGTGGTAGGGTGGAGTAGCCTGTAGCCTTTGACACCATTTGGATAGCCAACAAATATGCAAGGCCTACTCTGCGGATCCATAGCCTTGCATTTCTTTGCTGGAATGTGGGCCCATGCAGGAGACCCAAACACTTGGAAGTGCTTGACTGTGGGTTTATGACCAGTCCAAGCTTGAAAAGGAGTTACCCCCTTCATAGCTCGGTGAGGAACCTGGTTCTGGATATAACATGCACAGTTGATGGCCTTTGCCCAATACTAAGGTGCCAATGATTTGGAGTTAATCATGCAATTGGCCATTTCTTTCAATGACCGATTCTTTCGTTCTACAACTCTATTTTGTTGTGGACTGTAAGGAACTATGTGCTGAAGATCAATGCCCTTTGAGGCATAAAACTGCTCAAACCTTTGGTTGGCATATTCCCCGCCATTATCGGTGCGCAGAATCTTGACAACCTTCCCAGATTGTTTCTCTACAAAAGCTTTAAAGTCCTAAAAAGACTCAAAGACTTCAGACTTTTGTTTGAGAAAGTATACAAAGGTGTATCAGGAAAGATCATCAATGAAGGTCAATACATATCTAGCTTTGCTGAATGAAGGATGTTGAAATGGACCAGCTAAATCACTGTGTACTAACTCCAAGAGCTATGTGGCTCTCCATGCTTTGCCTTTGTCAAATTTTTCTTCAGGATGCTTTCCAAGAATGCAACCTTGACAAACTCCATCAGAGAATCAAATAGAAGGCAATCCTGTAACCATGTCATGCTGACTGAGCCGCTGCAAGTAGCGATAGTTCAAGTGGCCAAACCGCTGATGCCACAAACGGCTCACCTCATCTGAGTGAGTGAGCAATGCAAGTGAAGGAGAATCAGGAACAAAATGAGAAAAGTGATAGAGCCAAGAATGGTTATCAACTTTTCCTACAGCAACTGTAGACCCAGTGTGCAGATCACTGATAACCACTGAGTCAGGTGTAAATTCAACTCTCTTGCCAGAACCTATATGGGTGATCTGGTAGACAGATAGGAGATTAGTTGACAAAGAAGGCACACAAAGAACATCATGGAATGTCCCATCGCCAACGTCAACATACCCTCTCCCAAGAACTTCCTCTGGTGTATCATTATCCATAAGAATATCAGGCACAGAACATGACTCCAAGGATGAGAAACTTTCCTTTGTTTTGGCCATGTGGTGAGAAGCACCTGAGTCAATTACCCAACTATTTGGTAGTGTAGCAACTACATCAAGGGCCTTGCCCTTCCCCTTACTATTTTTTGTGTCCTTTGAAGATTGTGAAGAATCTTCCTTAGCTGAATCTAGCACTTTGATATTATTCTTCTCAAGAAGTTAAGTGAGATGAGCTATTTGCTTTTTCAAACACTTATGCTCATCATGAACATATTTCTTACAAAAGGCACACTTTGTCTTCTCCTTTTTAGACATGTTGTCTTTGGAGGAAGACTTGGGAGTTGCATTGTTTGCAGCTTGTTTTGGACCTTGTTTCTTCTCTCCTTGATCCTTTTGTTTCTTATTTTGCTTTCCATTGCCTTTCTAATTTTTAGTGCCCTGATTTGCAACCAAGGCATGAGACTTAGAAGGCTTAATAGTGCCCATGTGAACTAATTTATCCTATTCTTTAGTGAGTTCAGCAGCAAATTCATCTAAAGAAGGCATTTTGTAGGTAGTCCCAAGAGCACTTTTGGTGGCATAAAATGTAGAAACAAACACTGAGTAGTTAGGACCAAGCTTAGAAAGAATACTTAAGGTCAATTGTGGATCTTTCTTTTCAATCCCACATTACTTCAACTGTAATCTAATGGCCTTTAGCTTTGTGAAGAAGTCTTGTATTGTATCAAAATTACATGGATTTAACCCTATTAGCTCATTCTCCAATTGATGTCCCCTTAATTCATCTTGTTTACCAAAGAGATTTTCTAAAGTAGTCCATACATTATTTGGTGTTGTAGCAGATTCAACATGAAAAAGAAGATCAGGAGATACAGACATGCATAGAGTTCCAAAAGCTTCATCTAGCCTATTATGAAATTTAGGCCTTTCTGCAATTAAGGTTGGTTTAGTTTCTAGACCCATTGTTACTCTATATAGTCCTAACTTCTTAAGTTGGATAGTCATCTTGGATTTCCACTCATAGTAGTTGTAGGGTGTTAGAACAGGCACTGTTAATTGATCCATCTTAATGCAAAATTAGATTGTTGTTGTTTTAGTTGTGAGGAAAGAAAAGATGCACGAATACATAAGACACCCCCCCTTTTCCACTCAATCAAATAACCCCCCCAAGAAAATTTGATTTGGCACTTTATATTTAGTGCATTTACAATTTCCACCAGTAAGAAATACTGAGTGGACTTGATCTCAATGCTATTACAGATCCTCAAAAAGAGCATATGCTAAAAATAATACTTAGGGCCAATCCCTAGTAAAATAAATAGTACCACTGCAAACTACACAAAAAATATCCACTTTCAAAAAAAGAATCACCTCGATCTGAGGTTTTATGCAAAAGTTATGGCTCTTTGGAGTTCCCAAAATGAGGACTGCGTAGTGTCCCAACTAAGAATTTATAATTTCTGAAAAATCTCTACACTAAAATCAAAAAACAACTGCACTAGTGCATAGAGCAAAAAAAAATAGCCAAGATAAAAAAAATTCATGAGAAACGGAGTCTGTATGAGCAAGAATGGAGCATTTGAAAACTACATTAAAATCTGTAACTGCCAATGGAGAGGGGGTCTGCTGTAGCTTTTCAAGTTTATTTATACAGACTGTATGCAAAAAATTAAAGATACCCAGATAGTTTTTCTATGCTGTGAACAAAACCCAGAAGGTATTTTTCTTGTAGATGTATAGAAGATGTAGATCTAGTGTAAATCAGATGGCTTTAGCAACAAAAAATGACCCCAGCAACCAAAAAATGGCATGCAAAGGTAGAATCAGCTACCTAGGACAAGCAAAGGCATGCTACAACTTGCAATACTAATTAAAACACCAAATATGCAAGCCATTTGACAGATTCGAGCAAATCAAGATTTACCGGATCTTCATAAATCCTTTCTGATTCTCTAGATCATTTGAAAAATGCAAGAGAAGAGCATACAGGATTTTGCAAGATCTCTACAAAGAATCTAAACTTACAAAACTTGCTCTAATACCATGTTAAAATCCGTAAAACAGATTATAACCCAGAATCAATTGAAAGAGTTAGAAACATAAACTGTAAATGCAAAAAATAATAACAACGATACATGAGATTGATGTGAAATGTTCGAATGGCAAAATAGCATCAGATAACTATCTCTAATATCGAATGAAAATACAAGCTAGGCAGCATGCTTATATAGACCAGAGAGAGGGAGGAGGTGGCAACACCAACCAATGAAGAGCAACCATCTATCAGACTAAAGATAGCAAAGTATCTTCCCAAGATAGCTAATGAATGCTCACATGTAGGAAGGTGACACCTCACAACCACTCACATAATAAGACATAGTTTATTAACCTAAGCAAGCTTAAATAAATGTGTAGGAAAAACCTTATAATAAGGAATAAAAAACTTACACTAACACCTAAAACCCCACAAGAAAATGGTGTGTTTGAGAGGATGAATAGGACCACTATGGAGCATGCAAGGAGCATGAGATTGCATGCTGGACTACCCTTACACTTTTAGACAGATGCTGTACATACCGCTGTTTATTTAATAAACATGGGACCTTCAAACCCTTTGGATGGTGGCATTCCAGAGGAGGCATGGACGGGTAAAAAGGTAAACTATTCATTTCTAAAAACCTTTGGTTGTGAAGCTTTTGTCCATGTTAATATTGAAAATAGGACCAAGCTTGAGGCTAAGTCTAAAAAATGTACTTTCATTGGATATGGAGTAGATGAATTTGGTTATTAGTTATGGGATTATGAAAATCATAAAATCATTAGGAGTAGAGATGTTATATTCAATGAGAAGGTCATGTATAAGGATTAGCTACAGGAAAAGAAGCATGAACATGCCAAAAAGGAATATGTGGTGTTGGATGAGGTTCCAGAAAATAAAATACCAGTGGTACCTGATGCTCAGCAACAACAAGTTATCCCATAGACTCCTGCAAGTGTTAGACGTTCTATAAGGATAACTAGACCTCCAGAAAAATTTTCTCCATCATTATATTCTATATTATTAACTGATTCTGGTGAACTTGAAAGTTATGAAGAAGCAATGCAGGTAGATACCAAAAAAAAGTGGGAGCTAGGCATGAAAGAGGAAATGGATTCCTTGCTATAGAGTTAGACTTGGGACTTAGTCCAATTGCCTGCAGGTAAAAGAACCTTGCCAAATAAATGGGTTTACAGGTTGAAGGAAGAAGATGGAGGCAATAAAAGATATAAGGCCAGACTCGTGGTAAAAGGTTTTGCATAGAAAAAAAGGTATAGATTTTGATGAAATATTTTCTCTGGTTGTAAAGATGACTTCTATTAGAATTATTCTAAGTCTTGTGGCTGTGAAAGACTTGCACCTTGAACAACTAGATGTGAAAACAACATTTCTCCATGGGGATTTGGAAGAGGAAATTTACATGCAGCAACTATAGGGATATGAGGTTAAGGGTAAGGAGGAATTTGTGTGTAGGTTAAAGATGTCATTCTGATTATTGTGTTTATTTTAAGAAATTGGGTAATGGCAGCTATATTATCCTATTGCTTTATGTTGATGACATGCTTGTTTCCAGGTCTAACATGCAGCACATTAACGAACTTAAATAGAAATTAGAAAATTCATTTGCTATGAAGGATTTGGGTGCAGAAAAACAAATCCTTGGTATGAGGATCACACGGGATAGGACAAACAAAAAATTATTTTTGTCTCAAAGTGAGTATGTAGAGAAGGTGTTGAAAAGGTTTAACATGCAGAATGCAAAAGCATTTAGTACACCTTTGCCTAGTCATTTTAAGTTGACTAAGGAGATGTGTCCAAAGACACAAGAGGAGGAAGATACCATATGCATCAACAGTTGGCAGCTTGATGTATGCAATGGTATGCACAAGGCTAGATATTGCACATGTAGTGGGAGTTGTGAGCAGTTATATGAGCAATCTGGGAATGGAACATTGGAATGCTATAAAATAGATTCTCTGATATTTGAGAAGTACTACTTCAAAGAAACTATGTTTTGGAGGAATAAATTCTACTCTAAAAGGATATGTTGAATCTGATTTGGTGGGTGATATTGATAGCAGGAGTATTACAGGGTATGTTTTTACTGTAGGACGTACTTCAGTCAGTTGGATTCAAGACTGCAAAAGGTTGTTGCGCTTTCAACCACTGAAGTTGAGTATGTTGCCGCTATGGAATCTAGCAAGGAGATGATTTGGTTACAATGTTTTTTGGAGGAATTGGGGCAATGACAAGAAGATAGCCCTTTGTACATTGATAGCTAGAGTGCCATTCATTTTACTAAGAATTCAGCTTTGCATTCAAAAACTAAGCACATACAACTCAGATACCACTTCTTCCAGTCAGTTTTAGAGGATGGGTAGTTGAAGCTAGAAAAAATTCACACAAGTCATAATCCTATAAATATGTTCACAAAGGTAGTTACATGGGAGAAACTAATTTCCTCATCAGTTTCCATTGGCCTTCATGATTGATAATGGTGGATATAAGAAACCAGCCAGGCATGTAATCCAGTGGGAGATGCAAGCGCATCGGTGTCATCCAGGATCAATCTCCAAGTGGGAGATTGTTTGGTGTGGAGCTTGATTAGTCTCCAAGTGGTAGATTGTTGGTATGTGGTGACTGATCATGCAAGTACTGTACATTAGTTATTTTGCATGATCGGAGTCAGTTGTTAATTTTTGTTAACCGACAAAAGAAAAATGACATTGCAAAACCCTAATTATAGAAGCTTCCAAAAAGCTTGTTATAAGTGGTTGGGATGTATGTTACGGTGATGTAATTCATGAGATTGTAATCTGTTTTGCAGATAATAAAATCATTGGATGGCTGAGTTTCTGTGGATGTATCCCATATTGGGTGAACCACGTTAAATTTCTATGTTGATCTCTTTTGTGTTATTCCTCATTGTTATATTTGGGTTATTTAATCTGCATTTACTTGTTAGTGTTTATTTCTTTGATCTGCCTAAACCCTAACATACACTCTATATCACACCTAATATTTGTATCATATTATAAATTAGAATTCAGAATAGTGCATCTCAATGATTTAACATTCAAAATTTCATTGATAAATACCATTCACCAAAAACTCAAATGGAAATCAATCTCATCTTTATTTTAGTTTATTCTGGGTATAAATACATCCTTATTTAGATAATTAACTTGACCAGACTACATGCCATTGTCAATTAAAGGATATTCCTGAGGTTCATCTTCACTGTTAGCATCCAACAAAATAAACTTAGAGGGTGGATGTACACATAGCTACTCTTCCAAAACCTCTTTTCCTATAGTAAGGGTATCACGACCACACCCAAATGGCATGTCGCATATTGTAAAAGGTTTACTTGGTGGAACAATAGGTTTCTTGGCTAGTTTAATATGTTGTTTCCTTTCTAAATGTATATGCTTAAGAGTGACAACCAAAGGCTCAAAATCCTCCAACCATGTATCCTTAGCATAATCAATATGCTCCTTGAGTTCAATCTCCACAATAAGTTCTTTCTTAACTACTAACTTAGGCAAATGATGTGGAACAAACTTTCGGGTAGTTTTCTTAGTTCTTCTCCACGTCATTCTAACATAAAACCAATTTCAAACATCATCTATATTCTTAATGTTGACAAATTTCTTTTCACGTAGCAAGCACTGAGGTCCATGTGTTGAACCTAGTTAGCTCTGATACCATATGTAATATGCAACCTCATATTACTTAATTTCACTCAAAAATTTGCAAGAAAGTAAATAAACATGGTAAACACAAGATTTTTTTTAATTATTTACATAGCTACAAATAAATAAAAGCATATCTTTTCTAAATATTTGCAACCTTGAAATTACAACATATTAAACGATAGAATTATAGTGAATTCTTTTCACTTCTCTACAATACATAATTTGCACTTGGAAAAAATAATCATTTTAAATTAATGCAAGAGAATTCTACATTTGGAAACTTGACTTCTATCACTCAAGTCTTGGTAAGTCTTCTTCTACAAAGGGAGAGCATCATTCGAGTGCTTTACCTCCAACCACAGAATAGTGGTCCCCCACACACCTTCCTTCCTGGAAGTGGCCCTACCTTTCATGAAGAGTATAGAAATATGGAATCAATATGTTATACCATATGAGTTCTAGTGTTATGTCATATGTAACACATTCGACTATACAACTCTAGACTATCTTCTAGCTAAGTATGATCATCCAAACGGGTTACATCATCTAGACACTTGTAAACTGACTAATGCATGCAGAGACAAATGCATTACTTTGGCCAAAGTTTTAGTATAAATAACATTATAATAAATGTAGTCGTATGTTCACACACCCCTAACTCAACTTGGGAACTGTCTCATCCTATAGTATGGCTTATTAAGCTAAAAACACTAGACTTATATGTCTAGAATTTACTTTAATCCTAGTTAGTCTGACTTAGAAATTAACCTTATACTCTAGGTTATCCATTTATACTAAGTATAAGTTTAGAAAATACGACTCTTCAATGAGTTCTTAGTTTCATTCTTGCAACCCTAAGAGTATATGACTACCTGTCATGCTACTCAAACTTAAGAATTAAACATTCTATGATTATAAGTCTTGTTTTAACTCTAACAATAAAGAATTAAATTTCATTAAAGAGCTTCTCATACTCTTAATGACAACATCTTATTTTGTGGTTTCTCGACCTTATCTGTTGACCATACAATACAAAAGAATACTATAGCATCATAATCTCACTTAAGAGATTCCATGATCTCTAATCTCATCCAAGTTGGTTCTAAGGTTTAAATTCCTCTAATCCAAAACATCGTAAAGTTAACAATCTTCAATAGTAATTATCACTGGTTTACTCTTGACCTCTCCATCTTCAGCATTATAATATTTACATATTAAGTATCTTGAATAAACATCTCATCTGAGATTTATTCTCTTCTAATGAATGCTATCAACTTCCTAGCTATAATCTAACTTAATCAATCTTTCACTTTGATAAGTTTAAGTCTTTCTTAGTAATATTGACCTAATGGTCTTCTCAAATCTTTCGACTCAAATTAAGGGATAGATTTATTTATACAAATCTCTTCTTTAGAAAAGAAAGATAACAATTATCTTAACTTTAGAATGAAAGAGATACCAGAGCTCTTATCCTATTGTGATTTCAAAGATGTATTATCATCTAGATATCTGAGATTAAATAATATAACTTATCTCAGAACAATTTATTTAGAATAAATAGAAGTTATGCATGTGAGACTTTGAGTGATATTTATATATCAAGCTATGCTATCTGGCTCTTAATAATTCTAATTTTGGAATACAAAAAAACTCAAAAGATCTCTTATCTAATCTTAAAATATAGCATTAGAATGAGTTGATATTACTAATGGATTCTCCATATAACATAGTCATATATTGACTTGACCCCGGTCATGCAACTAAAACCAGAGTTCAAACCTGGTTACACTCTATACAGAGAGTTTCTAAAGACAATCGAACTAGGAAATTATTCACCCATATAACTATATCCTGTTGAACACCTAGAATACTGAGAGGGGGGTGAATCAATATTCTCTTAAACCATACACTCATTAAATCATTAATTCATTTTCCCATTCAACAACATTAAAGAAATTTAAACATAGCATGAACAACCACAAGGCATGACACATGAACACCAAGATTTTTATGTGGAAAACCCAAAAAAGGGAAAAACCATGGTGAGGATTAGCTCATAATATATTATGTAGTAATAGTACTGAATTACAAATAGGCTCACTACCTTAGGGCTCACTCCCCAAAAGGACTCACTATCCAAAATGCTCACTGCAAAAAGGCTCACTACCAAAAGAAAGAAGAAGATAGAAGTGTGGTTCACTACTAAAATGAATTGCTAGAAATGCATGTACAAATACATGATTACAGTTCCAATGATGCTTAAAAAATTATTTCAAAACTCTTCATCTTGACTTCTCTACTACATTACTCTATTCTTACATGAGAACCAGATCTCTCTTCTTCTACATTTTTCACCTTTACAAAGTCACAATCTTTCACATGTCACTCACACACACCTTCATATTCACACAACAATCATCCAAACATTGAATTGGATCTCATTTATATATCCGCAACACTTAGAATCTTCACATTAGGTCGGCCTACTAAGATGAAGCATGTAGTTAATCAACATGTATCTTGTCGGCCAAATTCATTCACCAAAATCCTTTGTGGACCCAATTAATATTTGAATTATATTCTCATATGTTGGCTTCAACTTTAGAACCACTTAGGATATGTTGCAAATATGTGCCTAAGCGGTGTTGTCATTGATGTCAACATATCCTTGCTGCCATTGGTGTCAAATTTATTCTATTTTGCTACCTGAATAGAAGATCAGATTGTTGAGGATATTGAGAAAATTAATGAGGATCAATGTATGCAGACCATATGGCTAAGTAGAGGATTGTCTGAAGAATCTCTAGTTAAGTTTTGAAGGGTTCACATGAAGATTTGAATAATCTATGGCCATCTGAGTTGAACTAGTTTTGTAGTATTCAGAAGAGATAGAGTGACATGAAAGAGGTCTGGATTGTTCCGATTATGTCAAATAATGATCTGTGGATCTAGAGGCATATTTGGGAAGTCAATGTGTATCATACATTCAAGTGGTTCATGGTTTGGAGGTCCGCAAGCAATCTTTCTAATGTGACAGTCATGTCACATAGTGTTCTTGAGGTTCTGGAGGAAGATGTAAGTGATTCTGATGATTTGGAGGAGTGCAGATGTTTTTGTTGAATTCAATGTACTTGTGGAGGTCTCTGGATCATGTGATTGCTGTGTTGGAGGTCCGCATTGAAGTTTGAGCTTGTCAATGAAGATTTCCTTCTTGGTGTTGCTGTTCTTCCCAGTCTTGGCTGACCGGATGATTCAAGTGTGTTGCAGATGATCTAAGAGCAATTCTATGAAGCTTGGCATGTTAATCAAGGAAGATTTGAGTCCCAGTTATGTTTGGCTGACAACTTAGTGATTTTCATTAAGTTAGATGTTTGTAGTGCCAACCTTGATGTTCATTCCAAGGTTGATGAAGCGTACAAATACATGTTGATGAGTTGTGGGATATCATCCTTGTGTGAAAATAATAAAATCTAAAGAAAGGATCACAAGCAAAGTAGAGCAGAGGAGAAGCAGGAGAACAAGAGATATTTAGGATGAAGAATTAGAGAAGAAGTTTTTGGGGTAGAGAAGAAGTTTTGTGTGCATTCAATGAAATTGAACCAGGCATGAAGTAGATGCTATTTATCAGTTAATTCTCTCTATATTAATCATAAATTCTGTAGGCAGTGAACCTCTCTTGAGCAATGATCTCTGGGAAGTGATCCCGAAGGCACGTGCCTTCTCTTTTCATCTAAGTACTTTTAACAGGGTAGGAATCTTGTGGGTTAATCCCCACCGTGGTTTTCCTTAACCGGGTTTCCATGTAAAAATTCTAGTGTTATGTGTGCTCAATCTATTTTTACTCTTGTGTTATTGATTCACGCTTTAGTGTTTATCTGATTAAAAGTTGTTAAAAAAGTTTATAAGTAGAAAAGATTAATAATTATGGGATAATTGATTCACCCCCCCTCTCAATTGTCCAGACTAATTCCAACAATTGGTATCAGAGCGAGGTTCCTCTAGAAGAAGCTTAACTGCTCGAGGAGATCTAGGATGTCAACTTACAAGAAGGATAGTTTGAGATTCAATGGAACAAATTACTCTGTTTGGAAGAGTTGCATGGAGTGCCATTTGCAATGCATGGGTGATGCTTATTGGGTGATAACCAATGATGAGTACAAACCTCTGGAGAAAGGTCCTTCAACTCCAGATCAAGTCAAAGATGTGGAAAATAACCTTCGAGCTAAAGAAGCCTTGTTGAGTGCCTTGATTGATTCAGAAATGTCAAATGTCTTTGGACTAAAAACTACTCATGAAATCTGGAAGAAGTTGGAGGATCTTTATGAAGGCGATGAATATGTCAAATGTGCCAAGATGCAAAGTTTGAGAGGAAAATTTGAAAATCTGAGGATGAGTGAAGATGAAAATATCACAATCTACATGCAAAAGATAAATGAACTTGTGTGTGGTATCAGGTGTGCTGGTGGAGCTTTGGAAGAATTAGAAATTGTGGCAAAAGTGCTCAGATCTTTACCTAATTCATACAAACATAAGGTTGCTGCTATAGATGAGATCAAGACTATCTCAAAAGTTACAAGAGATCGGTTGGTTAGCAAAATTTTAGCTTTTGAATTAAGTGAGTTTGGTGATTCTCTTCCTAAGTCTGAATCTGCATTTAAGGCCAGTGTATATGAAAAACAAAGACATGATCCGGGTGAAATCTCTTTAGCAAGATCAAATAGATTTGGGAAGGCAAGGAAGGATCTTGAAGATGATGAAATTGAAACTATAGATCTTGAAGCTCTTATTGCCAAAAGAATGCCAAGAGGATCCAGTAAGTATGAAGGAAAGTTGCCATTCAAATGTTTTGCTCAAGTAATAAGATTGGTCATTTTGTCTCAAGATGTGTGGAGAGGTTTTCAAAACCAAACCCTAACAGATATAAAGGTCAGAAGAATTGTTACTATGTCCAAAAGGCTAGAGAAGGAGTCACAGATGATGAATCTGATCATGGAGGTGCCATTGAAGATGATTGGGTGTTTATTGCTATCAAAGAAGAAGATCTGGTGTCTACTGAATCTGCTAGCTGTGTAAATGTGGAAAGTACCTTGGCTGCTTAGGTTGTTGAAAAGGATGAATGGGTGATTGATAGTGGATGTTCTCATCATATGACTGGTGATAAGAGTAAGTTTGTAAGCTTTGAAAATTATGAAGGTGGATTTGTGAAGTTTGGAGACAACTCAGCTGGTAGAATCTGTGGTAGAGGATCCATCTCTTTTGATGGTAAAAATAACACAAATGATGTTCTGTATGTGGAAGGACTGAAGCATAATCTTCTCAGTGTTGGATAGTTGGTTGATAAGGGTTATGATCTCTAATTCAAGGATGGAAAATGCAGAATCTTGGAAAGCTCTGAAACTAAAATTGCATTTGCTACTCAAACTAGAGGTAACATCTATCATTTAAGTAGTTCTAGAAAAAGTTGTTTGATTTCTCAAATAGATCAAAGTTGGTTATGGCATAGGAGGATGTGTCATGGGAATTTTGATAACATTGTCAAGATAAGTTCTACTTAGGCTATAAGAGATCTTCCAAAACTTGTGAAACTTGATAGCATGTGTAGAGAATGTCAATTGGGTAAACAAAACAAAATTTCTTTCAAAAGTAAAGAACAATTTTCAAATGGACATTTGGAATTGGTGCATATTGATCTCTATGGTCTTGCTAGAATCAGGAGTGTGCAAGGAGATAGATATTTCATGTTGCTGATTGATGATTACTCCTAGATGATGTGGGTAACCTTCCTAAAAGAAAAATCAGAAGCTTTTGACAAGTTTAAAGTGTTCAAGGTGATGGCAGAAAATGAGATTGGTGAGAAAATAAAGTGTATGAGATCTGACAGAGGTGGAGAATTTACCTCCTGTGAGTTTGATACTTTCTGTGAAAAGCGTGGAATAAAGAGACAATTATCTGCTCCTAGGACTCCTCAGCAAAATGAAGTTGTGGAAAGAAAGAACCAGACCATTCAAGAAGCTACTAGGACCATGATGATGGAAACAAATGTTCCTCAAGTCTATTGGAGAGAAGCTGTGAATACTGCTGTCCACTCTTAACCAGGTGCAGATCAAAGGCAATTCTGGTAAGACCCCTTATGAACTATGGTTTGGTCATTCTCCTACTGTGAGATATTTCAGAGTTTTTGGTAGTAAATGCTATATCAAAAGAGATGAGGACTTAGGCAAGTTTGATGCAAGAAGTGATGAAGGAATATTTTTGGGATACTCTACTCAAAGTAAGGCTTACCAGTACTTTAACAAGAGGTTGAAAAGGATTGTTGAACGTGCTAATGTAAGAGTTGATGAGAGTAAAGGACATTCCAATCATTGTGGATATGATTCAGATGATCAAGATGAAAGTCAAGTTCACGGAAGGCAAGTTAAAACCCAAACTCAGATCCAGATTGATCTGAAAACTCCAAGAACTCAAGAGGATAGTGCAGATGTTGAGGAACAAGCTCAAGAAATAGAAGTTCAAGAAATTCCCAAAACTCCCAAGTATGTGAGGCTGAATCATTCTGAAGATCAAATGATAGGAGATAAGAGTAAAGGTGTTCAAACTAGGAGAAAAATTGCTGAAGATCAAGAGGATATTTGTTTGATTTCAAAGATTGAACCTAAATCAATAAGTGAAGCCTGCAATGATGAAAACTGGGTAAAAGCAATGGAAGAAGAATTGATACAAATTGAAAAGAATAACACTTGGGATCTTGTTTCTAGACTTGAGGATAAAAATGTGATGGGAACTAAATGGGTCTTCTGGAATAAACTAAATGAAGATGGTGAAGTTGTAATAAATAAAGCAAGGTTGGTATGCAAAGGATATTCTCAAGTGGAAGGAATTGATTGAAGAAAATTTTGCTCTATTGGCAAGAATAGAGGTGGTCAGATTGTTTCTTGCTTTTGCTACTATAAAATTTCAAAGTCTATCAGATGGATGTCAAGTCAGTATTTCTAAATGGAGAGTAAGAAGAAGAAGTCTACATTGAGCAACTGGAAGGATTTCAGTTGTCTGATCAGAGAGACATGGTCTGCAGATTAAGGAAAGCATTGTATGGACTCAAACAAGCCCCAAGACCTTGGTATGAAAGATTAGATAAGTATTTTCTAAAGCTAGGTTATAGCAAAGACACTGCTGACAGTAATCTTTAGTTCAAGATTGATCATGAGAATATTCTAATTGTTGAGGTATTTGTTGATGATATCATTTTTGGTGGAAATGAGAGCATGTGCAAAACATTTTCTGATCAGATGTAAAGTGAATTTGAGATGTCCATGTTTGGTGAGATAAATTTCTTCTTAGGTTTGCAAATCATTCTGTCAGATAAAGGTATCTTTATATCTCAGTCCAAGTATGTGAAAGAATTGTTGAAGAAGTTTGGAATGGAAGATCAAATCTAGTGGGTATACCTATGGTAATCGGATGCAAGTTGAGTAAAGATGATGACTCCCCTAAGGCAAATCAGAAAAGGTATAGATCGATGATTGGAGGATTACTCTATCTGACTCAGACCAGACCTGACATCATGAATGCAGTTGGACTTGTTGCTAGATTTCAAGCTGATCCTAGAGAATCCCATGTTGTAGCAGTCAAGAGAATTTTTAGATATCTCAAAGGGACAATTGATTATGGCTTATGGTATCCAAAGGATAATAACTTCACTCTTCATGCATATATAGATGCTGATTGGGCAGGAGATGTGGATGACATAAAAAGCACTAGTGGTGGTGCATTCTTCTTGGGAAGTAGATTGGTTTTTTGGTTGAACAAAAAGGAGGCAATTTCCCTATCTACATCAGAGGCAGAGTATATAGCAGCAACAAACAATTGTACTCAAGTTTTGTGGATGAAGGAAATGTTGAAGGACATCAGAATTGTGTTTGAGGAGCCTGTCACAATCTTTTGTGATAATTCAAGTGCAATAAGCATCTCAAAGAATCCAGTGTTACATTCAAAGACAAAGCATATATCTATCAAGTTTAATTTCTTGAGAGAAAAGGTAAATGAGAATGAAGTCAAGTTGGAGTTTGTGTCTTCAAAGGATCAGATTGTAGATATTTTCACTAAGCTTCTCCCCAAGGATACTTTTTAGTATCTCAGAGAGAAGTTAGGGGTTATTACCCCTCCTGATTAGAACTAAGATGCATTAAGGTGCATCAGTCTAGTGGAATTCACAATCATATCTTGTGATCCAGATTTATGTCAAGGAGATACTAAGGGGGAGTAGTCAGTATGAAAGTTTTGGGATCAGTATGTAATAAAAAGGGAGAAAATATTGTAAATATGTGCTCTGTACCATTGATGTCAAAGAGGGAGAGAAGTTCATGTGAAAACTAGTTGCTGATGAAAGGGGGAGTAGTGAATAAAGTGATTGCAGAAGTGATAAGAGAAAAGGGGAGAAAGTCTTGTCTTGATGGTCAAATCAGTTTTTCACATCATATGTTGCCATCAATGACAAAGGGGGAGATTGTTGCAAATATATGCCTAAGCGGTGTTGTCATTGATGTCAACATATCCTTGTTGCCATTGGTGTCAACTGTATTCTATTTTGCTACCTGAATAGAAGACCGGATTGTTGAGGACATTAAGAAAATTAATGAGGATCAATGTATGCAGACCATATGGCTAAGTAGAGGATTGTCTGAAGAAGCTCCAGTTAAGTTTTGAAGGATTTGCATGAAGATTTGAAGAAGCTATGGCCATCTGAGTTGAACCAGTTTTGCAGTATTTAGAAGAGATAGAGTGACAGGAAAGAGGTCCCTAGATTGTTCCAGATATGTCAAATAATGATCTGTAGATCTAGAGGCATGTTTGGGAAGTTAGTGTGTATCATCCACTCAAGTGGTTCATGGTTTAGAGGTCCACAAACAATCTTTCTAATGTGACAGTCATGGTAGATAGTGTTCTTGAGGTTCCAGAGGAAGATGCAAGTGATTTTGATGATTTGGAGGACTGTAGATGTTTTTGTGGAGGTCTCTGGATTGTGTGACTGCTGTGTTGGGGGTCCACATTAAAGTTTGATCTTGTTAATGAAGATTTCCTTCTTGGTGTTGCTGTTCTTCCCAGTCTTGGCCGACCGGATGATTCAAGTGTGTTGCAAATGATCTAAGAGCAATTCTATGAAGCCTGGCATGTTGATCAAGGAAGATTTGAGTCCTAGTTATGTATGGATGACAACTTAGTGATTCACATTAAGTCAAATGTTTATAGTGCTGACCTTGATGTTCATTCCAAGGTTGATGAAGAGTACAAATACTTGTTGATGAGTTGTGGAATATCATCCTTGTGCAAAAATAATAAAATCTAAAGAAAGGATCACAGGCAGAGTAGAGCAGAGGAGAAGCAAAAGAACAAGATATGTTTAGGATGAAGAATTAGAGAAGAAGTATTTGGGGTAGAGAAGAAGTTTTGTGTGCATTCAATGAAACTAAACCAGGCATGAAGTAGATGTTTTTTATTAGTTAATTCTCTCTGTATTAATCATAAATTATGTAGGCAGTGAGCCTCTCTTGAGAAGTGAGCTTTGGGTAGTGAGCCCGAAGGCATGTGCCTTCTCTTTTCATCTAAGTACTTTTAAGAGGGTAGGAATCTTGTGGGTTAATCCCCACCATGGTTTTCCTTTAACCGGGTTTCCACGTAAAAATTTTGGTGTTATGTGTACTAAATCTATTTCTGCTCTTGTGTTATTGATTCATGCTTTAATGTTTATCTGATTGAAAGTTGTTAAAAAAGTTTAAAAGAAAAAAAAGATTAATAATTATGGGACAACTAATTCACCCCCCCTCTTAGTTGTTTTGACTAATTCTAACAGGATAAAGTTCCAATCAATAGAAATTGTCACACACAAATCAAACTATCAAGTCAACCTCAAGCATAGATTGCCATTGGTTCAGTCTAACTGTCAGATCAAAACTTTTTCTGCGGACCTTAGAACTTTCTCATATTCATGTCAAAGACTCTTTAAACATCCCCTAGCTTTCCTTTAGAAGCATAGAGCATAATATTATCTTGTGGCAAAATGCGGACCATTAGAACACATCCCCTATCTTAGTCAAACATTGTCAAGTCAAGTAGCGATACTTAGTAGCTCAAAACTATCATTCTGGTGGACTTCAGACTCTACAACTCTAGATTTAGAGAATTCATACAAGTGTTTACAACACCTCAAAACTGTATAACAAAATATACAACACTGGAGGAATGTAGATTAAAACAAATATGTGTTCTACTCTTATTACCTCTATTCTCTACAATGCTAAACTCATGCAACTTAAAAGTACACTTCTAGAGATGATCAAGGGATGAAAATATGGATATAGGATCATCTAAGGATAAAGTGCTCTTGTGTTATTGATTCATGCTTTAATGTTTATCTGATTGAAAGTTGTTAAAAAAGTTTAAAAGAAAAAAAAGATTAATAATTATGGGACAACTAAGTCACCCCCCCTCTTAGTTGTTTTGACTAATTCTAATAGGATAAAGTTCCAATCAATAGAAATTGTCACACACAAATCAAACTATCAAGTCAACCTCAAGCATAGATTGCCATTGGTTCAGTCTAACTGTCAGATCAAAACTTTTTCTGCGGACCTTAGAACTTTCTCATATTCATGTCAAAGACTCTTTAAACATCCCCTAGCTTTCCTTTAGAAGCATAGAGCATAATATTATCTTGTGGCAAAATGCGGACCATTAGAACACATCCCCTATCTTAGTCAAACATTGTCAAGTCAAGTAGCGATACTTAGTAGCTCAAAACTATCATTCTGGTGGACTTCAGACTCTACAACTCTAGATTTAGAGAATTCATACAAGTGTTTACAACACCTCAAAACTGCATAACAAAATATACAACACTGGAGGAATGTAGATTAAAACAAATATGTGTTCTACTCTTATTACCTCTATTCTCTACAATGCTAAACTCATGCAACTTAAAAGTACACTTCTAGAGATGATCAAGGGATGAAAATATGGATAAAGGATCATCCAAGGATTAGGAATATCATACCAGAACCACACTACCAGATCTTCAACTATGAAGCAATGCCAATCAAAGTGTTGTCTTCCTATCACTGTCTCTGAACTCTTCCAACACTTAGCCAAATTCCTTAGGTCTTCCTTTCCCAGACCAAAATATTTGTTCCAACCTTGTTCCTTTTCTTGTTACCATCAATGAAAACACCATCAAACATCAAGCTTAGCTAAATTTTCAACAATCTCCCCCTTTGGCATTGATGGCAACACTTGATGTGAAAAATTGTTATACTAAGTTCCCCCTTACTCTTTTCACACTTTCCCCCTAACTTCATGCTTCTCTCCTTGTTTTTCAGTTATTTTTCTTTGCATTTTTCACATGCTTCATTCTCCCCCTTTGACATCAATGGCAAAGGTATATGATACATAATTATGTATAGGTGACCAAAACTTCAAAATTGTTTGTACTATCTGCATATTTACAAGTGAAGTCAAATACCTTATTGATTTGCAGGGAGAATATCTTTGTAGATTTTCTTTAGTTACGCCAAATCTTCATCCCATCTAACCTTAGCATTGCTCAAAACTAATATATGCCCATTAACCTGGGACACCAACTCTTCTACCTTTTTCATGGTAGCAGGGGCCTCAATGATTTGCCTTGTCTTATCTGCTATTGCTACTATCCTAGTCATGGATGCAATCTTGAAGCTCGCTATCCCCCAGAGCTGGCTCATTCTATGATTGATGACCTCCTTATGGCTCCACATCTTATTTATTTTAGAATGGATGGTTTCAATTGTAGCCCTTTGATTCCCAATAGCATCTTTTATAGGATCATAACTTCTGGAGATCTCCATTATTTGAATTTCCCATCCATCTATTTTCTCTTTTATGTCCTTAGTCTTCTCAGGCCATGTAAGACAAAATTGATATAGTTCACTAGATTCTTTAATGGCCATCTATGCATACTCTATGCTCTTATCTAATAAAATTTTATCTTGCGAAAATTTTTCAGTAAGCTCAACTAATTTCTTTCTATCAATCCCTTCCCTTACCTTCTTTTCTGTATCTTGTTCAAGGGACTCAAAATGAGAGTTTATTGATTCAATGAGTTTCTTCAACTGACCAATAGGAGCTAATGATGTATGTCTCTTTATTCTGGGCATAATCTTTTCAAACATTGTCGTTGCTTCTCCAATTAACTCACTGTCTTCCATATGAGATTTCAAAATCTCTTCTTGTACAGTAGTTTGAAAAATTGTCCCTGGCCTCAGTTTTTGTAATGGGGACATTGTGGCAAGGTTAATTGGTTCTTGTAGTAGCTTAGGTGTAGTCAAAATCTGATCTTCCTTTTGCTTCTCCAAAAACTCTCCTAAAGAGTCAATTGAAGCATTCTCAACAATGTATCTTTTGTCTTCTTCATGAGACATCCCATCATCATTCCTTTTTGGAGGGTCTTCTTGAATACTTGTTCTTGCTCATTTCCCTCTATTTCTAGAGCATGATTGTCAATCATCTGTTCATCAACTTCTTCTGTTTGTTCACCTTGGTCCTCAGGGACATTCTCTTCAGGTGCCACTTTTGCTTCTTCAAAGTTCTTTTCTTCCACAGGATTTTTTATTTCTTCAACTTGCCTAGAGCTTACTGGAGGAGGTGTTCCACCTTGATCCATACTCTATTCTATATTTTCATCTAGAACATTTTGTTGCTCTTCATTAGTGTCTACCATAGTTGAGATTTGTAGTTCATGTAGCACACATAATGTTATCTCAGTTTCTTTAACTAGTTTTTCAGTGTCTCCAGACATTAGAGCACTGACTCTCTTCTTGGTTCTAAATTCATCACTTAGCTTCTTAGTGACCTTAACTTTTTCTTCACTTGTGATATTTGGACAAAGTTTCAAAAAAAACATTCCTTTATCTCAACATCTTTGGCCATGGCCCCTTCTTTTCTTGTTGTCACGATGCTGGATAAACTGTTTGGTAAATTATCCATTACTTCAATCAATGTTTTACTGAACATAAATAAAATATTACAACTGTTGTTTCCAGTATCACCTTGTCTGCATCTGAGCTTTCATCATATATACTAGCAATAGGCTTCAGATTCCCATGTTAATCTATTGCATTGACTGTGGCTTCTAAGGATATTGTTGCTTCATCTTCTCTGGTCCCAGTCTTCTCTCCTTTCTTCTTCTTGTCATTAACTTTTCCAGAGAGCTTCTCCGTTTTGCTTGCTATGGTCTCATCTATTTTTCCCTTCTTGACCTTGATTTCTTCATCAGTCTCTATCTCTTCTTCTTCTTCTCCTCCACCAAGGCTCACATACACTCTTTTGGTGGCCTTTGCTTTCTTTCTTTTCTACCTTATCTTTGCAGGCTCTATCTTTTCTTTCTCAACCTCATATGTAGGGACTGGTCCGAAGCTCTTATATGTGTCTACAACATAGTAGGAGGCTCTTGTTCTTCTTCTTGAGCTAGAAGTAGGCTTTGTTGGTTCAGATTTCTCTTCTTCCTTCTCTGGAACCTTTGATGGCTGACCTTCCAGAGCACTTGCAGCCTTGGAGGCTTCAGACTTGGCTTCTAGTCTTGCCAAAGCCTTTTCTTGTGCAGTTTTCTCTTCTATAGCCTTTGCTGCTTGAGCTTTGGCTCTAGCTTGGTTCATTTTCTCCTTTGTGAATCCCTTGCTTTATGATTCTGATTGAGTTTGATCCATATGCACTTTGAGAGATTTTTCCTCAAGGGTTCCAAATCTTTCCTCCTTAGGATCCTTTGGTTTTCTCAACATCAAATCAACCAAACCAGACATTCTCTGTAACCTCATATCCCATTGCTGGGACCCATATAGTTTTTGGTTCCACTACCTCCATGAGGCATTTATCTTTGTCTACCATTAAACACAATGTCATCTTTATACTTCTCTACTACTTTCTTAGGAATTTTAACCCTATCCTACATTTTCCTTTGAAAATTCTTAAAATATCCCCATAAAGCTGCATTTTGTGCATCAACATTCCCTAAACTCTGCATATGATTCCTAATTTGTGTTGCTTTAGGAGAATGATTGAACCAAATAATATTGTTCATACCTAGTAATTCCTTCAAAAAATAGAATAGTAGGCAAATGATCAGAGTGCCATACTTGAATGGGTATTTTGTATCCTTTGTCCTCTTCAAATTTTCCATCAATTGTTTCCGGATCAACTCACATAGGTCATAATCGACATCCTTATTTCCCATATCATAGGTTATATAGATAGCCATTGCAGAGATAGAGTTCTCCCTGTTGGAGAAGTAAACCTTGTATCTGATCACCATTGATGCAAACCTTACTATTGGGTCTTCAATATCATTAACAGTTAGTGCCCTTTTCTCAAATTTGGCACCTGTTAACTCCATAACCATGTTATTATTTACAACCTTCAAAGTCAGAATTCTTCTGGTGGAACACATACTAGTGACTGTATGCTCAAAATCGGGACTCTAGTTGCTTGGGGGTGTCGGGTCAAATTTTGGTACGCACATGGACCCTTCCCTCCTTGCAATGGGGCGATCCACCATGTCACTCTCACTCTCATGGAAGTAGTCAGTTGAGAGGAGGTGAGACACAGTGGGGGTCTGGATCATTGGAGAGCTAGACTTCGTGGAGATGGGTCAGCAAGTTCTGTGGCCTTTGTTGTTGTGTACTAGGTTGAATGTTTCGTTTGATGGTAGTTGTTGTTGAGATAACCCTATGACCCAAAGGGTTACTAGTTTCTCTTCTTTTGTTGGGGTTTCTTCTATTCCACCTTTGTGTGGGTAGGCGGTTTCTTTTGTTTATATCCTCTAGTCTCTCAATGAGTTGAATGTGTTCTCATTGTATTTGAAGTTGTCTTTGTTCTTCTATTAACAAGAGGATAAATGGATCTTGTTGTAGTAAAGTAAATGTCTCTTGCTGTTGTCGTGGATTGATCTCCTCAATCTCGTTGAGGATAGTCATCACCCACTCTCCTCTCACTCCTAGGCACATTCGTGAGCCAAGATAATGGTAAATGTGTGAAGACCAACTCTAACTAGACTTAGGGTTTTGACCTAGGGTTTGGTTATGCTTTACTTGTGTTTACCTTGTGATGTGATCAAGGGTTTGATTGAATGGTATGCAAATGTGTTTTTGTTCTTTTTTAGTATTTTATGGAAATGAAAAGTGCTCTTTAATCTATGAAAGGGAAATATGAATGCAAGCTAATATGATTTTTCCTAATGCAAGTTTAATATATATTTTTTGGGTTTTTTAATGTTTTGACATAATCTAATCTAAAGAGGGAAATTGGTTCTACATATAATCTAGATCTAGGAATATGAAAATGATTACTCTAACATGCGAGATCCAACTATCAAGGAAAAAGCAAAGATTTATTGTTCTGAAGAGCATATTTGGTTTTCTAATTACTATGAATTAATTAAGGCAATGAAGGAACCTGAAAGAAATAAAGATTTGTGTGACTCCATTACCCTCAGAAATCCCTGATGTTGGTAACCTCAAGTCTTTTTGATGCAGTGGGGAGACCTCTTGATGACAAAATGACACAAAGAAGAAGAAAAAGCTTTGTTGAAGCTTGAAAGAGCTCAATGAGATCTTTGATTTAGCACAATGGTATTGAATGAAGCAGTGTAATGATGCTTGGTTGAACAATGAATAAAGCAAAAGGCACCTTCGTCCTATGAGAGCATTAGAATGCTAATTTGGAGAGAAAAAATTGGTAAGAGCTGTGTGCACAATGAATTTGCCTCCCTTTGTGCTTGAGGGAGGGGGTATTTATAGGTTTGAAGAATGGGATTGATTGAGAAGTTAACTCATTTGATTGATGAGTTAACAAGGATTGATTGGGGAGTTAACAAGGTTGATTACCCAGTGAACTCAACTAACTATGGAGTGATAAATCAATTATAGCTTATCACTAAAGAGGAAATGGAGTTGAAAGGATGCATGAGATTGATTGAGTTGTTAATTTCAGATCAAATGGAGGTAATTATATGTGTAGGTGCATGAAATAGTCAACTCCATATTAGGCATCAAAAATCATGCGAACTGGAAGAAAAACGGGTGAAATCAAAGGTAAATTAAGTGAGAAACTCAAGTTTTTCCATGGCTAGAAATGTGACAGGGTTGCCCCTTGTGTCAGTAGGGTCACCCGGGGGCTGACCCTAGGGGGAGATCTGGGCAAGACAGGGTTTTCTAAAGAACTGTATGGTGGGAAATGATAGAAGAGAGGAAAAGGAGGTGTCAGTCTTTCACAAGAATCCTAATCTCCACTTGCACATGTAGGATCTCCCAGGGGAGATCTGGAAATAATGGGGGAGATTTGGATTGGTTGGGTGAAACTAAAAACTGAAAGCAGGAGATGGATAGGGGGACCTTTAGAAGGCTTCTAGGGGTTACAGAGGATGAAAAACATAGGGGAAAGATGAAAAATCACCTACAAGATAGTTACAAAGCTTAGGAGCAAGGTTGAAAGCTTAGAAAATGCAAATCAACGAGTGTTGCAAAAGTGTCGAAAAGCATCACAAATGGGGAGAGAGAGAAATTGACAAAGGAAAAAACACAATACAAGAAAGAAGACATGCCATCAAGAGGTTTGCTAGGTTAAAGGATATTATTTCATGCTTACATGTACGTGACAAGGATTTAAATCATCATAGGGGTCCTCGTGGAGGCTGTGCATGATTTTTGTGCTTACAGTGATCACCTTAATGACATATTTAGTAATCATATGCGTCATGTCTAACCACATGAATTTGTCATGTATTCTTCTTAGGGCATACCAGACACCAAGCATCTTTAGAAAAAGTAGGAAAATCAATCCATACATCTAGCTTCTTCTCATGCAACACATTATACTCTTCTTTCAGCTCAAACTTTTCATTAGTCAGTTTGGTCAGATAAATTTGCCCTAATTTCCCATGATCATACTCTTCTAGTTTTGCATGTATATATGTCTTAACATCTTCAGTATGCATGACGCCAAATAGGACCTTAGAGAACGCACCGTCCAGATCAATTTCTAATGATTTGAATGGGTGCTTCTTGAACTTAGGGCGGGGCCTCTCAGTGATCTCAACTACATGTGGAGTAGCCATTTTCATAGTTCAATAAAACTTTTCAAGATGGAAAATTGTAAATACCTTGATCTTTGCTCCTAGTTAGGGTTTCCTCTTGTCAAACGTTTGAATTTGCTTTTGTACTCTGCTACTCAAATCTCCTTAGTCTCTTAAGGGTTTGAATACAATGTGATTTTCTTTGAAATGTATCTTCTTTTAAGCCCTTTTCATTGAAACCTAATCACCATAAATGATTGATTCAAAAAGCTATCAAATTCTTTCTCTACTAGTCACAGTCGATCTAAATTGCTCCGCAATCCACCGCATTAGGTTCTTTTCTGCTAGAATCTTCTTCAAAAGATCTACCAAAATGTTTTTTAACTTGTATCTTCATGCTGAATGTCAGCACCACTTTTCTGGCAGGGGGAATAGAATGTTTCATTAAAGCTGCCCCTAAGCCAGAGCTCCCAATTCACTTCCCGTAGGAAGTGTCTGCACCAGAGTCTGATGCAGACTCATTCTTGACTTCATGTACTTCCTTCTTAACCCAAATCTTATTCATCTCCTTCTTGGCCTCTACCAGATCAACCTTTTGTACTAGTTTCTTCATCTTTGCTTGATTATCCTTCTTCATATTTTTGCTTTTGCAGAACCTTGCAATATGTCCAGGCCTATTGCAATTGAAGCATACAACATTTCTCTGACCATTGTTCCTTCCATTCATCCTTGATCTGCATTGGTTAGCCTTGTATCCAAATCTATTGCATGCAAAGTAATTTCGATTGAAAGATTGAGCATTCCTTCTATTATTATAGTTGTTCCTTATTTGACTTCTACATTCATTAGCTTTATGACCAATTCTCTTGCATGTAAAGCAATTACCCCTGAAGGGTTAATAATTCCTTATATTGTTATAACCATTCCTTATTTGCATTCATTACCTTTATGACCTACTTTATTGCAAGTGAAGTACTAACTGGAAAATGATGGAACATTTTGATTCACTCTGCTCCTACGTTGAGTAGCCTTATGACCAAACTTATTGCATGCATTACAATAACCATTGAAAGAGGGGTACCTTTGAGCATTTGGTTTCTTGACTGGTGGTCTTCTAGGTCTGTTCCTTTGATTCTAGATTTGTTTATCTTTGTCCTTCTTGACCTCGACATTCTTTTCTTGACCTATTTTAGAACTTTCACCATTCTCAGATCCTAAGCCTTCTTTGTCATCAAGACTCTTCTGACTTGCAATTATTCTATCAAGTTTGGCAGCACTCACTTCAAATTAATTTTCTTGAATCCATGCCTATTTTAGATCAACTTTCAGATCCACAACTTCTTGTTCAAGCCTTGTACATTCTTTAGATTTATTTTTTATTATTTCATTTAGGATTTCTTCAGGTTTTACTATTTCTACAACTTCCACTTTCAGATCATCCAAGGTTTCATTTGCTGATCTCAATTGTTCACTAACCTCCTTATGCTTTTCTTTGAACCTCTTGACTTTCTCCCTTAATTTTTTGATGCACTCATCTACTTCCTTGACATTTTCTTTCAGATCCCTATTTTCTATTTCAGTCCTTTCAAGATCTTCAAGAGCAACTTTGAGATCTACTTCACTGACAATCATGCATTCTTCTTCTATAGTTTTAGTTGAATCAATTTCTTCAGGAGGATTAGAGTACCTTTTACTTTCCGTGTATTCAATCTCCAAGATCTTCCTTAAGCTGTTAAACTTCTTCCAAGGAACCAGGCTCTGATACCAATTGTTGAACACCTAGAATATTGAGGGGGGGGTGAATCAGTATTCTCTTAAACCATACACTCATTAAATCATTAATTCATTTGCCCATTCAACAACATTAAAGTAATTTAACATAACATGAACAACTACAAGGCATGACACATGAACACCAGGATTTTTACATGGAAAACCCCAAAAGGGAAAAACCACGGTGAGGGTTAGCTCAAAATATATTATGTAGTAACAATACCAAATTACAAAGAGGCTCACTGTCTTAGGGCTCACTGCCCAAAGGGACTCATTGTCCAAAATTCTCACTGTAAAAAGGCTCATTGCCAAGGGGTGGCTCACTACCAAAAGAAAGAAGAAGATAGAAGGGTGGCTCACTGCTAAAATGAACTGCTAGAAGTGCATCTATAAATGCATGATTACACTTCTAATGATTCTTGGAAAACTATCTCAAAACTCTTCATCTTGACTGCTCTGCTACATTGCTCTATTCTTACATGAGAACAATATCTCTCTTCTTCTGCACTTGTCTCCTTTACAAAGTCACCACAATCTTTTGCATGTCACTCACACACACCTTCATATTTGCACAAAAATCATCCAAACATAGAATTGGATCTCATATATATATATCTGCAACACTTAGAATCTTCACATTAGGTCGGCCTACTAAGATGAAGTGTGTATTTAATCATGTATCTTTTTGGCAAAATTCATTCACCAAAATGCTTTGCAGACCCAATTAATATTTTAAATACATTCTCATATGTTAGCTTCAACTATAGAACCACTTAGGATAAAGTTCCAATCAATAGAACTTTCCACACACAAATCAAACAATCAAGTCGACCTCAAGCACAGACTGTCACTGGTTCAGTCTAACTGTCAGATCATAACTTTTTCTGTGGACCTCCAAACTTTCTCAAATTCATATCAAAGACTCTTTAGACATCCCCTAGCTTGCCTTTAGAACCACAACAAAATATTATATTGTGTTAAAATGTGGACCATCAGAACACATCCCTTAACTTAGTCAAACATTGTCAAGTCAAGTAGCAATACTCAGTAGCTCAAAACTATCATTCCGGTGGACTTCAGACTCTGCAATTCTAGATTTAGAGACTTCATACAAGTGTTTACAAAACCTCAAAATTGTATAGAAAAATATGCAACACTGGAGGAATGTGGATCAAAACAAATGTGTTCTGCTCTTATTACCTTTGTTCTCTGCAATGCCAAACTCATGTAACTTGAAAGTATAATTCTAGAGATGATCAAGGGATGAAACTTTGGATATAGGATCATCTAAGGATTAGGAATATCATGCCAAAATCACATGACCATATCTTCAATTGCAGACCAATGCTAATCAAAGTGCTGCCTTCTTGTCGCTGTCTCTAAACTCTTCCAACACTTAGCCAAATTCCTTAGGTCTTCCATTGCCGGACCAAAATCTCTATTCCAACCTTGTTCCTTTTCTTGTTACCATCAACGAAAACACCATCAAACATCAAGCTCAGCCAAATTGCCAACATATCCTTCATAGATAACTTGTATCCTTTCAGTCTGTATGGGATTTTCCCAACAACCAATACATACTAAAATATTCTTGGTCTATTAGCCTACATAGAAAGTATACTAAAAAAAATATACCATTGGTATTAACATAAAGAGTTGATCTATAGATCAATCTTATATTGATGAGCATAACCACAGATGATTCTTGTTGTCGGACCATATTTACTCATAGATGGCTTATAAAGCAAAACAATCTTGGGTGGATGTAGCATAAACCTAGGGATGACACTTAAATAAAATTGATATAGATCAAGCTTGACAACACTGGTTAATCACAACAATGATATACGAAACATAAAATGATATTGAGACTTAGTTTAACATGATGGTTTATACACTACAATGAGCACGTCAACTCATTGGTTTAAATAACTAAATAATAATCATGTCACTATGTTTTCATATAGAAGCATAATAATCACATCAACTCCATTACATATGATAGTATAATGAACACATTGGCTCTATTTTCACATAGTAATCCATTAAGCATAATGACTCATGGTTATTTAAAAAGCACAATATCATTTCTAACTATAAACGTTATTAGATATAACACAGTCGTAACTATAATCTTCATTTTCATGATTACTTACTAACAATGCCAAAACACAAACAGATTTGCAAACATACTAATTGTACTGAAAATAGGAAAGAACCTGTGAGTTTGCGGAGATGATTAGTATAGTCTCTTCTCACTCTCTTTTCTTAGTGAGCTCCTTTGTTGTTCCCTTGTGTCGTCTCTCATGTAAGGAAGTTAAAGTAGCAGAAACAACTTCCTACACCAATCTTGAGGAGAGACAATATGCAAAACTTTTTAAAAAACTAATTTAATAGCTACAGAAATTCTAGCAACACATTAAAAATATGAAATAAACACTAAAACACAAAACACCAGATATACGTGGAGAAAACCCTTTTGGGTGAAAAACCCCACACTCCAAAAGCCTACTCAATATATTCCAAATCCAATAACAAGATTACATACACTTGTAGAGAAAGTTTATTATAGGAGTATCACCAGTAAACAACTCTAGAAGAATTTCGGTAGCATTCCGATAGCATAACAATACTTGCAAACTCACACTATGCAAACGACTCCTGAAGCCTCCAATTTATAGACTTCTAGCTATACAAGAAACCACCTGTGGTTTTACAAAACCATGTGCGAGGCTTCTCAGCCAAGATTCCAGTCCCAAAATAAGCTCTCACGTCCAAAATGAAATCCCCTATTTTTGACCCTTACAGATGTCATAGAATCTGTCATAATATGCCTAAAAATAGGCCTTCCTTAATATACTATCATGTGGGCATCTTTTAACACATAAAAAACCAATTTTCAAAGCACCAACAATGCATAATAGCTATAGGAAAAAAATAAATAAAAATAACTATAACGAGAAATGTGCATCAAGGTTGAGACCCCTCATTTCCCAACATTCTCCCACTTGTTGAATACCTTGCAAGGGCCAGGGGAATAACATCATCATGGATCAATTGCTAAGGGCCAAAAGGCCCATAGACTTAGAACACCACCTAAATTTTGTTGTGCTCATGGGCTTAGTTAATGCATCCGCAACATTCACCACATTCTCTACCTTTTCCAGCTTCACCCTACCATCCTCGACCATATCTCTCATGAAGTGGTACTGAACATCAATGTGTTTGGTCCTAGTATGAAAAGTTAGGTTCTTCGCAAGGTAGATTGCACTCTGCCTGTCACAATAAACTGTAACTACACCCTATTTCAATTAAATATCTGAACACAAATGCTTTAGTTAAATAGCTTCTTTACAGGCATGAGTAGCTGCCATGTACTCTGCCTCAGTAGTGGACAAAGTGACCACAGCCTGTCGCTTTCTCATCCAACTGATTGCACCACCATTAAGAGTAAACACATATGCACTAGTGGATTTTCTACTATTGACATCACCAGCTGAGTCTGTATCCACAAAACCCCAAATACTCAAGGAATGCTGATCTTCTATTCCATGAAAACAAATAGAGTACTCTACTGTACCCCGCAAATATCTGAAGACCCTCTTAACTGCATCCCAAGCGCTGATGTATATTTAGATCTATTTATCAACAAGCGTTGATGTAGGAGATCTATTTATCAAATAACAAGCAGTGGCAACAACTTCAGCTCAAAACTTTTGTTCTAGACTAGCTCCACTCAACATGCTCCTATCCTTCTCCATCAATGTTCTATTCATTCTTTCATCAACTCCATTCTGCTGAGGAGAATACAGAGTTGTCTTTTGTCTTTTAATCCTGTAATCTATATAGAATCTGTCAAAATCTATAGAACAGTACTCACTGCCATTGTCAGTCCTTAAACATTTAATTTTCTTTCCAGTCTGAGTTTCTACCATAGCCTTGAACTCCTTAAAATGACTAAAAACTTTAGATTTACTCTTTAAAAAATATACCCATGTTCTCCTACTGAAATCATCAATGAAAGTAACATAATAAACTGATTTACCAATAGAAGCAACATCAACAGGACCAAATACATCCGAATGGATTAGATCCAAAATACATGAAGACTTATGAGAAGATGAGTAAAATTGAACGTGGTTCTGTTTGCCATATATACAATGTTCACATAAATTAAACTCCAGATTGCAATCATTCAAACCTTCAACAAGGTTCTTATTTTCAGGGCTTGCAAACCCTTCTCTCCAATGTGGCCAAGTCTTTGGTGCCATAACATGGTCTTCTCTGCAGGTAACTTTGATTTAGTAGATAGAGCACCCTTGGGTACCCAGAAGCCACGACCATCCACAGAAGAGGAAACCATCTCTTTTTTTAGCGAAGTAGTTTCTGGCTTAATTTTATCAGAAGTGCTATTGCACTCAATCGTGCATGCATCAAGCTGGTAAAATGTACCCAATCTGCTTCTTCTTGCTATCACCATAGCACCTCTCACCATTTTGACACCTACTTTAGAAAACTGTACATGCACACCTGCATCTATTAGCTTGCTAACAGATAATAAATTTCTTGCTAGTCTTGGGATATGTAAGACACCATCAAATCTTCTAACTCTACCATCATAAAATTTCACATGAATACTACCACGACCAACAATGTCAAGGAAAAAATTATCACCCAAATACACCTTACCACCATTATAGTTTTCATACTTACTAAACTAGTTTCTGTTAGGATTCATGTGGAAAGATGCACCTGAGTCTATCGACCATGCATTATCACCTGCATGAGTGGCCAAGAGTGCAATAAAGGCATCTCCATCTTCCTTTTCAGACTCAGAGTTAGAATCTTGCTTCTTCTTCTTCTTTTTCTTCTTATCTTTACATTCCTTTCGGAAGTGTCTGGATTTGCCATAGTTCCAACATATTGCCTTGGACTTACCAAGAGATTTTGATCTCCCCTTATTCTTGGACTTGAAAGGGCCACGCTGCTTCTCATCTTTGCCTCATTATTTTTGTCTTCCTCGAACACTCAAAGCCTCTTTGGGATTCAAAGAGATCTTCCTTCTCATCTCTTCAGAAAGTAGAGAACCAACAACATCCTCCATCATCAAGACGATTGCAGTGCTCCCAATAGCCATAACTAGGCTGTCCCATGAGTCTAGCAGCAAACATAGCAAAATTTGGCACCTTTCTTCCTCATCCATTTTAACCCCAACCAAGGTCAACTGAGTCACCAACATATTGAATGTTTCCAAATTCTCAGAAATTTGTCCACCTTCTTCCATTCTCAAGGAATACAACTTCTTCCTCAAGAAAATCTTATTCACTAGAGATTTACCTTGATATATCTCACCCAACTTCTTCCAAAGCTTCTTGGAAGTGGGTTCTTCATGGACATTTATCAGAATCAAATCTGCAAGGCACAATCTTATGAGACCTTTAGTTTTTCTATCCATTACATCATACTTTGTAGCCAAATCTAGATCCACAGGCCTATGGACATTTTCATCCACTGCATCCCATAGATCCCGATCAATCAATAGATCTTCCATCTTCAGCTTCCACATTTTAAAGTTCATGCCAGAAAACTTCTCTACCTCAATCCTCCTAGATGTGCTCGCCATCTGAAAAAGCCTGCAACAAGATCACAAAGTATCCTCTGCACAAGCTCCCACTCAAACCTTGATTAGCACAAAAAAACCAACAACCCACAACTGAAACTAAAGGTGATCAGGCTCTGATACCACTTGTAGGAAGTTAAAGTAGCGGAAACAACTTCCTATGCCAATCTTGAGGAGAGACAATATGCAAAACTTTTTAAAAAACTGATCTAACAGCTACAAAAATTCTAGCAACACATTCAAAACATGAAATAAACACTAAAACACAAAACACCAGATATACGTGGGGAAAACCCTTTCGGGTGAAAAACTCCACACTCCAAAAGCCTGCTCAATGTATTCCAAATCCAATAACAAGATTACATACACTTGCAGAGCAAGTTTATTATAGGAGTATCACCAGTAAACAACTCTGGAAGAATTTTGGTAGCATTCTGACAGCATAACAATACCTGCAAACTCACACTATGCAAACAAATCTTCAAGCCTCCAATTTATAGACTTTTGGATATACAAGAAACCACCTGTGGTTTTACAAAACTATGTGCGAGGCTTCTGAGCCAAGATTCTAGTCCCAAAATAAGCTCTCACGTCCAAAATGAAATCGCCTATTTTTGACCCTTACAGATGTCATAGAATCTGTCATTATATGCCTAAAAATAGGACTTCCATAATATACTATCATGTGGGCATCTTTTGACACCTAAAAAACCAATTTTCAAAGCACCGACAATGCGTAACAATTGTAGGAAAATATTAAATAAAAATAACTATAATGGAAAATGTGCAGCAAGGTTGAGACACCTTGTTTCCCAACATCTTGCACACTGCTTATTCCACAAAGCTTTCGTCATCCTTTTCCCCCATAACTGTTGAGAGAATCTCCTTTTAATGACCATCTTCCACATTCCTCAAATGATGCTCCCATGACTTCCATGAAGGCATCATACTAAGTGGAAGTTATGGTCATTAAATACCACTTCCCTAAAACAATAATAAAACATCTCCACTTCCCTTAATAGTTAGAGAACGAATGGGAATTCAAACAACCTCATTAAATTATCAAGGAATCATTTCCCATTTTCATGGAGAAGATTGTTAATCACCTTCTTAAGCCTTATCCTTAGAATATATATATATATATATATATATATATATATCCACAAAAGAAATTAAAAAGCATCCTCTTCTTTCTTACATTGATATTGACATCTGTAAGGTTATGAGAATAGGGTGAAGATTATCTCCCCTATTTATCTTACAAAAACATCAAAGAACAGTTACATTACTAAAACGAATGACTTAACAAAAAACATCAAATCAACATAATCAACCTCTAATTTAAATCATTATAAAAACATAACTATAATCATAGCGCATAGGGAAAAAAACACCTATTGATTATACCTTGTTGATGATTATCTTTATCTCGGCTTGGTTTTGACAAACCAATGCTAATGGATCTTGACATCAAATCGACAACTGTTGAGTCAAAATCCAAACCTTTCACCAAAAAGGAAAGTTACGACTTAACAAATCTTGACATGGATTTACTAACAATAAACACAAGACTTAGATGGCAATAACCTATTCCTTCTCATGGGTCTATTCTCTTCTCTTCGATGATACTCTCCCTCTCTTTCTCGGAGGGTGGAAACCTATTTCCTATTTACAACTTGCACTCACTAGACTGAGATTAGTGAATCATTAGTCCATCCTTAAAACAAACAAATAAATAATCTTGACATTATATGATCATATGTTTAAATTATTTTGCATAATAATTCATAAAATCTTTGATTTATCTTGACATTTTCTCTAAACATAAAATCATTAATCCTTGCAAAATTATCCACTAATTGCGTAAAAGTGAAAAGTAAAACATAGTCAAAATTAGGGATGTGACACTCCTAGACTTCAATAGATTTATAAAACATTTGATACCTGGTGATGTATGTAAAGTACATAAGCAACATGAGATAAATTCACAATGAACTTAGTCTCTCTTGAAAAGTATGGAGAATTATACAAAGATAATTCTCAACTCCAAGGCTCTGGTAGTTAGTTCTTGACTATGTTGGGCAGCTTAGTGCTTCATTGTGAGTTCTAATGTTCAAGGGGCCTTACGCAAACTAGGTAATCTATGACTCACTGGACTTGTTCTATTTATGAAAATAACTACAAATTACACTAGAATTAGTGATCCTTTGCATGTATTTACCTTTTAACTACAAGGCTTTGCATGAATTTTAATAAAACAAACTTTGCATCCCAGATTTATATAAAAAATTGTCAAAGGACTTTATGATTCATTATTCTTCATTCAAATACATGACAATTTCCTTCAGATTTCTATGTGCAAGCTAATTATTTATGATTTTGGGAAAAGTTAGAAGAGCTATGCTTAGAAAACTTAATTCAATAGGAATTAATTCTCTGATACTCATTTATACAAGATCAATCAATTGTAATGTTTCAAAGGAGTAAATTCCATGTATGCTTATCCTGAGCAGTATCACAAATTAACATACATAAATGTGATCATCAAAGGAAATATACTAAAGGATCCCTGGATCTAACACACTCTGGAATAGATGTAGCAATCAGATGTTTGTATTCATTAATATATGAAAAGTCTTTCAAATTTACAATGTAATTTGACTTCAAATTCTTTGAAAACATTAGCAATTAATCAAAACTCACAAACACTTACAGATACAGGGAGAAACTGGATGTTCCACATTATCTCCGCTATAGACATAGGTGCATTCCACTTCACATAAAATTTTGCTCAAATTCTATTACTTCTCTTGCCTAAATGTACCAAATGTCTTTCTCAAACCTTGTGTAAATAAAATGCCAATAGAATGGTTCTTTATATAAATTTGAATTTCCCCTTTCTATGGCTACAAAGAAACTCAATCAATGGTTCCAGTTCAAAACCACAAGATCTATGGTGTAAAATATTTCCCAACCGTCTTTCAAAATATCTTCACAACATATTCCCTTTGGCATAAAGGATGCCATTAGGATCTTTCAAAGCGTAGAATCCTCCTTTGACTTTCTCTTTGTTGACTTTGACCGCAACAAATTAACAAAATATACCACAACATATGTAAATAAAGATACAAAAGAAAAGACCTCTACCACTAGTACCTTTCCTTCTCACTCTTCTCTGTTTCTCTTCAAGTACTCTGTGTACTTGGCTATCAATGCTGCAATAGAACTATGATTATTCTTTTGACTTGCTGTCCACATATACTTCTGTAATTCCACTTTCTCTTTTAATATCTTTACTTTCTCTTCTACTTCTCTATTTTTCTAATATTTACTTATCTTTGCATTCAATTCCAGGATGGAATCAATCATTTTAGTGCTTAGATATGTAGCAAGATTCTCTTGGTAGGGTAGATAAATAGCTTTGAATTCTTTAACTGCCATAGCTATATCATAAGTTGGTATCTCTTGGCATTCATGCTCAATAAGCCTTTGTATTATTTTCATATGCTTCTTTATTATGTCATTGGCCTCTTCCTCCAAATTTTAAGTATTCTCCATGCATCCTCTCAACATGCTATCTTCAAACTTCAGCTCCAATATGTTTTGTGGCATTTGATTTGCCATCTGAAAAATTACCACTCCTTCATTTATCAATTCTTCAATTTTCTCATTCATGTCTTCAACCTGTTTCAACTTCTTTCTACACTCCTCCACTCTAGATTTACAATGATGTAAAATAATACTGCAATCATTCCTCTCTGTAGGAGCAGTGACCCAACTGGTATTGTCTGCTTTATTGTGCTCTCTCCCTTTCGAATAAATGCATTAAACCATTGCTCAAAGACAATTTCTTCAACCTTTTTGTTCTCCAATTCAATAACTTGGACTTTTGATAAAATAGCCAAGTTGGCAGGTAAATCCAACATGCTAACATTGGGGTCAAACATCCCCTGTATGAATATTGCAACTAAACAATATGTCCCTTCAAATAATCATACTTATCCTTGTCTTTTCTCATCATTTCAATGGTTACTTTATTCATATCTTCCCATTCTGTAATGTGTTGTTCCCTAGTGACATAATTGAGATCTATATTCAGCAATTGATAGTCTTCTACACTCATTTCTCCCTTTGCCTTGTCCTTCTGGGGTATGGCTAGCTCTAAAGTCTTGGATCTAGATGAACCTCTCTTTATGGCTAACATGCTTCGAGCCTTTCTCCTTTCTTTCTGTGAGTGTCCACCTAACAAACTTTTTATATCAATGGGGACCAACTGTACTTCTATTTTTTCCCTTCTAACTTTAGAACCTATCCAGGCTAGTACTTTCTTGTTTGTTTATGCTTTCTTCACTTCATGTATCACCTCCTCCTGAGGTTTTTCAGTTTCTATTGGCTCTTGTTGTGATTGCTATTGTTGTGGCAGCTGCTGTTGGGGTGGATTTTGATCCAAAGGTGGATTCTCATGTACTGCTGAGAGTGACGCATTATCTTGATGTTATGGTCCCTTTTCTTCCTTCTTCTTTTCTTCTTCTTCCTCCTCTGTATCCCCTTATGTATCTTGTTTTGTATTTCCTTCATCTGAGTTCCCTTCTTGTTCACCTTGTTCAATATTAACATTAAGAATATTTGAAACATTAATATCAGAAATGCCTACTAGCATTGCCTCCCCTATCTGTACCTTGGTTTGAGCTTGTACATTTTTTGTCACATTTACCTTTTCTGACTGTGATGGCTGATTTGGAGATACATCTATTTCTTCTATAGTCTTTTCTCCTTCTTCTTCCTTTTCTACTTCTGCTACTTGTGCCACCACCTGCACCTCTTCTATGATTTCTGGTGATACCAATTGACCAAAAGGGTCTACTACTTCTAGGTTTCCCTGTATATCTTCATCCTTTTTCACTAAGCTTTGTGTTTTCTATCTCTAGGGACTTTGTTCTCCCACTATAAGGGGACCCTTTGATGTTTCTTCTTCTTCTTCATCTTCTACTCCTATATCAATTCTAGATTGGGACTCTTCATCTTCACAACTCTCTTCATCAATACTCACAATGCTACTTACCTTCTTGACTTCTTGGCCTTTTGACTCCTACAGCAACTCTTCAGTCAACTCTTTCTTGACTTTTATGTGGCCTATTCTTCTTTCTTTAGGTGTAAAATCTACAAATATATGCCTTTGTCTTACTCCAACCTATGGAGCATCCACTATTACAGTAGGGATTTGTACTTTCCCTTTTGCTGTCTCTATGATCACAAGCTTAATTGTATGCTGTCCTGTTGACACCTCTTTATTTTGTAATTATTTTTTAGTACCCTTTGATGTTTGTGACTTCACCACATGGACCCCTTGGCTGAATCTTCCTTTCTCATTGAATGTCCTTGAAGGAATGGCAACTCCTCTCTAACCGTTTCTTTCCTCAGTTTTCTTTCTCTTTTAACTTTCTCTTATTCATTGGTTGCCGACGTATCCACCTTCTTTTGTTTGGGTACCATCCTGTCAAGAGAAATTATACATTTTACCCTCTTGCTTGTGTACAGTTCTAGGGTTTTTACCACAATTTCTACATTTTTTACCAATTATCCTAGGGTTTTTCCTTGTCATTTTCGCTAATAAGGATTTTCATAATTTAACCACATCAAATTCCCTTCGGATAATTAATTATAGTTACAACTTACAATTTGCATCATTTCTTAATGAAATTACTGTAATTAACCCTAATTTTCTTTAACTATAATCTAACGGTGTTTGATGTACATATCTATATTTGCAACCGTTTTGACTCTACGATTGTCTACAGAGATTTACTATTTCAACCTTTACCATTACCGTTCTTGAATTCTCGTTCAGCTCTTTGAATCCCGTCTTTCTGGTTACTTGAAATTCTCTGCAATTTAACTCTCAAATGCAATTATGAAAATAAACACCATCGAATAAAACCTTTTAAATTGTTCAAATTCCATATTTCAACACTAAACTAGTGTTAGATGCGCATTAAATGCTGCCATTAATACATACAGTTACACTTATGTTCAACTTCCCATTTAAATTCATATTTTTAACTTTGCATTAGTTATTTCCCATTCCCTTTCTTTGTATCTCATTTTTGTATATTAATCTTTGTATGTTTCTATGTATATTTCCTGCAATCACCCAAAACATACAAACTCGGACCTACGCGGGCTTATAAAACGTAATGTATTTAATTTCACGCCCGACCTTGTATCAAACCTTTTGTATTCAACAATGTACATACAAGACATACATTCTAACATACAAGTGTGGAATCAAAGAATGTATCTACTTCATATTAATTTCATGTCCATTCGGCCTTGTATCCCTACCTTTTGTATATTGTGTTTGTATGCATAATACCGAATATACATACAAACCTTTTGGGCCTCAATTTATTATGAACCATATTCTAATTGTTGCTAGGTCTGCTGTTGCATCATTATTTATGTATATTACCTTGTGCATATTGAATACATAGTACGATAATACATCTATGGGTCCCACCAAACATAACCACTTTTAACTTCCCTTTTAAATCCGTTGTTGCATCTGTATCTTAGATGCAAACATTTATACATACAAATACAACACAATGTTTATTTAGATTTCAACATTTTACTAACCGGGTTACAAATTCCTTTCGGGTTCGGGTATGTATGTTAGCCTATTTGTATATTGAATGCATAACTTTGAACATACAACACAATACCCAAATACAACGCAGATTCCAAATTTTATGCACTTAACCTTTGAACCTATTTGGGCCCGCCTTTGCATTTTAAAGTTTATACATTTAAAATGTATATGCAAAGGACGAGATACAAAACCCAATTATGCTCTAATACAACATTGTTAACACCATACATGCAAATAAATTTGTACATGACATACAAATTTAACTGAACAATGTATTATGCAAAAACCTTCATCTTTCACAAAATACTAGGAATTTCAAGTTGGTTCAAAAAACAACCCTCAATCATTTTTCACACAGAATTAATTAGTGTCTCTTATTTCTCTCTAACACTGGGTATTTTGATTTTTTCAAACACTTCTTACATTACTTACCCTTTTCCCTTTACCACCAAGCAGGACCAAACACAAGAAAAATACAAAAGCAAAAGCAAGGGTCCTCATTTTTCTAAAGTGTAAAATGGGGCATGTTGTGAACATCACAACAATACCATGCTTAACTAGATCAAGAAAGCAACTAGTAGTAGGTTTTTTGGATTGGAATTTTATGAGAAGCATTTATAGGCCTATTATGACATGAAGATGAAACACATTAAACAACCCACTTCAAATGAAACCCTATGTGCTCTCCAATTGGTATATGCCTATATATAGTAGAGTTCATCCTTTTGATGATGACAAGGGCAAAACAATTATTAAAGGTATAGGGGATATGTATTACGTGAAGGATGAATCTAGAATGTAGGTGCTCCAAACTCACTTCCTATAATTCTAGAAATCCTAGCTAAAACCAACTCCAAGGGAAAGCCAAATTAGAGTTTGGATGAAGATTTAAATTATTCAAATGTAGCCAAATTTGGGCCAAATGACAAGGGTAGGCAATCCTTTTAAGACTTAAGCTCTACAATGCCAAGGAGGGTGGTCCCATGAGATCATACAAGATAACTGAAACACATAATAGAATCACAACTAGACTATACCTTATGCGTGTTGTTAACCCTAATTTTAACTAGACTATACATATGTGTAATGTTAACCTCAATTTTATCCTTAGTTATCCTTTAAGATTTTCTTTAGTTATCATTCATACTACCCTAGCAAAAATTTGTTACAAGATCTTGAGTATATTAGAAAAACTTACATATTTAAGCTTGACTCTAGATGTATATTTTACAAACTCCTTGAAAGATTTACGTAATTGTAATCTCACACAAGATTTCATACAAATCAATAGGGAATAAATTAATGTATAAATTGAGACATTTTAGGAAAAGAGGGATGATCAATTGCCTTTGAGATTAATTTCTTACACACTGAGAAACAAAGTCAAAAATTAAGAAAGGGCAAAAGATTAGGTATGGAATCCTTGCCAGTAAAATTAAATTGCACTGAAGACTCCATCCCATCTAACAACATATTTATCTCAAATGAAACTCATAAAATTCAAAATACATCAATTGGAAAAACATTTCTTCTAACCATAAATGATCTAGACAATACCTCCTATTAATATATTAAAAATAAAACCTTACACCTAAACACTAGGCACTGCAGTTAACAATAACAAACTAGTCAATATTATCAAGAAACCAACAAATGTGGCTTCAAAAGCATTATAGAAGTATACACTCCCCCCCCAAAAGCACTACTCATGGTGAATCTACCCCCAATGAGAGGTATCCATGTACAACCCATTCACTAGGATCAACAAAAATACATTACCACCCCTATCATATCCCTAACAAAGTACAACTAATAACCTTAAACAAGCACCAACATACAAGGAACCAAAAACCTCCTACTTAGTCCCTCTCTGTGTGAGCCATTATTTTCTCTGTGTGAGCCATTATTTGCTCTATGTAAGCCTTGCTCTGTGTGAGCCTTGCTCTGTGTGAGCCTTGCTCTGTGTGAGCCATTATTTGCTCTGTGTGAGCCATTTATTTTGTTCTATGTGAGCCATGCTCTATGTGAGCTATTGGGAGATGTTGTGCTCTGTTTGAGCTATTGAATGGTGATAAGGGAGCTACAAATGTGATAAGGGAGCTACATTGTGAAAAAAGGGAGTTTTCTAAACTTTGATTACACATAATTGTTGAATGTTATAACTGCATAAATTTCATGGTATATTTCTTTTGTGGTATATGTTGGAGCTCCATGTGGTTTGAGACTACCACATTACCCTCCTCCCCTTAGGTGGCTCATTTAAAGTCACGTAGTAATTGAGATGTTCAGTTTTCTGAGAAGATTTGAAATTTTTATTTTCTTATTTATTTTAGAAAGCTAGCAGTTTGAAGATTTCTTAAAATATTTGATTGTTTATTGTCCTATTTCCTCAAGGACTATTCTATTAAGGAATTTGGTTTTGATTTGAATTATTATTTTTCTGTTAATTAATTTGTTTTATATGAAGTTTTATTTATTGATTTCTAATTTTTATTTGAAATTTTTACTCATTGGAACTTTTGTATTTTGAGGCTTTATTGTTGCTAGCTTGAGTGAAGTAATGTGAATTGTGTAGATTGTTCAGCAGGTTGTATAGGGGAGAGACGCCTTGGGGAATGTATATTGTGAAATTGTGTAAGGTCTAATTTATGGCATTATGGTTATATTTGGCACTAATCATTTTAATCTCATTAAAAGTATATATATATATATATATATATATATATATATATATAAAGAATGAAATTGATATTTGTGATGTTTTACAATGAATTTGATTATTAGTAATTTTTATTGATACTATTATGGTAAGTAATGAAGAAATTCTTGTATAAGCATTGTTATGTTGGTTGGTTGCTCTGTGTGAGCTATGGATGCTTTGTGTGAGGTATGGTTGCTCTGTGTGAGCTATTATTAGGTTTATGGGATAACTAAAAATTTTTTGGCTGAAGGAAGAAGGTAAGACAATCAATTGTAATTCTATTTTATATGATTTCATGATTGAGATGAATCTATACAAGTAAATTTTGGAAAGAAATTTGTTTTGATATTATTCGATTTGGCAAGATTGATGAATTCTTATATGAATTGATGAAAAGAAATGCTGGAAATATTGATTTTATTGTGAAAGAAAGTGAGATAAGTTTATGATTTAGATTCTTGAATTGAAATTGCTTAACTTGTGGAACATCAATAAAAGGTTTCTTTTTATTTTCTTGGGGGTGGATTCGACCAAGTCAATCTTATGGTTGGGTGGTAAGCAAATCTATGATTTTTTGTTAATGCAAAAAAGATCATAAGAGCTAACTCTGGTTGGATATTTTGAAGTTAAGAAATATTCATTTCTCCTGATGACTTCTAGGAGGAAGTCCATTTTTAGGGGGGAAGAATGTAAGGCATAGCTGTAACTTATTATGATATTAGTTATTTTTCTTATAAATAATTAGATAATTTAATTTTGTCTACAAAAGAAATTATGTATGGTTATTTTTATTAATTGCATTATTTTATTTGTAAGAAGTGGGAGCAATATTTAATTGTAGTTACAAGATTAGAGAAGCTAATTTTAGTTATGGAAGTACATGAGTAAATTAGTGTCAGAAGTAGAAGATGAAGGGACATCCTTTCTGAAAGAGGGAGTTTTTGGGAAAGATACTATATAAGTACCTGGGTATCACGCCTTCAAGAAAATCCTACAATCATTACATTCGAGAGATGAAATCTCTCTAAGAAATGACTGGCAAAGATTAGCTATGCGCATGACATGAAAAACAAGCATGTTTGTAAACCCAAGAGAAGTGGGAGAAGATTGCACAGATTACCATAATAATTTTATAGAAGAGTAGCAGGTGAGTGAGCATAAACACTCAATTTGTTGATAAACTTTGGCGATCCAGATGAGCAATAAAAGAAAGGTACACTTTTATTGTTATCCCCACAACATAATATTTTGAATTGGTTTCATTATGGCTATGTATATACCATGTACTACGACGTTGAATCATGCTTGGGCTCCAGTTGATGTTCTTGTCTTCCTTTGATAAAATTTTCATTCTGTTACTGTCATACATGTGTGAGTCTTTGTCATGCTACATCCAAATGCACAATGCCTTCTCTATAGTCAAGCCTGTAATGCCCCTCAATTTTGGCTTGTGTCAGTTGATAGTCTTCCATTGCTTTTTGATAGTTTTGAGACATTTGAGTGGCTAGATTTATGGTCTATGTTGTTCATGATGGACCATGGTGGACTAATGCAGTTATTGATATGTTAAGTTGATGGTTAGTCAAATTATGCAGAATAATAGTAATATACTTTATGAATTGAATGTTATTTGTTTGCCAGTTAGTGATGTTTGTGTTTATTGTTATGCTTGTGAGCCAAGATGGTGTAGTATTACTCATTTGAGTACCCTACTATACTGCGATTCCTTGACACTGCGTGCTTGATGGATTAGCATATACTCGTAACAATCTATTGTCCTTATGTAGGTTGAAGGTACCGAGCATTGACTCCACCTGACTTAGCAGGTCTGAGAGTGCCCTTACACCAATGGATAACGTTGATGGGAGATAACATGAGGTTTTCCCTAGGTCAATTTCCATTTTTAGTTGGTGTCATGGGTCTTGTAGTCGCTCTTAGATTCTTGTCTTAGGTTTTGGTCGTCATGTGGTTGTTGAGGTATTGTCAAGTTAAGCCTGTGCATAGTTTGGTAATGCATTAGTGAATTTATTATTAATATAATAATGATTTTTGGTCAAACATAATGGTAATTTCTTAGTCATATATTAATGACTTGTATATTATTTTAGATTAAATTCATTATTTAATGTTTTTATTAGAATATGTGTCAAAGTATTTATTGTGGTTAAAATAGTATACGACTTAGTAAAATTATTTTAGTCAGCAAATTAATTCTTGAGGGTTGTCGAATAAAGAAGCCTGATTTGGGAGAATCTCCCTTTCAAAGTAAAAATTAATTGTTTTATGATTTTAGTGAGTAGTGGGGATTCTCTATAATGGATTTTTTTGGGTCATGGAAATTAATGAGGCTCGACTATTTTGATTCTAGTGTTATATTTTGGAGTGGGAATTGTTCTGAGGGAGGAGGAGAAATTGGTAGGATGTGGCAATGGGAAACTTGTGTGGAGTATTATACTCTCTGGGCATCTTCACTGAAGTCTAAGCTTCTAGTGAGAGATAGCTTGGGTAACCCATGCTAGGACCATACGATGACACTCTCCCTACTGCAGTCTAGTTACTTCCTGTTATCTTTTGTTGATGCCTCTGGAGTATTGTCTTGTCTTGACGTTTTGACTTGTCTTGTCTTGATGGTTGATCTTGTCTTGATGATTTGATTGTCTTGTTTTGGCAAGAATTGTCTTGTCTGCATGTAGTCTATATCTTGTTGTTGTTGCATTCATGGTTGTAACCTTGGCCTAGCAGAACCTCATTGTTATCTCCTAGCTCGGTGGGTTGGACCTCAGGGTTCCACATGGTTGGGAGGCAGAGCTATCTATTGGTTTTCTTGGATGTCCGGTTTGAGATCAGAGTAGGAGTGTTCTAGTTCCAGTTTCCTTTTCCTCTTCAAGTTGTTGTATACTTTCATAATTGTACTCTTTGTAAACTGATGTAATTGGTCCTCAAGCTTTTAATCTTGTAATCTTGTAAATGATCTTATGTAACTGTTCATCTTTGGTAATGAATGATGTAAATCCTTTGTTGTTGTATTATAATGTATTTCACTTGTATCCTTAAAATTGTATGTTTTCTGATGCAGTTATGTTCCCTAGAGGTGTTAGTTGTACATTTCATTTAACATTGTTAATAGTGCAGTTATTTCTAATGATTAATGCATTTCCTTGTTTCAAATTTTTTTTTGGTTACTTTTGCTCTTGTTAGACTAACACTCTAGGGTTGCATGACGGGGCATCACAAAGCCAATATTTATTCTAGCTATACATCCCTCGCATATGTCACTAGATGCATAGTCGGGTTATAAAGATACCCTAATACCGATAGCAAATAATCATTTTAAGCTTATCATATGTTACTGTTGCTAAAATAAAATTATTTTTATAACGTATATATATTTCAATTACAATGAACTTGTTTGGTCATAACTTGTGCGGAGTATTATACTCTCTGGGCATCTTCACTAAAGTCTAAGCTTAGGATATGCTTGTTTATACTTATAGATTCGGCCGTGACAGGCTTGCAAGATAAAATAAACTTATAGAATTAGTTTGTATTTCATTTCTTCATGATGATGGTTTCCTCTGCTACGAACTACTGATTATTCCATTGAGGAGGCCTCTCTTCAGGTATTTTGTTAAAGAGTCCTTATGCCTTTCAATGCACAGAGCATTTGCTAGCATGTTCAATCCTTTCAAATGATCTATTTTATTTTCTACATATCTTGTAATTATTGAAAACGTTGAAACTACATTTCTAATGGGTTCTTGTCAAACAATTTTATGTCTTCCCGTGCATTATCACTTTTCTTGTTGATTAGAAAATCGTTTTAATGTTGTATATGAGTCATTGTATTCATAATCTATCTTATTACTTTTCTTTCTCATCTGTACCAATGTAATATAGTCTGCTTGCCGTGGCTTGTGATATACTTGCATATTATATATTGCATTCAACCAACTGTAGCATAATGATATTCCTGCCTAGAATAGAAGAATCTGCCCATAATGGATGAAAGTCACAATTAGTAGGGATCCTCTGTAACGGTTACACTTAATTTATATTCTATTTATTTAAGGGTGATGAGTATTTGAGACTGCCACCTATAACATGTATTGGTGTTAAGTCTTGGGATATTACATGTATTTTAACTACCTTATTTTGGTGTTTAATACATAATATGTTCACATGCTTAATTACTAGTTTTGTAGTGTTAATGTCAAGAAAGTTGATTATCATAACCTAACCTGTGAATGAGATAGATGATTCCCTGCCAATCAATCATAAAATAAAGATATGATGATGTCCCCTCATTCATCTATCTTAGTTATCCATCAAGCATGTTGGTACTAATAAAGATTAAACAAAAACATTAATTCTGTAGCATTTTCCAACAGTTAAAAGATTACCATCAGAATTAAATTCTAGTGAGTGCACTTACTGCAATGGAGTTTTGGGTGAGGACCAGTAAGAGAACACCTGTAAGAAGAAAGATGAACCAATTTCAAATTATTCCTCTTCATCATCTAGCAAATGGCCAAAATCTGAGAAATTGACATGGAACTTCAAATTATCCACAAAAGTCAAAAGATTTGTGAGGGCAGCAACGTGTTTCGTACAATGGTAAAAGCTTTTGTATATAGTTCTGAAATTTAGAACGTAGTGCTTCTGGGAAAAAATTGTGTTTGCTTTTTTTGTCTCAACGTTTCGGATCATACTCCATGATCCATCAGTAGGAGGAAAGTAAGAGAAAACAAATGATCATTTGTTTTCTCTTACTTTCCTCCTACTGATGGATCATGGAGTATGATCCGAAACGTTGAGACAAAAAAAGCAAACACAGTTTTTTCCCAGAAGCACTACGTTCTGATCATTATGGACTATGGAAATATCATGTCTACAAAAGTTCTGAAATTACTATTTGAGGAATCTCCCATTTTAGCATAGAAGCTGAATACTTAAATAAAGCATGTCTTTTCTTCTAAATAACCATAGAAATTAGGAAAGGTAGCTTTTTGTTATTATATATTTTCCTAACTTCTTTATAAAAGAGAGGAAGCTAGTTTAGAGAGAATGTAAATAGTATAAGTTTTTTGTAAAATATTTTCCTTATCTTTAAAAGATTCCTCTCATAATTATAGAATGCTATATTGATCAGTAAAACAATAAAATAAGAATTCTAAATTAGTAAGAATATTATGGTTATTAATGAACTGGAAGTATAAAAGTATTCTTAATTTTTTTTCAGATTTATAGGAATATGTAATGGATAAAATATTTGAATGCACAAGATTGGAAAAAATAGAAATATGATTTATGTGATTATTGTTAAGCTTGTTATTGGGATGGTTAATGAAATTTTGTAATTTGAAAGTAGTTTTCCTTTTGTTAGATTTGTCATAATATTTGCATGTGAATATCTATGGCAATATGCTTGCATCATTTGATAGAGTATAGTAATGGATTCTAGAACTTGATTAGAAAGAAAGTGATTAGTATAATATTTATATTGCCTTGGAATAAGAAAGATTACTTGTAATATCTCTACACTACTAGTGAGTTTTATGACCATTGTCATAGATAAAGAGGGTTGAGGTATTCTTTTGGATTAATGTGGATGTCATAATGGTATATTCTTGAAGGTCTAAAGCCATTATTAGTAGTCAGAAATTAGAAGGCAGATCAATGTTTGGGTTGAATCTTTATTACATTAAAATTAACTTAATTTGATGCATTTACTAAGAATTTTATATCTTTCTAGGCTAAGTGGGTCAGCTAAACAAATATTCACTTAGAAGCGTTACATAGTCTTTTGGTGTGTAGGGTAGATATTTTTAACTGGCAATGCCTTGTATGTTCTCTTATGTATTTAGTTGAGTGACTAATATTAGATGCATGTTGAAGGGTGTTATAATAAATTATGTGATTGTTTATGATCTCTTCTAGTACTCAAATATATGAAGTATTGATGATTGTAAGTATAAATTAGCAATGGAAATTAGTTTTGAATTATGGAATGTTATATCGTAAATCAATCATAATGAATTGTTGAGATTGTATTCCGTAATAAAGAATTAATATCAACATGTTTGGCATTGAAGGTGCAACAATTGAATTCATAGATGATGAATCCCTTTTTATGCTCTAGAAAATATTATGAGTTGAATTTGATCTCTTATCAGTTATTTTATCTAGTCAACCTAAGGGTTGCAAGATGAGTGGTCCTAAACTATGAAGTCTCTGCGCTATGCATATGTAGGCAAGGCCATCAAGGATGAGCCCCTAAGACCTTAGGTCGGCCCTTAGGGCCTTAGGCTTGTCATTTATGATATTTATTTTGTTAATGCTATCTGAAATGTTTGTTGTTCAATTTAGCGGATCTAATGTTTATAATGAATGTGCAGATCCAGGTTTGTTTGTGGTGTAGGTTACCGGAACTGAGAAAGCATCATTTCACACTGCGAAAGGATGATCTTAGACAATTATTAAAAATACGTATATTTAAATATGAAGTAGTTTAATTTCTATATTTGGATGATATTTATCTAAAAAAAAGAAAAAAATTTCTCATTAATTATTTGTTTTTATGATTTTTGTGAATATTGTATTAAATTATTATATTTAATTGGTATTTTTATGAGTGGGAATTACAGATTAGGTATGGAATCCTTGCCAATAAAATTAAATTGTACTGAAGACTCCATCCCATTAACAACATATTTATCTCAAATGTAACTCATAAAATTCAAAATACATCAATTGGAAAAACAAATTTCTTCTAACCATAAATGATCTAGACAATACCTCCTATTAATATATTAAAAATAAAACCTTACACCTAAACATTAGGCATTACACTTAACAATAACAAACTAGTCAATATTATCAAGAAACCAACAAATGTGGCTTCAAAAGCATTATAGAAGTATACACTCCCCCAGAAAAAGCACCACTCATGGTGAATCTACCCCTAATGAGAGGTATCGATGTACAACCCATTCACTAGGATCAACGAAAATACATTACCACCCCTATCATATCTCTAACAAAGTACAACTAATAACCTTAAACAAGCACCAACATACAGGGAACCAAAAACTTCCTACTTAGTCCCTCTCTTGGACTTTAAGAGAAAAAAATCCTATTTATAAAGAGCAAGACAATGCTCACTCAATGGGTGATTGATATTTGTTTCCAACTTCACAACTTAAACATAGAGCTTACAGAAAATTCCCTTGGCCCATCACCTTCGGTTGGTTATTTCCTCAACCAAGGGAGTGGATTAAGCACCCCCAAATGACCACATATCCTCAAAAATGCCTAATACATGCTCTAAACATGGAGGAAAATTTCAAAAATTTGTCCTTCCCTATTCTTTTCAAGACTCCCTCATCAAGATTAGAACATCCAAAATGTTTTAACAAGCACTAGTTAGCTTACATGCAACTTAAAATCCTTGGTGATCCTAGAAACTTGCTCCTTCAATTTGCATAAATGTTTGAAGTCTCCTTAACACATAGGAAGGTAGTGCCAATTTTTGTATAATCTCTTGAACAACTCACTCAATCAGAGGACTCTACCTTTTACTCCCTTTGGAAAGTTAGTGCTAGCCTAACCCAAAAGATTGAGAAGAGTTAGAGGAGAAACCATTTGTATTAAACATTAATACTTAGAAAATTCATGAAAATAGGATGCCAACCAAAGACAATTGATATGCCATTTATTGAAATTCATCTGTTCCAAAATAAACTTAAGTCATGTCACATTCATCAAAACCATTTCTCCATCTCATGAAATGGTAGTGGCGGCATTTGAAAATAGATTATCCTACCAAAAGCATACGATTAATATGTCGCTACGAATAAGCCATGTAGCTAACTAACAATTTTCTCCATAAGAAAAGTACATAATCTAACAGTAAGGGATAGATCATAGATAAATGTAAGACTGGATATAGGAAGTAAGACACACCTCCTAAAATTTCTCAATCTCTAAGGAAGCGGTCCCATGGAGGGGGGCTTCCTAAATTATCTCAGTGGTGTTGCTGAAAATTTTTAGGAGCATTTTAAAGAAATGGGTCCCATGATTTTTATAGTTGCATGTAGACTTAAAACATTAAGCTCCAAAATTTATGGAAGTTGGTGGTCTCATGAGGTTTTTAGTTTAATGCGAATTGATTTAGTAGGGGTTTTTTAGGACCTACAAATAAAAAGATTAAAAATCATCAAATAAAAAATTTTCCCTCCAAAATATTTCCTAAATTAAATGGAAGAATTGATAAAAAAATCCCTAAGCCAGTGGAGGAAAGTTTCATCCCCAGCTCAAATGTACGCGCTCAAAATCAACCACCTAAAAAATAATTGCTCCTATTTTAGAGGAAAAGATTCTAATTTATGTTGTAGCAATTGTTTTTGGGTTTCATTGGAACCCTTCCTAACCCCATGTCTCCATGCGGCTACTTTAGTTATTTTTCATGGAAAATTACAATTATCACAAAAGGATAATATAGAATCTTTCCCTATTTTTGTGGAACAACTACTATTTAGGAATTGCAAATAAGCTATGGAAAAAAGGAGGGATTGGAAATAAGAAGCCACTATATAATGAAAAATATGCCATGTGGCTGCATATATTTCCTTTCCTCCTCTTTTTTATTTTCTTCTAAATTAAGATAATTAAGATAATTTGTTTTATTTTTTTATATTATAGTAAAAAATCAAGATAACTGCTTAAAATAAGAAAAATAAAATGTTCCTGAGATCACTAAGCCCATGTCCCCATGCAGCTGCTTAAGTCATTTTTCTTCTTAAAATTAAGCAGTTGGAGTGACCCCATGGAAATTTATAATTATGGGAAAAGGATAATATAGAATCTTTCCCTATTTTTGTGGAGTAACTACTGTTTAGAATTGCAAATAAGTTGTGGAAAAAAAGGGGGGCTAGAAATAAGCAGCTAATGCATAATGAAAAACATGCCATGCGGCTACATATATTTCCTTCCCTCATTTTAAAAATTTTTCTTCTAAATTAAGATAATTAAGATAATTTGTTTTTATTTTTTTATAGTAACAACTACAAATTAAGATAACTGCTTAAGATAAATAGAAAAATAAAATATTCATGATGTCACTAACTCCACAAATATCTCCTAAAAAAATTGAGTAGTGGCTGCTAGCCAAAATAAGCTAAGCAACAGCATGGGGACATGCTCTAACTCCACAAATATCTCCTAAACAAATTGAACAGTGACTACTAACTAAACTAAGTTAAACAACCATGTGGGGAGATGCCCTAAGACATTATTGCATCCACCACTAGATGTTCAGACATGCAAACATGTGATTGATAAATTAGTGGTTAATGTGAAATCTTGAGGGCACACAAACAATCCACTACCTATCTGTAGATGTGTAGATGCTATTAAGGATAATTTACACCTATATTATTCTTCATTACTTGCATTGGCATGATGGGATAATGTACCCAATAAAAGTACTAGTGACTTTTAAAGTACTATCTTTTTCAGAGGGGCCATTCCATAAAAAAATCCTAAAGGTTTTCTCAACTTCTTGAACAATTACCCTTGGGACTCTAAGGACTGACATCATATAGATTGGGATAACTGAGAGTACTAATTTAATCATAGTAATTCTACCAGTAAGAGTCAGCCATATCCTTTTCCAAGAGGCCATTTTCTTTTGAATAGCCAAAACAATTTTCCTCCAGAATTCATTCTTGTTAAGCGCCTATAAAAAGAGGGAATCCCAATTATTGACAGGGAAGAGAGTTTGTTTTGAAGCCAAGGATTGAAGTGATACACACTTGGGTGGAGGTATTGTGGTTAAGGAATTTTTTTTTGATTTAGAAGGATGAACTTGTTGACCAGAAGTAGTACAATATTGATTTAGAGTCCTCTTAATGGTTTTAGCCTCTTGAACTGAATGGAAAGCAAAAATCAAAGTATTATCTACAAATAAGGCATGAGTGATAGAAATAGGAAGTCTTGGGATAGAGATACCTTTCCATTTATGTGGGCTATTTTGATGTGCAATTGTCCTACTAAGTGCTTTTGCAATAATAATAAAAAGAAAAGGTGAAAGGGGATCACCTTGTCTTATGCCCTACAAAGAGTTCAAAAAGATGGAGGGGCAGACATTAACCAAAACTAAAAAATGAGCTCCAGAGATACAAGATAGGAACCACTTACACCATTTCTGAGAGAAGGCAAACTTGGAGAGAACTTGTGCCAGAAATTTTCGAGAAACTTTATAATACACCTTCATCATGTCAAGTTTAATCACCATAGTTGGAAGTTTATGTTGGTGGATAGAGTGAAGGATCTTATGGGCTACTAGGGCTCCCTCAACTATTTCTTTTCCTAGAACAAATCCTCCTTGTTCCTTAGAAATTATTTTTGGAATGATGGTAGCCAACCTCAATGTAATTGCTTTAGTATAAATCTTATACAATGTATTATAATGTGAAATAGGCTAGAACTTGTCATGCCCACATTTCTCATGTGGTCACAACACACATCACACGTGTCATAGTCACATCTGTCATGTGTTATGACACGAGATATCAAAAATTTTTCTCACACTTCCCTAAAAACCCCCTCGCATGCGTAAGCATGCTCGGTGGTGTTCGCTCAAGGCGAAAACACTACAGTTGTCGGCGGGGTACAAGTACAATTGCGTGCAACCAGATGCAAACAGACCAACAAGGGGGTCTCTACGACGCCGTTAACGTCACTGCTAGGTTTAAAATATCAGGGTTCCTAAATCTAAATCTCATCAAATTCCAATAGCATAATGCCTTACGGCGTAAGTGAGAATTACTCAACACTATATTACGCATGTGGTTCACTGATAGATTAACAACTTCCCACGACGCCTTGTTCCGACTAAACCGACTCGTGATCTCCCTATTTAATCATTTTTCAACAAGGCACGGTTGTCTGTCTCCTCTCTTGCTTCCTGACATATACTTCTCCTTCGACTTAGCATTCTCAACAAGGCGGTTCGTTTGCTCTCTCTTCCCTTTTCTCTGGGTCTTAATTTTGATTGTATTTTTATCGCGCTCACCTTAACTATTTCTCTGATAATTTAGTTTGTTTATATTTCGGTCTCTCTCTCTTTCGTTTTCTATGCTTTCTTTATGTTTATCTGGTCCTTTCTTCATATTGGACATCAATCAGGGTTATCACTGTATCTATTGTTGACATTAAACCTAACTTCCGGATGATCCAGGTCACATAGGCTGGTTTACTACTTCGCTGGACTTGGTCTCCTAGTCTTCTCCGATCTAGGTTTCTCCTCTTGTTCCTAAGCAAATTTAGCGGAAGGGTCCATCAACTTAGTTCTCTTATCCCATGTGGGAAAAGTCGCGCATTTTCTCCTCTGTGTTTTCCAATGTTACTTTTTCTTCTTTTTACTCTCTTACAGGTTTACTTATCTGGACGTTTACTACAGTTGAGATTAAAATGGCCTCACATGGAATGTCTGTGATGGCTTCTTAAGTTTATTTCCAGTGATCTTTTAAGCAAGGCGACGTGTAATTTTCCTCTTCATTTTCCTGGTTATTGAATCGCGTTGATAGTGAAACTTCCGAGAAACTCTTCCCGGAGTAACACAGTATATTCCTTTATGCTCTTGTTAAATTATAATTTTATTTTCTCTTATTTATAATTACTATTGTTATTATTACTAATAATTAATATTAATACTCTTATTGTAAATCATATACCATTGTTAATATATGTAGGAGGCTCTCCTCTTTATAAAACCCTTATCATGGATCTATAACAAAATTTCTATTTAATTACGTTTATACTTCACTTACGACAAAAACATAATTCCCATACCTTGATATTTCATTATTAAAATTAATATGTAAAACTTTGTCAGGATTTTAAGCGAGGGCCTAATAAAATGGTCCGTAAAACTTCTCCCATATACATATATATTTATATGTATATGTAAATTACGAAAATGCTCTTTTAAATTTATTTAGCAAACTCCACGTAATCCCTTACTCTTATATATATATATATATATATATATATATATATATATATATATATATATATATATATATATATATATATATATATATATATATATATATATATATATATATATAGAATTTATAACAAAATATAAATACATACCTATATATACAAGATATGTATATATAATTATATATTTATAAAGTTATATCTAAATATAAATAAATATCTATATATATACATAGATATGTATATATACAGCTATATATTTATATAACTTCAAACACCACTAATAGTGGTTTGTTTTTTTATTATTTTATTATTTTTGTTCAAACATAAAGTAGGGTTTTCACCCTAAAAATTCTTATTGAAAATCATGTTGAAAACTGCAGACAAGGGCGGCGGAGCTGAGCATGGCGGATGGCAGAGGGTGAAGCGAGCAGTGGAGGGCAATGGAGGGGCGCAGGGGACTGTGGCGGGTGGAGGCAGGTGCCATAGTGGCGAGCGGAGTTCGGGCGGTGGAAAGGCCGCGCGGCGGGAGCTACACACAGCGGGCGGAGGCGGGGGTTGGAGGGACTCCGCGGGGGTCTCAACGGCAAGGGGATGTGGGGAGGGGCGGAGCCCCACCCACATCCCACGATATGGGGTGTGGGTGGGGCTCCGCCCCTCCCCACACCACATATATTTCCAAGGACTGCGGTGGGGTTTTCAACCCCACCGCCAAACATTATTTTTTTTTTAAAACTGTGGTTTGCACACAGCGAACTCAAATTCGCTCCAATATTTTTTATTTCGACTGTCATAAATTTTAATGCGAGTTTATTATTATTTAAATAAATATATATGTTTATATATATATATTATTTATATGATACTCAATTTCTTCAATTGCAACAATAAAATTTCAGTTGCACAATTTCATTAAATAAATTAATAATTAATTAAACAAATCAAATATATATATATATGTATATATCATTTTCAAATACCATTCAAATTTCTCCAATACAACAAATATTCAGTTTCTCATATTCTGTAAAAATGGTAAATAAACAACAACTATTATATATATATATATATGTATATATATTTCATTTTCATAATACCACTTAATTTTCTCAAATTGACAATCAGAAGTAAATACATAGTAGACTTTCTCTAAACTTTACAAAATAACTGAAACCATTATTTAATGAAAAAGAAACTTAATCATTTAAAACTGTCTTTTCCATGATAACAATGAACTATAAAATTGTCCTTTTAACTAGTTAAGCAATCTATTTTTATAATTACATAAGCGATTTTAGATTTGAGTGCAAGTAAGTAATGATCTCTTCCTTCCATTAACACATTTAATAATTCCAAACTTTCCATATGAGATTCAAGGTAAATAATTACATCATACACAATACAGTAAGATTAACTATTTCACTACCCTTAACAAGATGAAAGATAAGGATTTCCTTCTCCCAACCAACTTACAAAAGAAGTTATGTAACCACTAAGTAACAGTCACTCCAAATAACATGATCAGGGAGGTTGTTTCCTTCACTCCCAGGGTGACAATAAATTTACAAAATATCAAGAGAGGTGCTCTCTTTTATACTCTTTACAAAAGATCATGAACTAATTCTCAAGACAAAGAAGAAGAATCTGTTTCTTCATAAAAATAACTTCTCCAAAATCCAACTAGAAGCTCCAAGAGGAAACCTGCGTATCAAAGACAAACAAAGAAGAAAACACCACTCATCTAGCTCTCCTCCCTTCCGTAGACCCACAAGAGGGTCACCCCCGAGCTAGGGAGACCATACTCACACCTGGGTAACTCAAGCACTCCACTTCACAACAGGGAACAACAACAAACCCAAAGCACACAAACACCCGTGGGTAAATTACACAACACGGAAACTCAACTACAGTGAGTTTCATAAGGGGCAGGAGAGTGGACACACTCGACTCCAGAGTGTCACCCTTACAGATATTTTAACCAACACAATTTCTCTTGGCCTCAAACCAAGTTCGATCACAAATTTTTTTTTAAGAAATCTGTATTTGACTCTCAAGTCAAAGATACAGTCACAGATACATGCCCTCAAGGCTTTCAACATCCCAAAAGAAGGAAACAGGTATGCACCCGAGGAGGATCTCTCCTCCCCTACCCCAAACTTGATGAGTATTTCTCCCAAGTGGGAGAAGCTCTGTCAAACAACCCAACAACAAACCCCACAGAAAACACATCTAAAACACAAACAATTAATCATCTTTCACACACTTTACATACACATTTAGATATACGAAAGAAAGGTAAAAATCAACCAACCTTACAAAGCCCTCCTGGAATGAAACTGTTGCAGAGCTCCACTGAGTTCTCTTCCAACCTTAGCCAACAACTCCCTCTCCCTTTCCTCACCTCCAAGCTAACTTTCCTATTTTTGGCAATGATAAAAACTCTCCCCAAAATTCAACTAACTCCTCTCATCCCAAAATTGAAAACAAATAACCCAAATTCTTTTCAGTTTAGAGGAATGGGGAGGTGACACTTGTCACCTCCTCACTCTCCCCCAAAACCACTATTCTGTCCTGGTGGCTTATGTCACTCACCCATCCCTAGAGTACTCCTTCTCCCTCTCCTCATGTCATTTCTCTTACGCATGGGAGAAATAAAAGGAGTTAAAGGAGGAAAAGATAGGTGACCCATGCCTCTTCTTCCCTCCTTCACATGGATGGCCCCACAACACATGGGGGAATCTCACTAATGGAGGAGGTGACTTCAAGTCAATCCTTCAATAATGGATGGGTTTGTAGTCATCTCTAACCTTGGGGATTGAAGAGGGATCGGTTGGGTGTTGGTACAATCCCATCATGTCCCCCCCCATACCCCAATTTTCACCACTTAACTTCAGGGGGAAGTTAAGATGACTAGATGGAGGTTACTCAAGGGTTACCCATGCCAAATGGGCCCCTGGACCCATTGGGTATAACCCAGGGTCAACTTTAACCCATCCAGGACACCCATGGTCAAGGTAAAGCACATGAAAAGGCCTCAAAGATTTAAATAAAATAAAGAAATTCAAATTCAAACTTTTTACAACACAAATCATAAAATATTGTTACAAGAGGGTAACCAAACCCACTCGACCATACGAAAGACCACATTACAACATCACATCAAACACAGAAAGATCTTGGTTCCTCGTGGAACCAGATCGGCTTAACAGGGGATAACAATAACAAGGTGCGGAATGATCTCCGAAATCTGTGGTTCAATTAGTAAATCCTGCACACTAAATTACAAGATCAGTATCCACATATAATCATCATAGCCGAAGCAACTTATAAACATTCATTATCATGACATAGTTCCAATTAACATAAATGAAATCATATTACAATTTTCCAACATCACCTAATTAACTTTTCTGTAATGTAAACTTATCCAAACATCACCCAATTAGTTTTTTCGAAATCATAATAAAGTTTAATAGTTTGACAATTTCCAGGAACTGCTATCCCACAAATATAAAAAGTAACAATAACAGTAATGTAAATAGTCATAACAACAGAAGTAAAAAGGGCGGTCCTCACAGAACTCAGAGAAAGAATTTGGGGAAAAACTCTTTTGAATTAACACAATAAAAGTAACATTTAGTTCCCTTAGAACATACCTATTTTGGAAATATTATTCGAGAGAAAGCCAAATATCTTTCCCAATAAAGTCCCAACACTTTTGGAAAAAAAAAGTAGAGTGAAAACCACACCCTTAACTTCCTCTATGGAGAGCTCCTTTGAAAGAAAAGAATTGTCTTCTTGAACTAATACATGCTTAGGGATATTTTGAAGAACTTGAGAGGAATCCGTTGTGTAAGCTTGCCCATTTTGATTTGAGAGTAAAGAAGAGGAGAAAAGAACTACTTCTCTTTGAATATCATTAGCATCATGGAGACTCTGTCCATTTGAATCTCTGATAGAATGAATATTGTTTCGATGCCTTCTAAAAATAGTTGATGTATGAAAAATTTTATATTATGGTCACCATCCCTCAACCAAGTTTTTCTAGACTCCTGCCTCTAGAAAATTCCTTCCCATGTTAATATCTCTTCTAACTCACCTTGTAAGAATTTTTGCTACTGGAAAGTGATCTTATTAAGACCATTTTGTATGATAAAATCATTAATACATTGGATTTGTTCCTAAATTATTACTTTTTGCATGAACGTGTTGCCAAAATGTTATTTGTTCTAGATCTTAATCTGTTGTTTGATAAATTGAAGTTTCTTATAGAATTGAAACAGTCTAGAACCAACAACAAAAGGTACACTTTCCCACCAAATCTTGAGAAGATGAATAAATTTTTTATCCATGAATAAAAGAAGATTTAAAATAACTTCTTTAAATTTCAAGGAAATTGGGAAGTGACCCAAACCAGAAAATGGCAAAATTGAAGTATAAAAATCCATTTTGTCAAAGAACCAATTTGTTGGGAAGAGGAACCCATCTATCCTTTCTGCAATAAGAAGAAAATCTTTTCTCCAATTGGTCTAGGTAAATATCCAACAGGGCATTGGTATTAACAAATTCAACAAAGTCTTCTAGTGTTTTGTGAGGAGGGATTATACCACCATATTTCTCATTTAAGTTTAGAAGAGAATTAAATTCCATCTAAAGAACAACCTTTTCCTCTTTCAAATTGACCAAAGAAGAAGATAGAGAATTCCATAAAACATTTTTACGCACAGTAGCATTCGGGCCATACACATTGAAGAGCCAAAACTGTTTAAATGGTGAGGAAACCTTTACTAATATCCAACTCTATGCCTACACCATAGGGTCAATACATATATAATTTTTATCCCAAAGAATAACAAGACCACCAGATGCTCCTACTACAGATACATCTAACACAGACCATTTAATCCATCAATTAAAAATATCTTCACCCTACTATTGGGACAATTTAGTTTTTGGAGAAGAACTATACCCATTCCTAAATTATCAATTTGATTCTTGATAAGGCATCTCTTGTTAGGGGCATTGATGCCCTTGACATTCCATGATAGGATCTTCATGGTTCCCAAGGAGAGCGACATGCTCTCCTTAGCCTTAAAAATTTATCTAGTGTGGTTTGGATCCCTGCATGAATCTCTTCCTGGGTCTTTTTAGATCTGCATTTTTTGAGTTTCTTAGAAATGGGGCTAATAGGAAAATCATTTGTTTCAATTCTTGAAGTATGGGAGATAGAAAAAGTATGTGAGAAATGATAATTGTCATCTTCCTTGTGGACTTCATCATCTATTTCTTCTATTAGCTCATTACCAACTTTAATCAAAATCTCATTAACCATATCCTCCAAGTTCTGAGTGGGAATGCCATCAACAAAATCTAAGACTTCAACTTCTTTCCCATTTAGGATTTGGGGATGAGCTGACTTCTAAGAAGGATGAATAGAGACCTCTATAATATCTGTAGAATTTTTATTTTCATCAGCAGAGCAGGGATCTTCTGGGAAGTTCACTGCATGTGCAGGACATCCTCATCCAACATGGGGGCATCCTTTTCCAATGTAGGGACAACCTGAATAGGACTGATAGACTTCTCCTCAACACACTGCCGTACTAGAGAAGTCCTTAGAGAAAAAAATCCATGCTTGGGGATTTCTGCTCAGGTAAATCTACAAGAAAGGGAGGTGGAAGTACAACTTTTGTGTTATGAAGGATAAGATTCTACTCAGATGAAGTTGTGGTTGAAGGCTCTAATGGTAGAGTTTATTTAGACTCTAATGTCTTATGATTAGGGTTTGTTTCTTGATCTTCACAAGACAAAGAGGGCAACTTTGAAATAGAACAAAAATAAGAGGCATGTCCATACTTAAAGCATTTTACACATTTGGGATCCAAGGTCTCAAAAAGAATGGGTTGAACCCATTTACAAAAAAAGTCAAAATAACTATTGAATTGGGAAGTGGCAATGAGGTGTTCATTAGAACACTGAATCTAACAACAAGCTCTAGATTAATGAAATATTACATGTCATGAGACAAAAATATTCCCAATCTATTACCCAAAATCTCTATGATGTAAGTATCATGGTATTCCAAAGGCAAATATTCTAGTTGAACCTGAAAAGGAATATGAGTTGTTTTGGCCACATAAGAGTTAAAGTTTAGTTCCCATGGTTGGGAATACAAACCAAACCCATGCATAGACCAAGCCTTATTTTTCATAGCTAAATTTCTAGTGGCTTGAGAAGGAAAAATAGTTATAAAGAACCCTTTTTATTTATCAGTAAAAAATAAATCTTCACAATCTAGCCAATTCTCATTTACCCAAATAGTCAAATTAGATTTGTTTGGGTTTAGGTTCCAAAACTTATCGATGATAGCCTTATCTCGAAGATCTTTTACATGAGGGGTGATGATATCCTCAAAGATCTAGACCTCTAACACTGTAGGTAGAAATGAGGGTCAACTCTCATTCAATGGTACTTTTGGGCGCTAGATTTGCTTAGGTATTGAAGGTAGCCTAACTTGCTAGAAACATTTGGGGTAAGTGCACAAAGATGGGGGACCAAAAGGGGGTCTTAAGTGGCCACTTTTTTTCTAAAATTAGGAAAGACTAATGTTGGATGAGAAATTGAAGATAGTTACACTCAAAATTTGAAGATGCAACAAAAACAAGAGTCGTAGTCCTTTGAATCTAGTTTCTAAATTACTATTTTTTTAAATGGTTGAGATTAAGGGGTTCAAAAAGGGGGGACCACACAAATTGGTCCTATTTTTTTCAAAAAAACATAACATAGCATCTGGTGTGGCTCCCCTAAAATGTTAACTTTTTTTTAGTATTTCAAATATCGCTTCAGTGAGAAATTAGCTAACACCATGTAGTTATCCCTAATTATTTTGATAAATGTTTCATGAATAATTGATTTTTTACTAATTTTTAAAGTGGACACATCCTAAAACATAGAAAATTAAGTGTGCTCCCCCCTAATTTTTTTGAAAACTAATAGAAAATCTAATTTTTTTAATACACATATAATGGAGTCTAGTTTCTAAAAATGTAATTTATTTGAAATTTCAATGAACATTTAAAAAAGAAAGTTAAAAATACTACACACTAGTTTTTGACAAAAAATAGATACACTAACAAAAGAAATTAAAAATGAAAACCTTAACATACTCAAAACATGAAAAAAATTATATGGTTAGAAAGCTAAGAGAGTGCTTAGCATTATCGTGGTATTTTTTTGACTTGTTATTGAAACAAGTGCAAACTTGATGTGGAGCACACTTAAAATTATGTAAATTTTGTTACAATCTACAAAAACATGTCTTTGGATGTTCAAAACTTAGTCCAAGCCTTTCGGTTGGAAGAACAAGGCAAGTCCAAGCCAAAGGCTTAGAAATTACCAAAGCAAACAATAATGCAAGCGTGTTATAATGTGCTTGCATCAATGTGAAGGAAAATCATCTCACCCTTACCTTCTCTCTCTCTCTCTATCGATCCTCCCCCCCCCTCTCTCTCTCTACCTCCTACCCTCTCTCTCTCTCTCATGTCTCTACCTCCCTCCCTACCTCTTACCCTATCTCTCTCAATCTCCCTCCCCCCTCTCTCCCCCTCTCTCTCTACCTCCTACCCTCTCTCTCTCTCTCACCTATCTACCTCCATCCCCTCTCTACCTCCTATCCACTGTTTCTCTCACCTCTATAGCTCCCTCCCCTCCCCTCTCCTCCCCCCCCTCTCTCATGTATCTACTTCCCTCCCCTCTCTACCTCCTACCCTCTCTCTCTGGTTGAGTATATAGGGTTGAGAGTCTAGCATATAGTATTTAAGGCATAGGGTTGAGGGATAGGGTTTAGGGTTGAGGGTATTGGTTATATGGTATTTAGTAATTTAGGGACAGTGAAAATCTTGCAATAGTAGTCATTTTAGAATTTAGACAACACTTAATTATTTTGAGAAAAAACATAAATTTTAGATGTAAAATACATTAGAACTTTCCATGCATGACAAAACATGCTCGCGTTATAACGTGAGTGCATTTTATGGAACCAAAAAAGATGGACAAAAGGCATGTGCAATCCATAAATCAGGCCCACATGCTGTCTTATTCTCTGCTTTCTATGCATTATCAAACAAAAAAGCACTTTTCATGGTGTTGGACATTTACACAATCATTGTTTACTTAATCCATCACATTTTTTTTGGTTCTTCAATGTAGAAGTAAATAGGATGTTTTTGGATAGAATTTGATTATTTGAACTAATATTTTCATGTTTCATATTGTTTGAATGCTAATTTTCATGTATTTAGATTGAATTTGATAATATAGATTTTCTTTTTTCATAAATTTGACTAATCCTATTAGAGTTATATAGAATTCAACATTGAATACAAAGGAACTTGCCAAAATGCTCAAATATTGGAGGATTTTGAAGCCAAAAAATGAAGTAGACATAATTGCGCAATTAGGCAACTCGAATCTCAAAATCTAAGGTATGTTCTTTATGTATTCGTTTACTTCACTTTATTATTATGTTAGCATGAACTCCTATTAAATATGTCAATGATATGTGGACACCTAATTTATCTCCAAATTCATCTATATATTGTGAAGATAATAATGCAAGTTTTCTTAACACAAAATGATGATCTTTGTGGTTTTGAGCTTCAACAAAATAATCCTATTATGGCACACCCAAAAACATAAAATAAGATCCTTTTGGAAATTTCTCACTAAATCCCTAGGAATTAATACCTATTACATTAACTATGCATTAAAATCCCATGACATTAAATCTAGTTTATCCATTTATTGGATGTATTTCATCATTTAGAAAAAAATATGTTAGTTTTATTGGATGTATTTCATCATCTAGTTTATCCATTTATGGATGTATTTCATCATTATCATTTATTGGATGGAGACCTATGACCTTCCTATTTTCTTTATCTGCCGAATTGTTTGTGCCCTAATGATGCCACATCTCTATGTTTTGGGTTGAACCACCCTAGGAAACTATAAATTTTTAGACTTATAACTATTTATTCACTTTAATTATATAATTATTTTGAGATTTGTGTATGAGATTACTTTACTCTATTGTACCAATATGGACTAATTTATCTGTCTTATTCATGATGCATATAGAAATCATCATCATGCCAAGGAAACGTGCAAAGACTCTAACACCAGAAGAGCATGAAGCTAAGAATGTGAAGAAAAGAGAAAGAATGAGGCAACTTCGTGAAAGTAGGAAATTATCAACCATAGAAGAAGACATACCACCGTTGCTAATTCAAGGGGAACATGAATCATCTAATAAAGCTAAGTGAGAGATGGAATTGGTGGCACAAAGGTAATGAATGCAAAACCTCTGTTCAACAAGGAAATTGAATCTCAAAGTTGGAGGCACTCCATCTTTCATAGGTCAAGTTGAAGGTACATCTATTGCAAGTATGTGCCTAACTGGTGTTGTCATTGATGTTAACATATCAATGTTTTCATTGGTGTCAACTATGCTCTTGTTTTGATGCTTGTTTGTAATGAGTTAGATGCTTTATAATATATTGAGGATATTGAGAAAATTTGCTCCTTTGGTGGAAACAGTGTGCTGCAAAGTATCTTTATCTACAGGAGAACAATCCAACAGATTGCTCCACATTTCTTGTAGAATGAATATCTTTATCTGTAGATTGGAAGTTATTTAGATACATGTCTAAAGATGCTATTTTCCAAGTTTGAGCCTTTGGTATGAAGATTTGAGTTAGTTATGTTCACTAGAGTGAAAATTGCTTTTTCTATATATTTGGTGGTGATAGGGAGAATGTATTATGATCCGCATTCCTTTGCAGTTAAGTATTTTAGTCTACGATTCTAGAATCAAGTTGGTAATGATGGTAAGTGCCTTCAACTCCAATGGTTCATGATTTGGTGGTACACAAGCAATCTTTCTTTATGACAGTGGCTGGCAGTGTTATTTAAGTGCTCAGGTTTGAAGAATCCTTTTGACAAATTGGTTACAGGTAGTGTGGATATTCTTGGTGATTACAATGTACTTGTGGATGTCTCTTGGTTGTGTTCCTACCTTTGGATTGGTTTGCAAAGAGAAATTTGGATCATGGATGAACACTGTTCTTAGAAATCTCAGTGTTAACACCAGTCTTGGCTGACTTGGTTGTTTTCACTACTTGCAGAGATGCATTGAACATTGTGGAAGTGTCTCATGGCATGGAAGATTACATTTGAGTCCCAGCTAAGGCATAACATGATCCACATACATATTTTCCTTAGCTAGTTTTGTTTAGGTCTAGGACTATTTCTATGTATGTTTGAATGCTAACCTTGGAGATTGTTCCAATGGTTGATGAATGTAATGCCAATCTTGATGTACATTCCAAGGCTAATGAATTGTATAAAAGCATGTAATGTGGTTGTGAAAAAGAGTGTGTAAGTGCAAAATGGAAAGATAGTATGAAAGTGTAAGAAGAGAAGAGCAAAGGTGTTATATTTTCCTTCAGTGGAACTGAACTCAGACATGAGGTAGATGCTATCAAATCAGTTCACAAATCTTTGGCAGTGAGCCACCCCTTGGTAGTGAGCCAATCTTGGCAGTGATCCCTAACATTGCAGTGAGCCTCCAATTTTTAGTATTGCTATAACTTATTTATTTCTGTGGGCTAACACCCACCGTGGTTTTCCCCTTATAGGGTTTTCCATGTAAAAATTGTGGTGTCTCATGTGTTATTGTGTTGAGCTTCTTGTTTCATGATTTCACAGTTAATCTTAATAATAGTGATTAAGAATTTGATGTGTTGATATTCATAAATGGTTAAAGTTTTGTGATGACAGATTCACCCCACCTCTCAATTGTCCTATACATTTCAACAATTGGTATCAGAGCAAGGTTCCTCAGAGGTAAGCTTAATAGCTTGAGGTAGATCCAGGATGTCTTACAAGAAGGAAGCTCCACAGTTTGATGGAACGAATTATGCGACTTGGAAGATATGCATGAAAAGCCATCTACTTTGTATTGGTTATAAAGTATGGAAAGTGACAGAGACTAAATATACCATGCCTCTGAATGGTCTAAAAACTGAAGATGAAATCAAGGAATATGAGTTAAATATAAAAGCCAGAGATGCTCTATTAAGTGCATTGACTGACACTGACTTGATAAAGGTCATGGACTATGAAATTGCTCAATAATTCTGGGAAAAGTTAGAAAATTTGTATGAAGGAGATGAATATGTAAAGAGTGCCAAATTGTAGGGACTGAAAGCTAAATATGAAGGTTTAATCATGGGCAAAGACAAAAACATAACATCCTACATGCAAAAGGTAGATGAACTTATCACTGGAATCAAAGGTATGGGAGGAACTGTTGGTGAAACTAAAGTTGTGATGAAAATTCTCAAGTCATTGAATAAATCCTATGGTTACAAGGTAGCTTCAATTGAAGAAATAATGACTGTGAAAAAGATTACTAAGGATCAGTTGCTTGGAATGCTTACTGCTTTTGAAATGAGAGATTTTGGTGATGCCTTGCCAAAAATAGAGACTGCTTTCAAAGCCAGTACTTTAGAGAAGATCTCCAGAGCATAGAAATAAAAGGTGGAACCTGATGATGAGGTTGATAAAATTGAAGCCAACTTTGTGGACATGCTACAAAGAGGTTCTAGTAAGTTCAAAGGCAAATTACCCTTCAATTGATTTACATGTGGTAAGGTTGGTCATTATGCTTCTAGGTGTTTGGAGAGAATTGAAAGGAATAGAAAAAGATTTGAAAATAGACCTAGGATCCCAAAGAAATGCTATTACATTAGAGATCATGATGATGAAGGTGTTTCCGATGATGAATATGATGATGCTAGTACTAGTGCAAATGAATGCTTATTTATTGCTATTAAAGAAGAATCTATGTCTACTAATCTTGCCAGTTGTGTGAAGGAAGAAAAACTAGTGGAAGAAAGTGCTTTGGCTATTCAGGTTGAGAAAGATAAGGATGAATGGGTTATTGACAGTGGATGCTCACATCACATGACTAGTGACAAAAGTAAATTTATAAGTTTGGAGAAGGATGATGGTGGACTGGTTAGGTTTGGAGATGATACATCTGGTAAGATTTGTGGAAGAGGATCTATTTCTTTTGATGGAAAGCGCAATACTAATGATGTTCTATATGTAAAGAGTTTAAAGCCCAATCTTTTGAATGTTGGTTAGATGTGTGACAAAGGTTATGATCTGAGATTCAAGGACAATGGATGCAAGATCATGGAAAGGTCCGAAACTGTGATTGCTACTGGTAAAAAGACCAAAGGTAATGTTTATTATTTGAAAGGAACTAATAATTATTGTTCATTGGCTTAGACTAATGAGAGTTGGTTTTGGCATAGAAGGATGTGTCATATCAATTTTGACAACTTGGAAAGATAAGTTTTGTTCAGGCTGTAAGAGAATTTCCTAAGCTTGTGAAGCCTGCTAACACCATTTGCAAAGAATGTCAATTTGGGAAACAAATAAGAACAAGTTTCAAAAGCAAAGAACAATTCTCTGTTGGATTGCTGGAGCTAGTTCATATAGATTTGTGTCTTCCCACAAGAACAAGAAGTCTGCAAGGAGCATGTATTTTATGTTGCTTAATGATGATTACTCCAGGATGATTTGGGTGACTTTTTTAAAAGATAAATCAGAAGCCCTAGACAAGTTCAAAGCCTTCAAGGCAATGGTTGAGAATGAGTTAGAGTTGAGGATCAAATTCTTGAATTCAATATTTTCTATGAAGAACAAGGGATAAAAAGACAATTGTCTGCACCTAGAACTCCTCAACAGAATGGAGTTGTTGAAAGGCAAAATAGGACAATTCAAGAGGCTGCTAGGACTATGTTGAAAGAAGATGACCTACTGAAAGTGTACTGGGGAGAAGCCATACATACTGTTGTGTACATCCTAAATAGAGTTCAAGTTAAAGGTAACAGTACTAAAACTCCTTATGAGTTGTGGTATGGAAGAGCTCCTACTGTGAGATATTTCAAAATTTTTGGTAGCAAATGTTATATCGAAGAGAAGAAGATCTAGGCAAGTTTGATGCTAGGTGTGATGAAGGAATCTTTCTTGGATACTCTACCAGGAGTAAGGCCTACTGGTGCTACAATAAGAGATTGAAGAAGATCATTGAGAGTGCTAATGTGAAGGTTGATGAAGACAAGGAAAGAATATCAGATCTGAGTGGCTATGAATTAGATGAAACTACTACTACAACAAATGAAGAAAAGTTGAATAAGAAGACAGTCAAGATGAAGAAGGAAAGGTTCTGGAAAGTGCTGCTAAGACTCCTAGGTATGTAAGAATTAATCATTCTGAAGATCAAATTATAGGGGACAAAAGAAAAGGGGTATTGACAAGGAAAAGAGCTGCTGAAGAATAGGTGAATTACTATTTGCTTTCAAAATTTGAACCTAAAACTGTGAATGAAGCTTGTAATGATGAAAATTGGGTAAAAGCTATGGAAGAGGAGATGATGCCGATATAAAAGAATAAAACTTGGGAACTAGTTCCTAAACCTACTGATAAGAATGTGATTGGCACCAAATGGATTTTTAGAAACAAGATGAATGAGAATGGACGTAGTAAGGAACAAAGAAAGATTGGTATGCAAAGGATACTCTTAGGTTGAAGGAATAGATTTTGAGGAGACTTATGCTCATGTGGCAAGAATTGAAGCAATTAGAATGTTTTTGGCATTTGTTGCATTCAAAGACTTCAAAGTGTATCAGATGGATGTCAAGTCTGCATTCTTAAATGGTGAGTTGGAAGAAGAGGTCTACATTGAGCAACTGGAAGGATGTCAATTGTCAAAACAAGCTGATATGATGTGGAGATTAAAGAAATCATTGTATGGACTGAAGCAAGCCCCCAAAGCCTGGTGTGCAAGGATAGACAAGTATTTGTTGAAATTAGGGTTCAATAAAGGCACTATTGACAATAATTTGTATTTCAAAATCAATGATAATTAGATCCTGATTGTTGTAGTCTTTGTTGATGACATTACCTTTGGAGGCAATGAAGGTATGTGCATGAAGTTTGCAAGTGAAATGCAAAATGAGTTTGAGATGTCTATGTTTGGTGAAATGAATTTCTTTTTGGGTCTACAATTAATTAATCAGATAAAGGAATCTTCACATCTCAGTCTAAGTATGTGAAAGAGTTGTTAAAGAAGTTTGGGGTGTAAGACTCTAAACCGGTATGTACTCCCATGGTAATTGGCTGCAAGTTGAGAAAAATGATGAATCACCCAAGATTGATTAGAAAAGGTACAGATCCATGATTGGAGGATTGCTTTATCTAACTCAAACCAGACCTGATACAATGCATGCAGTTTGTCTTGTTGCAAAATTTCAAGCAGATTCAAGAGAGTCACATGTGATGGCAGTTAAGAGAATCTTGAGGTATTTAAAAGGCACACCAGATTATGGCTTATGGTATCCAAAGGATAATGATTTCACTCTTAGTGATTATATAGATGCAGATTGGCCCAGAGATGTTGATGATAGAAAAAGTACAAGTAGAGGTGCTTTCTTCTTGAGTAATGGATTGGTTTTATGGCTAAGCAAGAAGCAAGATTTAATATCTTTGTCAAGTGCAAAAGAAGAGTATATTATAGTAGCATGTTACTGTACTCAAGTGTTATGGATGAAGCATACTTTGAAGGACATAAGAGTTGTGTATGAAGATCCAGTTACAATCTTTTGTGACAATACAAGTGCTATAAACATTTCAAAGAGTCTGATGATGCACTCAAGAAAAAAGAATATATCTATAAGGTATCACTTTCTGAGAGAAAAGGTGACAGAGAATGAAGTAAATATGGAATATGTGTCCACAAAAGATCAGATTGTAGATATTTTCACTAAGCCTCTACCTAAGGATACTTTTGAGTATCTCAGAGAAAAGTTAGGGGTCATTACCACTCCTACTCTAAACTAAGATGCATAGGAATGCATCAGTCCAGTGGTGCTCAAAGTCTCATTATTTGATCTAGATTGATGTTTTGAGGGCCACCTCTCAGGGGGAGTAGCTAGATGTTCCTGATAAAGAAAGTGTTGATAATAGAGAAAAGTTTAGTTGGATCAGAGCAGTAGCGTGCAAGTATGTGCCCTTTGCCATTGATGTTAAAGGGGGAGAGAAGAAAGAGTCCATATGTGTAAAGAGAAAGGGGGAGAATCTTGTCTTGATTGTCTTTACTATTTTTGACATCATATGTTGCCATCAATGACAAAGGGGGAGATTGTCGCAAGTATGTGCCTAACCGGTGTTGTAATTGATGTCAACATATTAGTGTTTTCATTGGTGTCAACTATTCTCTTGTTTTGATGCTTGTTTGTAATGAGTTAGATGCTTTATACTATATTGAGGATATTGAGAAAATTTGCTCCTCCGGTGGAAACAATGTGTTGCAAAATATCTTTGTCTATAGAAAAATAGTCCAACAGATTGCTCTGCATTTCTTGTAGAATGAATATCTTTATCTGCGGATTGGAAGTTATTTAGATACATGTCTAAAGATGCTATGTTCCAAGTTTGAGCCTCCGGTATGAAGATTTGAGTTAGTTATGTTCACCAAAGTGAAAACTATTTTTTCTGTATATTTGGTTGTGACAGGGAGAATGTATTATGCTCCACATTCCTCCACAGTTAAGTATTTTAGTCTGTGGTTTTGGAATCAAGTTGTTAATGATGATAAGTGCTTTCAACTCCAATGGTTCATGATTTGGTGGTCTGTAAGCAACATTTCTTTATGACAATGGCTAATAGTGTTGTTTAAGTGCTCCAGTTTGAAGAATCCTTTTGACAAATTGGTTAGAGGTTGTGCAGATGTTCTTGGTGATTACAATGTGCTTGTGGATATCTCCTGATCATGTTCCTACCTTTGGATTGGTCCGTAAAGAGAAATTTAGATTGTGGATGAAGACCGTTCTTAGAAGTCTTAGTGTTAACACCAGTCTTGGCCGACTTGGTTGTTTTCACTACTTGCGGAGATGCATAGAAGATTGTGGAAGCATGTCATGGTGTGGAAGATTACATTTGAGTCCTAGCTTAGGCATAACATGATCCACATACATCTTTTCCTTAGCTAGTTTTGTTTAGGTCTTGATCTATTTCTATGTATGTTTGTAATGTCAACCTTGGAGATTGTTCCAATGGTTGATGAATGTAATGCCAACCTTGATGTACATTTCAAGGTTGATGAATTTATAAATGCATGTAATGTGGTTACGAAAAAGAGTGTGTAAGTGCAAAATGGAAAGATAGTGTGAAGGTGTAAGAAGAGCAGAGCAGAGGTGTTTTATTGTGCTTGAATGGAACTGAACTTAGGAATGAAGTTGATGCTATCAAATCAGTTCACAAATCTTTGGTAGTGAGTCACCCCTTGGTAGTGAGCCCTAATATTTGCAGTGAGCATTTTGGGAAGTGAGCCCTAAGGCAGTGAGCATCTGATTTTCAGTATTGGTATAACTTATTTATTTTTGTTGGCTAACACCCACAGTGGTTTTTCCCTTATAGGGTTTTCCACGTAAAAATTGTGGTGTCTCATGTGTTATTGCGTTGAGCTTCTTGTTTCATGATTTCATGGTTAATCTTAATAACAATGATTAAGAATTTGATGTGTTGATATTCATAAATGGTTAAATTTTTGTGACAATTGATTCACCCCCCTCTCAATTGTCCTATACATTTCAACAACATCATCATTCTCTTCTCAATTTGGAGGCACTCCATCTTTCATAGGTCAAGTTGAAGGTACGTCATCATTCTTTGCTCAAGATGGAGGCATGCCATCAACCACATGTCAAGTTGAAGGTACATCATCATTCTCTTCTCAAGTTGGAGGCACACCATCATTCACATGTCAATTTGAAGGTACACCATCTTCTACATCTCAACTTCAAGGATTTTCATCTTTTCCTTCTCTAATTGAAGGTACGCCATCTATCCTATCTCAAGTAAATAATGAATAAATTCTTAATGCTAAGCCAACTTTACCATTGAAAACTCCTAGAATTTTGCATAGAAAGCCTAAGTTTCTAATTGATATTGATGAGAATGTTTTGAAGCCCATGCATGATAATATTCCCAAGTGTACTTGCCAAAGATATGTTAATAATATATGGATTTTATTTTTTGATAACTTAAATGAAATCGAAAGATGTCAACTATTTGTTCAATTGATGATAAATCTAAAATTTAGGCCCATTATGAAGATTCTTGGCCTAAGAACATTAGATGTTTCAAGTAAAAAATCAATTGTAAAGAATCTAATGAGTGCATATGAGAGTGGGGGTTCCACCTCACACACCAAGGATAGTAATGTCACATGACATGTCATTACATCAACACTAGTAATCCATCAAACAAAAAGAGCTCACCTCATTAGAAAGACAAGTGAAATATTGAAAATAAGTAGAAAAATTCTAATGAGAGTCATTGGAAGACGTCAAAGAGTTGAGGACCCAAATAGCAATGAACTATGGGCATTCCCTAGGAGAGTTCTATGGAAAGATAAAGTTGTTGTTAAAGCCTTGAGATCTCTCATTGAAGAATTTTGGAAAAATAATACACGGGTATCTCCTTATGCAAGAGATGTTGTAAGAAGGAGAATTGGTTGTCAAAGCTGTGAGCCACATCTAAAGCATTTTTTGGATGTGACTCAAACACATTTTTTCAAGAAATTTCAAGAGATGTATCCTCAAATCAAAATTAGTCAAAGGTATTTTGAAATGGTAAAGTATTTTTATGTCAAAATAAATCACACATGCACATGTTGTTGTTGTAGAGTACATATTGAGTTTTCTAATCATTATGATGTTTATAGATATATATGTGTGGATTTGCATACTAACGATGTTTTGCAGAAGTGTAATATAAAGTGTCCACCTATATCTTCAAGAGATCTCATATTGAGCATCTTATGTCAAAGAGTGGATGGTCAACTATTCCAAAAGAACTTACACTTGGATGGCACATGTGATCATTGTGGTGGGTTGTGACACTTGCCAATTTGTGAACATATGGAGAACACATGTATGCAATTGGAAATGAACTAGTAAGTTTTGGCAAGTATAAGATGGTGACATATAATCTAAAATATGGTAAAGAAGAAAAAAGGTATGAATTGGTCATTGAAAAGATTTCAAACATATCAATTTATCTCTATTTTCTAATAGAATATAGTTTACAAGTATGCAAGGCATACCCATAGAGTTTGATGGTTGGACTTGTAATTCAAGTTATGAAAGGGCACATTTCCACTTGATACCATTGTTTTAGTTGTTTAATTTGTAAAGAAATACACAATATAACCATAGAATGAGATGCAATCGTAGTATTACAACTCTATGTAGGTTGCTATATTTGTGCATATAACATTCATTCATGCAGATAATAGTATAGAGGTTGATAGGAAGAACTTAAGGGAGTATCATTTTTATATCAGTGATGATCGCTCACATTCTACAGAGTTTGTACAAGGATACTTTGAGTTGTTCTACCATGATTTGGCTACCAGGAGCATATCATTTGGTCATAATATAATATGGTTAGATAATTGTGCATCACAATTCAATAACTCATGAATGTTCTATTGGTTGAGAAGGATGCATAGGATGAATGGTGTTCAACATATGTGGAATTTCTCTGAGGCTTGACATGGAAAGGGGGAGCATGATGGTGCAAGAACATGCATCAAAAGAGCACTAGCATGAGAAGAGTTGAAGAACAAAGGCAATGCAAATTTGACAGATGCAAGATTTGTTGTCGAATGGTGTAATGCTACAATGGGTCCAGGTAACGAAGGTAAGTCTATAGTTCATAGATTTTTTTGGTTGACTGATGATACTAACATTGCAAAATATGAGGATTGTTGTACATTGACAGGGTTGAGTGAGCTACACTCTTATAGAAGCTCTAATGAAGGTTCATGGAGTATTCATACGCGGTGGATGGTATTCTTTTTTTCTTCATGTATAGATCAAGCTTGGTATGATTATGAGTCAAAGGAGTGGGTCGATGAATGGTGTACAAGAACCACTTGACACGTATCGATTTGCGACAGTACTACAAGTCACAAAGATTGAATCATCAGTTGACTTTGACCATGTTTTAGATCTAGTTCAGCCAGGTATTATCAACATTCAAATTTAATAAAATTCAATATTCCATCTTTTTCAGAGGTTTTTTTTTATATTGTTGACTATATTCATTAAACTGAATGCACATATTAATGTAGGGCATGTTTATTCGGTTATTACAGTTGAAGACAATGAATAAGGAACAATTTATTATTTTTCTTATTGTGTTGAGGTAAAAAAGAAATTAGATGCCCTTGTTATAGATGGAGAAAACATTGAGTACCCTACAGGATCAGTGTTTGTTACTGGAACATGGCTTAGAAGGTACCCAATAAAGAAGTCTGATGTATGGTTGTTTGAGGACTTTGACACACATAGGAAGATTATTCATTATTTTAACATTGTTGTGGCATCAAACATTCATTTGATTAAATATGGGGGTAGACCATTGAATAGGACCTTGTGGAAGGTTCGAGAGTTTGACCATGAGGCAATACTTGACACAATAAAGAGAAGCGCAGATATGGATGGTTCATTGGATTGATTGTAAATGAATTTTTTTTTTTGTTATTTTATGCTCATTTGTAAATATATACAGCTGATTTATATATTTATATAAGTAAAATTTTGTTCTTTATAATCACGTCTCTAATATCATGTCTCTTATGAGATACTTATGTGCAATACTATTGTTTATGTATATGATTATGTACAACACTCTTGTTTATGTGTATGATTATGTACACTAACTTTCTCATGTTGTTTATATGTATAGCTGATTTATACTTGTATATGTATGTGATCATGTCTCTAATTTTAGTTCTATTGATATGCTCTAGTGTGTCCATGAATCTTAAAATCCAATTGAAAACCCTAATCTAATCCTATTCTAGTTAATGTGATAAAAAGTATACAAATAAGTTAAGAAGGAGAAGAGTACAATTAAAGAGAAATGAAATATTGCACTAAGGTCTTATTTCATACCTCAACTATCCTGATCGTTCCTGACTACACTGTGTCGATGCTTTCTATTAAGAGCCCTAAGTGCCAAAAAATACCAAACTTGACGGACTATTTCTTAGAATTTGTGGCACCTAGGAACATTCCATCTAGACCTATAGGGTCACATAGGGTCCCTCCACAATAATCTCTCTCAATTTTTGAAATGTTCATTCCATATGGTCATGGTGACAATTTTTTAAAAGTTGCAAAAAGCATCATTTGTGTTCAATGAAAAGTTGTCGGTGAGCATAAATTTTGTTTCATGTATCGTGAGGCCAAAATGATAGCATCAAAATGTCTAGGTGGGTGGGTGAATTCTAGGCAAGGTCCTATTTCACAACTCAACTATCTCGATCATTCCCGGCTGCATTGTGCCAACGCTTTCCCTTAAGAGCCCTAAGTGCAAAAAATTGCCAAACTTTGATGGACTATTTCTTGGAATTTTTGGCACCTAGGAACATTCCATATAGATCTACAGGGTCATGTAGGGTCCCTTCACAATAACCTCTCTCATATTTTGAAATGTTCAATCCATTTGGTCATGGCGACAATTTTTCAAAAGTTGCAAAAAACATCATTTATGTTCAATGAAAAGTTGTTGGTGAGAATAAATTTCATTTTGTGTGTTGTGGGGCCAAATTGATAGTGCCAACACATCTGGGTGGGTGGGTGAGTGCTAGGAAAGGTCTTGTTTTGCACCTCAACTATCTTGATCATTCTCAGCTGCACTGTGTCGATACTTTCTCTTAAGAGCCCTAAGTGCCAAAAATTGCTAAACTTTAACGAATTGTTTCTCAGAATTTGTGGCACCTAGGAATGTTATGTCTAGATCTACAAGGGCAGGTTGGGTCCTTCCACAATAACCTCTCTCAGGTTTTTAAATGTTCAATCCATATGGTTGTGGTGATAATTTTTCAAAAGTTGCAAAAAGCGTCATTTGTGTTCAATGAAATGTTATCGGTGAGCATAAATTTTATTTTGTGCATCATGAGGCCAAACTAATAGTGCTAAAACATCTAGGTGGGTGGGTGAAATCTAGGAAAGTTCCTATTTCACCTCAACTATCCTGATTGTACTGTGCCGACGCTTTCTCTTAAGAGCCATAAATGCCAAAAATTACCAAACTTTGGCAGACTATTTCTTCAAATTTGTCACACCTAGGAACATTTTGTCTAAGCCTACATAGTCACATAGGGTCCCTCTACAATAACTTATATCAATTTTTGAAATGTTCAATCCATATGGTCATGGCATCAATTTTTTAAAAGTTTCATAAAGCGTCATTTGTGTTCGATGAAAAGTTGTTGGCAATCATAAATGTCATTTCATGCATTGTGGGGCCAAAATGATAGTGTCAACACATCCTGGTGGGTGGGTGAAGGCTAGGTAAGGTTCTATATCACGCCTCAACTATCTCCATCATTCCTGGCTGCATTGTGTCGACGCTTTCTCTTAAGAGCCCTTAGTGCCAAAAATTGCCAAACTTTGACGGACTGTTTCTTAGAATTTGTGGTAACTAAGAAAGTTCTATCTAGACCTATAAGGTTATGTAGGGTTCTTCCACAAAAACCTCTCTTAGTTTTTTAAAATTTCAATCCATTTGGTCGTGGCAACAAATTTTCAAAAGTTGCAAAAAGCGTCATTTATGTTCAATGAAAAGTTGTCGTCAAGCAAAAATTTTGTTTTGTGCATCGTGGGGCCAAAATAACATCACCAACATGTCCATGTGGGTAGGTGGATACTGGGGGAGGCCTTAGTTCATTCCACAGGTCTCCCGATCCTTCCAAGCCACACTATTCTGACAAAGTCTCTTAAGAGACCTAAGTGCAAAAAACTACAAAAAATTATGATAGACTAATACTTAAAATATATGGCACATATGAGTATTCTATATAAAACTAAAGCTGCATGTAGAGTCCCTCCATAATAACCTCTCTCATTTTTTATTATCTCCAAACAATTTGACTGTGGTGACGATGTATGAAATGTTGCAAAAAGTGTCATTAGTGTTCAATATAAACTCGTTAGGAGCCATATTTTGCATTCTTTGTCGCATGGGGCTAAACCAAATATGCCAACACATCTCGATGGATAGGTGAATGCTAGGGGAGGCCTTAGTTCATTCCCCAGGTCTCCCGATCCTTCAAAGCTACATTGTAGTAGGAGTCTCTAAAGAGCCCAAAGAGCAAAAAGTTGAAAAACTTTCACCTACCTTTTCTCTCGATCTATGGGACCTATGAATGTTCTATCTAGACCTACAGGTGCACATTGGGTCCCTCTACAATACCCTATCTCAGTTTTGGTCAACTCCAGACCATTTGACTGTGCCAACAATGTATGCATTCTTGCAAAATGCATCATTTAAGAGTAGTGAAAAGGTGCCAACAAACATATTTTCTCCTTCCCACCTCATGGGACCAAATCAATTGTACCAACACATTGAGGTAGGCAAGTGGATGCTACTAGATTCCTCAATTCATTTCCCAGGTCTCCTGATCTTTCCAGGGTACATTACAGTAGGAGTCTTTAAAGAGCCCAAAGAGCAAAAAGTTGAAAAACTTTCACCTGCCTTTTCTCTTGATCTATGGTACCTACAAATGTTCTATCTAGACCTACTAGTGGGCACTGAGTCTCTCTATAGTACCCTATCTCATTTTTGGTCAACTCAAGACCATTTGACTATGCCAACAATGTATGCATTCTTGCAAATACGTCATTTAAGAGTAGTGAAAAGGTGCCAATAGGCATAGTTTATTCTTCCTACCTCATGGGGCTGAACTGACTATGCCAACATGCTGGTATGGGTGGGTGATGCTATTGGAGGTCTCAATTCATTTTCCAGGTGTCCCGTTCTTTCCAAGCTACATTGCATTAGGAGTCTTTGAAGATACCAAAGAGAAAAAAGTTGAAAAACATTCACTTGCCTTTTCTCTTGATCAATGGCATCTACAAATGTTCTATCTGGACTTACAAGTGGATGTTGGGTCCCTCTGTAGTACCCTGTCTCAATTTTGGTCAACTCAAGATTGTTTGACCATGCCAACAATGCATGCATTCTTGCAAGATGCATCATTTGAGAGCAGTAAAAAGGTACCAACAAGCATATTTTCTTCTTCCCACCTCATGGGGCCGAACCAACTACACCAACATGTTAGGGTGGGTAGGTGGATGCTACTAGAGGCCTTGATTCATTTCTCAGGTCTCCCAATCTTTCTAGGCTACATTGTAACAAGAGTCTCTGAAGAGCCAAAAGAGCAAAAAGTTGAAAAAAATTTACATTCCTTTTCTCTCAATCTATGGCACCTACAAATGTTCTATCTAAACCTACAAGTGGATGTTGCATCCCTCTATAGTACCTTATCTCAGTTGTTCTCAACTCTATTGGAATAGGCCCAGACAACTGAGAGGCGGGGGTGAATTAGTTGTTGCTCTATTCAATCTTTTTCAACTATTATTCTTCTTTCACAACTTAAAATTAAATCAATGATATAAACATTCTAGCATTAGACAATTGTATATGAGTAGAAATATGAATGACACATTTGACACTAAGATTTTGATGTGGAAACTTGGTTAAGGGAAAAACTACGGTGGGGGTTAACCCACAAAAATTAATACCTTGTTAAAAGTATTTTACAAATGGGAATGCACATGCATTCAGGCTCACTTCCTCGAGCTCACTGCTCAAGTGGAGGCTTACTACCTACAGAAAAGTTTACAAGAGATTTACAGAGATTTTGAACTGGTAAGATGCATCTACCAATGCTAGAGATCAGTTCCAGTTAAGTGTAAATACTGACTTTGTACACTTCATCTTTATTCTTCTCTTCTCTGTATCCTGCCTTCATTCAGATATCAGATTTCTGCTCCTTTTACAGTTTCTCCATAATTGCAATACACATACATAAAATATCCACAATCATCGGCTATATATACTTATCTTGAATTTCAATCATTTGCCAGTTGGCAACAACAACAACACTTGGAACCTTTTAAGAATGCCCTGCTCTGTCAGCTGGATCCATACACCAATATTGATGCATACCAAAAATAACACATGTAGATCATCACACATGTTAGCCACTAACATTCTATCACATACATAGTTCATCAAAACACTTCTATTGGGTCCGCACAAGGATTAACATAAGTCTGCCCGTTCTTCACTGAACTGATTTGTTGAAATAGGACCCCGTATTTAGATGCTCATAACTTCTGATCCCATTATCTCTAGAGGCTAAAAACTTGGATTTAGATTGTCCTAGTGTCCCTCTACACTCCTTCAGATCCCTAACACATAATGATTAACTAGAGAGATCCGCTGACCAAAATACTAGACTCTGCTATATGCTATGTTTCAGGCTCCCAGACTTAGATGGATTATCATTTTGACTTTTGATATGATTAGATACTGCACTACAGATGTGTGGAACAATCTTAGTTTCCATCAATGACAACACCTATCAATGCTAAGCAATGTCTCTTGCCAACAATATCCCCCTTTGGCATTGATGGAAACACTTAGTGAAAAATGACTAAGTGTCTTAGAGCGACTCCCCCTTTGTCTGTGCATTCATGCCCTTCACTTAATCTGGTGCTCCCCTTTTGTTAAATACTTCATTTTTCACTGCCCTTCACTCCCCCTTTGACATCAATGGCAAAGGATGGGATCCGTAAATCAAAATTTCTCCAAAATTTGTATATACATTACCGCATATGTACAAGTAAGCATTAAGTTCCATTCACATGAACTTGATGATGTCTGCAAAACTATTTTTTATTTGCATAAGTTTGGAGGCCCAAGTACTCTTCATTCCATCCAAAATTGAAATGTGCCCATTTAACACAAATGAGTATGCTTCCGCCTTTGATAGATCTGATGGAACATTGGTTTGAACTGCAGTCTGAGCTTTAGATAAAGCATTATACATTATCTCTAACTTAGGGGCAATTAATCCCTGGAGCTCACACATTCTCTTCATAATGTTGCTTTTCTCTTTGACAAGTTTCTTTATTTCCTTAGTCAAGTTAATTACTTGACATTCTTGACTTATGGGTGAAACTGTTAGGGGATCAAAATTTTGAGAGAGATTTGACAAATTTTGTTCTTGCTCCTTTATCTTGTTCTCAATACCCTTATTAACTTTGGACCATGATAGACATAATTTGTACATATCACTTCCATCATTTAGAGCATTCTAAATACTCTTTATGCTAATACCCAATATTCTTCTATCATTTCCTATCAGGTTTTTTATTTCACAAAATTTCTTATCTACGAATTCTTTCTGAACTTTTACCTCCACAAACTTCTCAAAGGACTCAAAATGTGAATTTACTAAACTTACAATATTCTTTAGATGTCCAGAGGGGGAATCGTTTTGATTGTTTTGATAGAATGGAATTAATTTTTCCAAAACTCCGGTTGCAAGTCCTAGTAAGCTCATTCTCTTCCATGTGGAACTTTAACATCTTCTCTCTAGCCTTTACTTGGGTGAATGATGCTATCTTCATTAGTTGAATTGGAGAGAGAGCATCTAGATTGGCTAGGCCTTGGAGTAGTTCAGGTTCATCAAGTTAAATCACTTCTTTTCCAAGAAGACTTTTTACTGCAACTGCAGTGTCTCTTGCTAATTTAGAGGCAACCTTTTGATCTCCTGATTTCTCAGTCTCTACTTTAGATGCTTCAATGTTTGTACCATCTTCTTCTGCTTTATCTTTCTTTTCTCTTTCTTCCTCTAACTCTGCTTTATCCTTTTCTGTGTTCTCTGCAGATGTGCTTTTTCTTGTTTGTTTATCACTTACTACCTAATCAAGAGGGCTCTGTGAAATAGTAACAATATCCTCTTTCTCTATTGTATTAGATGGATTGGGAACATCTTCTGCATCAATTATTTTGTCCAACATTTCTGTATCCTCCTGATTCACTTGTTCTACTTCTGAAACTGAAGCTTCACCCAACTCAGATTGTTGCTCAATAATATTTTCTTCTTCACCATCTAGAACTTCTTTTGTGACTATGGGAAGATTGTGCTTTCTCAAGGCTTTCAAAAGAATCTCTTGAGTTTCTTCAATGATTTTAGTTGTTTCTCCAAGCATGAGTTTGTTCATTCTCCTCTTGCTTTTAAAGTCATCTTTGACTTCCTTGAATATCATATCTATTTGATCAGGAAAAATTTGAGGACACAAATTTATTAGCTCATGTTCCCTGATCTCTATGTCCTTGCACTTGGCATTTTCTTTTCTCAACTCTAAGATATTTTCTAGATTTTGTGGTAACTCAGAAGTTATCTCAATTAGTGCCTTGTTGTAGATGTTGAGATATCTAACTGTTGCTTCCTCCAACACCCTTTTATCCATGTCATTGTATTCATCGTATAATTCAATTATGGGTTTTAGATTACCATCCACAGTGACTAATTTTATCACATATTCTAGGGAGAGTGTGGGCTTCTCAACATATTCTTCATACTCTTCAGTCTTTTGGCTTTTGCTAGTCCTTTTGCTTCCATAGGACTTTTCTTTGGTTAACTTTGCAGCTTTTGTTCCAGTGACTTTTAGTTCCTTGATTTCAATGTCAGAGTTTGTATCTACTTCATCTTCTCTTATGCTTTCATAGGTCCGGGAAGCTTTTGTTTTCTTTGTTTTCTCACATTTTCCAAATGATTTTGCTTATGGTTTTGTAGTTTGGGAAGGAGCAGAGGCAGTAGTAGAACTTATAATAGTTCTTGAAGTGGAAAAGAGTTCCACTGGATCTCTTGTTCATTTCTTATCTTGTTTTTCTTTCTCATCCTTTTCTATTCTTTCTCTAAATTTCTTCACAACTTCCTTTGTTAGGCCAAGATTTTTAGCTAGCTGCTCAACTTCTTTTCTTACTCTCCTATTAGTTTCAGGTTCTCTGAGCTTAGTATGCAACTTTAAACTCAGCTCCTCATAAGTTCCAAATCTTTCAACCGTTGTGTCTTTGGGCTTGCTTAGAAGATTTTGAGCATACATATCCAAGATCCTTTCATCTACTTCATACCCCATGGGAATGATCCAAATAGTTTTGGGTTCCACTACTTCCATTAAATACTGATAAGTATCAACCATGAAGCATATTTCATTTTTGTATTTGTCAACAATTGAATTGGGGATTCTTTCCCTTAAGTACATAATATTCTAAAAATTCTTGAAGTAACCCCATATTGCCGTTTTCTGAGCATTGAAATCACCAATGCTGTGAAGATGATTTCTGATTTTAATGGCAATTGGCTCATCCTTAGTCCAGTGCACACCTTTTACCCTAGGTACCTCATTCATAAAGTAAAAGAATAGACATAGAATCAGTGTACCATACTTGAAGGTGTTCTTCTTATCCCTTTTTATCTTGTTCAAGTTTTCAATCAATTGATTTTGCAATAGTTCACACAAGTCATAATCAACATTTTCTTTTAGCATCTTATATGCAGCATAAATGGTTGTTCCAGAAACATAATTTTCTCTGCTCGAGTGCTAAATATTGTACCTAATCACCATGGAGGCGAATTTGACATCCAACTCTATAATATCATTTATGGTCATTGCTCTTCTGTCAAACTTAGCTCTGGTAGCATCAGTTACTGTCTAGTTTTTCATAGCTTTCAGCATGGGCAATTCTCCAGTTGAGTTTAAACCAGTTACATTTATGATAGCATCCCTAGTAATCTTGAATGGTTTTAACAACCAAATGAATTCATCATATATCTGACTTAAGACATATTAGACCCATTCATCCTCATCAAATGTTGGAAACCCCATAACCTGAACAAAGTGTTTATCTTGTAGTGCCTTTTATTCAGGTTTAAGTTCTTGATTTTCATCCATGAGTTGTTTCTCAAACAAATCCACATACCTTAAATCTCCAAACTCATCTATGTTTCCATGAATGTAAACCCTAATGTCTTCTACATGTAGCACACCATATAGAACACTTGAAAAAGCACCTAATGGATCAATTTGAATTGATTTGTGAGGATGCTTCTTAAATTTGTGTCGAGGCCTTTCAGTAATGTCAATAACATGAGGGGTAGCCATTTCAACATATTTTAGATTCAAAGATTTATAGAGAGGTACCTTTTTCTTTCATGGTGTTAGGGTTGATCAATTGCCAATTGAATTCGTTCTCTACCTCAGTCTCTAGACTTGTAGCTCAAATGCTCTTCTTCTTGTTTACTTCGAATGCAAGGTGATTCAAATAAGTGATCAAGTGACCTTTTAAAGCTTGGCATTACCTAATTTGCCTTTGTAATAAATGTGTTGCCCTAATTGTATCCGGTTACATTGTTTTGATAGTTCTTCCTGTATCAATCCACAAGATTTCATATTGACAACTTTTCTTCCAAAAATCCTTCCATAGGTTCTAGACCAATTTAAAGTGTTTTCTATTAATGTGCCAGATTTAGGCACCCACTTATTGACCAGGGGAATTTTTTGTTCTATGCAGCTCCCCCTAAGCTAGAGTTTCTGACTAAATTCCCAGAGGAATTGTTAGCACCAGATTCTAGTGCGGACTCATTATCATTCTTTACTATATCTTTCTTTATCCAAATCTTTTTCATTTCACTCCGTATCTCATCCACATCAATTTTCTTTTTGCCTCTGTCTTATTTCTACTCATCCAATTTTTTGTTTATCGGCCCTTTTCTTCCATTGTCTTTACTTTTGCAGAATCTTGCAATATGACCAGATTTACTGTAGTTAAAGCATACAACATTTCTTTTCTTATAAACCTGATTTTCTCTTGATCTGCACTGATTAGCCATATGTCCAAACCCATTGCAAAGAAAGCAATAACAATTGAAAGAATTGCTAATTCTTCTATTATTGGGATTATTCATTGTCATACTTTTGCATTTATTTGATCTATGACCATACCTATTACACTTGAAGCATTGACCAAAGAAGGATGGACCATTTTGATTTACTCTATTTCTGAACTGAGCAGCTCTATGACCAAATTTGTTGCAGTTGAAACAATTCCCATTGAATGATGGATATCTTTGAGCATTTGGATGCCTTCCTGAAGGTTTTCTAGGTCTATTTCTCCCATTCTTAGGTTGAAAATTTCTGTGTCCGGATCTAGAGCTTTCACCTTTCTCATACCTAAGATTATGCTTATCAACATCCTTTTTCTGCCCTTCAATGAGTGCTTCAAGTTTAGCTAAGCTTATCTTGAACTTCTCCTTATACTCATTTGCAATTTCTAGGTCATGTCTGAGTGTGATAATCTATCTCTCAAGTTCTCTTTCATTGTCTCTGCTTTCTTGTAGATTAGATTCTAGAAGGCCAGCTATCGCATCCAATTTGCAGCATTCTTCAGAACTCCTTTTTAGATTTTGATTTAACTCTTCTTTAGCTTTCTTCTTATCTTTACTTTCCTTGGTTAGTCTCATCACCCTAGTTTCCATCTCAAGTTTTACAATAGTAACTTCTTTAGCTAACTTTTCACATTCCTTTGTCTTCTCATCCAGGGCCTTGTCTTCATAAGGTTTTCCTAGTTGAAGAGGTTGCTCCTTCCCCTTTGCATTAGATTTGCTCAATTCCCCTTTTAAAATTTCAATGAAGTCTTTAGCATTTTTGAGGTTGTCTTACAGCTCTTGAACTTCTACTTTAGACTACTCAAGATCATCTAAGGCGAGATTAAGTTTCCCTTGAAGGTCATATTCATCCATTATGCTATCTTCCCAGATCTTCCTTAAGCTATTAAACTTTTTCAAAGGAACTTAGCTTTGATACCAATTGTTGGAATAGGTCTGGACAACTGAGAGGGGGGGTGAATTACTTGTTTCTCTATTCAATCTTTTTCAACGGTTATTCTTCTTTCACAACTTAAAATTAAATCAATGATATAAAAATTCCAGTATTAGACAATTGTATATGAGAAAAAACATGAATGACACATTTGACACCAAGATTTTGACGTGGAAACTTGGTTAAGGGAAAAACCATGGTGGGGGTTAACCCACAAAAATTCATACCCTGTTAAAAGTATTTTACAAATGGGAATGCACATGCATTCGAGCTCACTACCTCAAGCTCACTGCTCAAGTGGAGGCTCACTGCCTACAGAAAAAGTTTACAAGAGATTTATAGAGATTTTGAAATGGTAAGATGCATCTGCCAATGCTAGAGATCAGTTCTGGTTAAGTGCAAATATTGACTTTGTATACTTCATCTTTATTCTACTCTTCTCTCTATTCTGCCTTCATTCAGATATCAGATTTCTACTCCTTTTACATTTTCTCCATAATCGTAGTACACATACATAAAATATCCACAATCATCAGCTATATATACTTATCTTGAATTTCAATCATTTGTCAGACGGTAGCAACAACAACACTTGGAACCTTTTAAGAATGCCCTGCTCTGTCGGCTGGATCCATACACCAATATTGATGCATACAAAAAATAACACATGTAGTTCATCATACATGTCGGCCACTAACATTCTATCACATACATAGTTCATCAAAACACTTCTATTGGGTCTGCACAAGGATTAACATAAGTCTACCTGTTCTTCACTAAATTGATCTGTCAAAATAGGACCTGGTATTCAGATGCTCATAACTTTTGATCCCATTATCTCTGGAGGCTCAAAACTTGGATTTAGATTGTCCTGGTGTCCCTCTACACTCCTTCAGATCCACAACACATAATGATTAACTAGAGAGATTTGCTAACCAAAATACTGGACTCTGCTATATGCTCTGGTTCAAGCTCCTAGACTTAGATGGATTATCATTCTAACTTTCAGTATGATCAGATACTGCACTGCAGATGTATGGAACAATCTTAGTTGCCATCAATGACAACACCTATCAATGCTAAGTAGTGTCTCTTTCCAACAAACTTCAGACTATTTGACCATGCTAACAACATATGCATTCTTGCAAAATGCATCATTTGAGAGCAATGAAGAGGGGCTAAAAGACATATTTTCTTCTTCCCACCTTGTGGGGCTGAACTGATTGTGCCAACACATTGGAGTGGGTGGGTGGATGCTACTGAAGGCCTTGTTTTATTTCCCAAGTCTCTCGATCTTTCTAGGCTACATTGCACTAGGAGTCTCTGAAGAGCCCAAGGAGCAAAATGTTGAAAAAATTTTGCCTGCCTTCTCTCTCAATATATGGCACCTATGAATGTTCTATCTAGACCTACAGGTGGACATCGGGTCCCTCTACAACACCCTGTCTCAGTTTTGGCCAACTCCAAACCATTTCCCCATGCCAATAATGTATGCATTCTTGCAAAATGCATTATTTGAGGGCAGTGAAAAGTTACCAATAGACACATTTTCTTCTTCCCATCTCATGGGGCTGAACTGACCATGCCAACATGTCACGATGGGTGAGTGGATGCTATTGGAAGCCAAAGTTCATTTCATAGGTCTCCCAACTATTTGGCATGAATTATTTGTTTGAATTTCTCACACAATACCACACTGTACTAGACCATGGACAATGCACCTTTAATATCTTTTACAACTGAAAATAATAATTGACTCAAATACCATATCAAAAATTTTGAAGTTTGAGACTTTTTTGAACAATGAAATCATAAATCCAAATTATTGTTGTTAGTGTTGATTGTTATATAACTTATATCATTAACTATGAATATGAATCATGATATATTTATTGTTGTTATACTGTTGTCATGATATATTATTGTTGATAAGGCTTTAGAAACTTTCAAGAAAATGCAATTGGTGGGTGTAAATCAAAATTCCACAACCTTAGCCAACATCCCCTCGTCTATGCCCAAATGGGATCTTCGGAATAGGGTATGGACATCCATCAAAGAATAAAGTGTTGAACACACCAAGATACTAAGAGGGGGGTGAATCGATATCTAAACAAACTTCAAATCCTCCAGAGCAGATTAAAACTTAAGCATTACAATATTAATTTAAACATGAAAGATTAACACAATGCACATCAACATATAACACCAGATATACGTGGAAAACCCAAGAAGGGAAAAACCATGGTGAGGATTAACTCACAATATATGAAGCTCAATAAACAACTTTGTTTTAGGGCTACAACCCAAGGAAGCAACTACTCCCTACAAACTTTGTTTCAGGGCTACAAACCAAAGAAGCTACCACTCCTTGAAAAATTTGATTTAGGGTCACTCTCAAGGAAGCTACAACTCCATGAATACTTTGTTTTAGGGCCACTCCCAAAGAATAAACTACTCCCTCAATTGAGTACAAAGTTAGAAAAGATTACAGTATGGCAATCCTTCTACTAGCTGAAAACTGTCATTGAAATTAACACCTTTGATAATTGCAAATCTTCTTCTTCTAATGATTGGATTAATTAGGCACATTCTTCACTTCCTTCCTATCACACAAATGTCTTCAATCTAAATTAGGATAACTTCTAACACATCTTCTCTTTCTCCTTTAGTCACACATCATAATACATTTATTCTGCTCCTTTTCTTGCTTGCGAACCTTAACAACCATCGTGCAATCACACTTTTCCTAACTCAATTTGAGTTATAATTTATACATGATATTACATTTATTACATTTCTTTTTGGCCAAAGACAACATGAAAAATACATTTACAAGTCAGCTAGACTACACACAACATAAAGTGTATAGAGGACAAATCCTACACAAGATCACACACTACACCCAAAGAAGATCCATGCATTGCAGACATCAACACTTTCTTAATCAGGTCCAAAACATCCTTCTTAGTACTAAACATCAAGGAATTACATCCATACACTCCGCACATTTGAGAATCAAACAACCTTAAGCAAAGATATATGAAACTTAAAGCATAACAGTCACAACAACTTGAAAACCTTGTGCGGTAATAGATACAAGAAAGATCTTCATGAAAATCCTCTAGATGAGTCTACAAGATTCATACAACATCTCCAAACACTTCTTTACCTCCGCACATCAAAGATTTTGTGCCATACATCTTTAACCATGAACTCTGTGAATAACAAGTCATTCAGAGCATACTGCAATATACTGTTATTGAAAAACTGAGCTTGCGGATCACCAAGAACATTGAAATAGAAAGAAAGCATGTAATGCACATCCATAAACATGTCCAGAAAACTATATAGGCAATTACTCAATTGTGGCAAAATGCAGAAAATTTCAATAAGCTTTTATCATCACATTATACTGTCAGAACACAGGCTAGAACTTAATCACTTGTAACTTTCACTATGGATGGTTTAGAGATTTGAACCTTTGAAAATGTCACCTCCATTAGAGACTTAACTTAAATTTTGAACTACAAGGCCTTATCTTTAAACATGGAGAAATGTGGAGTCAAACATTGCAGTAATGTGAATGCCTTTATTAGGAACAACACTTTCTTCAACCTGTCAACTGCAAAACACTTTTCTAGTAATTCAAATAGCATGAAACTTGAAACATACATTATTTGACACTATATGAAGCTATCTTTCAATTTGTGGAGGCACAACATCAAAAGACTAAAAATGTAGACCAATCTCCTAGTCAATCTTCAAAGGCAGTCATCCTGTAGTAGAAACTTTCACCAACTTCCAGAGGCCAAACCTTCTTTATATTAACACATGCAATCTTAGAAACATTAGGAGAGATTGTAGAACATGGTTCACATCACCAATAATATTTTCTCATCCTTAGGAACACATTTGATCATCTGATTGCTTCTAATTTCCATATTAATGTATCTTCTTGATGCTTCTAATTCCCATATTAATGTGTCTTCTTGATTCTTCTAATTCCCATCTTAATATGACTTCATACTCAACTCTGCATTGATGAAGGTATGACATCCAATCATGAACTTCAGTAACCATATTTTATTCAACATGATATCCAACCATGAATTATATCATCTCTACTGGATAGGACAGACATCCAACCATGAACTATATCTTCTTTGCTAGATAGGACATGACATCCAACCACAAACTTCTAATTCCCATCTCAACGTATCTTCTTCAAGAGCATGACATCCAACCATGAACACTATAACCCATCCATGACAATGTTGACATCAATTAAAATCATGTGATAGTGTTGACATCAATGACAACCTAAGGAACCATATGTGTAACAATCTCCCCATTTGGCATTGATGGGAACACATACCTACATATTCTCCCCCTTTGACATCAAAGACAAATGACAACTTCTTCTCTCTTAGTTCATAACTTCTTCTTGCAACAAACAGACTCCCCCTATCATCATCAACTACTAGTTTCTCCCCCTGAGAGGTAGCCACCATCAGTCTAGGAAAAATATATAACATGAACCACTCCCCCTAGATAGATGCACCACTTATGCATATAGCAAGAAGAAGGAGGGGAAATTACCTTTAACCTCTATCAGAGATCCTTAGAAGTGTCCTTTGCAAGAGCCTTTGTGAAAATATCTACACTTCAATCCTTTGTTGGAACATATTCCAACTTTACATCCTTATTTGTAACCTTATGTCTCAAAAAGTTATACCTAATTGCTATATGCTTGGTTCTAGAAAGCATCATTGGATTCTTGGAAACATTGATAGCACTTGTATTATCACACAAAATAGGAATAGGCTCATCATACAATACCATAATGTCCTTTAGAGTTTGCTTCATCCACAACACTTGTGTACAAAAGGATGCTGCTGCAATATACTCTGCTTCTACGGTTGATAAAGATATTGATTCTTGCTTCTTTCTCTACCATGAGACGAATCTACTTCCTAAAAAGAAAGTACCACCACTTGTACTTCTTCTATCATCAACATAACTAGTCCAATCAACATTAGTGATGCAGGAGCTTCTGGAAGCATTCAAATCAGTTGGGACAATTAATAGTAAGTTGAAGAGTACCGAGAGAGCGACCTTGGAGATTACCACATTTTACCACATTTCTGTATCAGAGGCTATGGAGATAGATTTAAAATCTATACATAATCATCTACATCATATCCAAAATCAAGAACATTTGGGTTTGAGTCTAGAGAGATATCACTATCAAAAGATTACTTGTTTTCACCTATTTTCTTAGAGCAGAGCCGACAGTGTTCAATGAAGTCTAATTGGCTTGCAGAGCAATTTCTTGACTTGCGTAGCTAAAAGGAGCACCATTTAAGGAATTTGAGGCCCTGGCTAACCTTCATGGAGATCTGCATGAAGTTATATGCACCAATGGAGCAATACCTTATGTTTAGGTCTGACCTATCTGTGTCTACATGTTTCATACTAGTCGTTGCAATTAGGCTGACTTGATAATGTTATGAAGACTTGCATATGATATAAATGAAGGATAAATGTTTGTTTCAAGGCAGTGAATGAAGAATGATCAATTATGCAAAGATATGAAGCAAGATAATGAGTGTTTTGATATGAAGAAGAAGCAGAAGTGAAGCAGAGAGAAGAGCAGATAGCAGAAGAAGTTGCAGAGCACAAAATTGAGAAACGTAGATGGAAATCATGAAAGAGTGTTGTTATATATTTATTTTGTAACCCTGGGATATGGCCTAACATCTAAAAATCTTGAGTGGCGTATGTAATTTGTTTTGAGTTCATAATATAAAGAGGAATGAGCTTTGGAGGTTAGGTTTTTCCCTTTTAGGGTTTTCCTAGGATATATCTTGTATCATGTGTGGATGAATGTCTCTTTCTTTTTATTGTTAACTAATACTTCCATTGCATCTCTGATTAATCATGTTGTTATTAGATTAAGGTTGCAAGGTTGGATAGTCCCTCATTAGACCCTCCTACCTTGAGTGCATTAAGTGGTATCAGAGCTGGTTGCAAATCTACTAGGATGGTTATGAATCTGTTGGGAAGATAGAAAGTGTTGAAAGAAGTGTGAAACCCTAGGAGTAACAAGTGTCACCACTGAAGAAGATCAAGGCAAGAAAGATTCAGGTAAGCTTTTCAAATTAAGTTACTTATTTGATTTTTTTCGATGGGGAAGATTGGAAAAAGGATGAAGAAAGAAAATGAAAACCTAATATGTGAAAAGGATATTCTAGAGGAAGAATTATGTGACATCAAGAGGTGTAATTCAAAATTGATGGAAATGATAAAAGAACTAGGAGAAGACAAATATGATTCTCTTGAAGAAGAATTGGAAAATATAAAATGAAGGAATGAAGAATTAGAAGCAAAGATGAAGTTGTTTGAATATGTTGAAAAGGGTTTTGAAGAATTGGAAGAAGGATTCAAGTTGTTTGGGAAGGTAGAAAAGAGGAATAGAGATCTAGAGGAAAATTTGGAAGAGCTGAAAAAGGAAAATTGTCTACAGAAGAGTGAAATATTAGGATTGAAAGAACATGTTAATCAGTTAGAACAGTCATTGTTAGCATGTAGAGAAGAGAATGAAAGTCTCAGATCTAAGCCTGAGTTTTGTGATGTTTCTTGTGATACTAATGATTTGTGTGATGCTGTAGAAGTATCTTTAGAAAGTGAGATTGAAGATAACAATGTAACTGAACCTGTAGTTATTGGTGATGGTATTCATTTAAAAATCATGCAAAGAATGGGATATAAAGGAAAAGGATTGGGAAAGCATTAGGAAGGAATTACAAAACCTATTGAACTAGTAATGAGGTCAAGAAGTGAAGACCTTGGATATGACAGAGGTAAAGATGTTACAAATTCAAACAAGTCAAATCATGGAAGAAAAAGTATGTATTGTTCTCATTGTAATAGACATGGACATGAAAAGGAATTATGTTGGGATCTATACCCTTGTAAGTTCTATGGATTAAGAAATCACCCTAAAAACATGTGTTGGAATAAAATAAGGAGGAGAAAGCTTATGATAGATTGTATGTAGATGGATTATGGATGGATTGATGGAGTAAAATGGAAACATGTTACTTGTATGTTTAGAAGGTTGTATAGATGGAAGTATTCATAGGCTGGAGAGAGAAGAGGATATGGATCATGATGAAGAGAATGAGGACCTTATGCAGAGAAAAACAAGGACAACAATTCAAACTATAGAGGGAGAAATGATAGAAGTCATAATTCTTATCATAATGAAGGATACATGAGAGATGAAAGAGGATTTGATAGAAGACTATTCAGAAGAACCTATTTTCAAGTTTGGAGGAGGAGAATCAATCAATGAATGTCAACAAGGACCTATTACTAGGGAGGCTAATGATGAGGAAACAATAATTGAGGTAGAGGAAGTTTATGTAGAAGAAGAAGAACCTATTGATTCACTAAGTTTGATAGAGAAGTTACCAGAAGAAGGTGAAGCATTGATCTTAAGGAGATTTGTGTTATAGAATAGAGAAAGTAGTGCAAGAGAAAGTTTGTGTACATGAGTAAAGGAAACAAGGATAAAGAAACAAAGATAAGTATGGGAGAAGTATATGCACTGTAGAAATAGTAAGATTTTGATGTGTGTGAGAGAAATTATATCTGAAAACATAGATAAGAAAGTGTTGTAGAGAAAATTCAGCTAGAATGTATTGACTGTATCAAAGGAAGTAACATGGTTGTTCCAGAGGATGTATGTATGTAGTGATTGACTCTTAATTGATTGAAGTAGACATTAATCTTAAGGCAGCTTGTGGATAAGACTTGCTCAGACTACCGACCATTGAGGTAGTGCAAGGCATGCAAGTAGAATGCTGAACTTAGAAGAACTTGAGGTAGTTTTGTAGGGTGGACTTGAACAGACCACCAACCTTGAGGCAGTTGCAAGTGCTTGTCAACAGACCACCAAACCTATTCAAAGAAACAATATTGATTTTGATATAATACAGACCAAAGTGAAGAGGCTCACTTTTCAATTAACCACAAGATTTTGATGCAGGAGCATTCAGAAGCATTCAAATCAGTTGGTACAATTAATAGTAAGTTGTAGAGTACTAGGAGAGACTTTGGAGATTACCGCAATTTACCACATTTGCATATCAGAGGCCACAGAATTGGATTTAGCATCTAGACAAAATCATCTACATCATAGCCAAAATCTAGAACATTTGGATTTGATTTCGGAGAGATATTGCTATTAGAAGATTACATGTTTTCACATGTTTTATCATAGCAGAGTTGACAGTGTTCAATGAAGTCTAACTGGCTTGTGAAGCAATTCCATGACTTGTAGAGCTAAAAGGAACATCATTCAAGGAAGTTGAGGACCTGGACAACCTTTGTGGAGATCTGCATGAATTTCTATGCACTGGCAAAGTAATACCTTATGCTTAGTTCTGACCTATCTGTGTCTACACATTTCATACTAGCCGTTGCAATTAGGTCAACTTGATAATGTTATGAAGGATTGCAGAGGATATAAATGAGGGATAAATGTTTGTTTCAAGGTAGTGAATGAAGAATGATCAAGTATGCAGAGATATGAAGTAAGAGAATGGATGTTTTGATTTGAAGAAGAAGCAAAAATGAAGTAGAGAGCAGAAGAAGTTACAGAGCAGAGAATTGAGAAAAGTAGATGGAAATCATGAAAGAGTGTTATTATATGATTATTTTGTAACCCTAGACTACGACCTAGAATCTAAAAAGCCCGAGTGGCATATGTAATGTGTTTTAAGTTTATAATATAAAGAGGAATGAGCTTTGAAGGCTAGGTTTTTCCCTTTTAGGGTTTTCCAAGGATATATCTTGTGTCATGTGTGGATGAATGTCTCTTTCTTTTTGTTGTTAACTATATACTTCTGTTGTATCTCCAATTAATCATGTTGTTAGTAGATTAAGGCTGCAAGGTTGGAAAGTCCATCATCAGACCCTCCTACCTTGACTGCATTAACTAGTGTATGCACTCAAATTAAAATCATTACCTCTTGGATACCATAAGCAATAATCCAGAGTTCCCTTCAAGTATCTAAATATTCTTTTCATTGCTTTGTCATGTGTTTGCTTGGGATTAGCTTGATATATGGTAACCACACATACTGCATGCATGATATTAGGTTTGGAGGTAGTCAAGGAGGGTCATCCCACAATAATGGGTTACACTTTTTGGCCAAACCTGACATTGAAATCAACATTTTGAACTAAATCTTCACTTTTTGACACCTATAGTTACTAAACCATTAGGAATTTGAAGATGATGTGAACTAGTGATTTGTGAGATTTTGTTACTAGATTTTAAATATATATTTTAAAAAAATTTGGAGTTAAATTGTAATTTTTTTGCATCTCCTTTGATAGTTAGTTTTTAATAGTAAACAACATTTTTAAAGTGATGTGTATAGCACATAACTTTTTTTGTACAAGGGATAAAATTTTGATTCTTTTGAATTTAGATTGGTAACACCAATATATAGGGCATGCATTTGGTTTTATAATGTTTTGTTGAATAATTTTTTTTTTAATTAAGTTTTGAAATCAAACCAATTATAATTTAGACATGGGCGTATTTCGTAAAACATAACTTTTTCTGTATGTATCGAAATTCAATTTTGTTTTTTTGGTTGAAACAAGGACATCAATACCTAGGGTATAGATATTTTTTAGATTTTTTTTCACTAATGTACTAATTTTCCATGTGTGTAGAACAGAGAACTTGCTGTTCGGTGAAAAACCTACATTCACAAGAAAGACAAAATAAATATAATAATCAAATAAAATATATTTAAAATTATACTTTTTGGGAAGCTTATAATAAGGACTACATACATACAAAACATAAATTTTAAATGAATTCATTTGATCCCCCAAAAGGTAAATCAAAAGTGGTTTTTATCAGCATTTTGGTAGGTGTAGAGGAGACTCTATTATAGGTATGGTTTAAAACTAGAAGGGTTCTATCCAAGGGGGTTTGAAACTAAGTAGGTTTGATCAAACCCTCTTTAATTAAAATCGTTTAAAGGGAACCTTTCAAGGCTTAAATCATTATATTTTCTAGAAATATGTGATTTCAGCAAAAATCAGGATGTCCCAGAAAGTGTAACCTATTATTGTGGTAGCACCCAGTACAACATTCCTCCTATCATAGATCTATAAGAAGTCTGATCAACCTTAGGAGACTCATCATCCTTGCTCAAGTGACATCCAGTGACCATAGGAGTACTCACTAGTTTGGAGTCCTTCATACCAAATTTATTCAACATCTCTTTGACATACTTAGCTTGTGAAATGAAGATACCATCATCTAGATGAGAAATTTGAAGTCCAAGGAAGAAAGACATCTCACCAATCATAGACATCTCAAACTCTTTTTTCAACTCCTCTACAAACCTCTTACACACATCATCATCTCCACCAAAGATAATGTCATCATCATACACTGCAACTATCAATATCATGTCTCCTTCTTCCTCAATATAAATATTGTTATTAGTGGTACCTTTGTTGAAGCCTTGATAAAGTAAGTACTTATCCAACCTAGTATACCAAGCCCTAGGTGCTTTCTTAAGACCATACAAAGATTTCTTGAGTCTGCACACCATGTCTAGATATTCTGATATCTAAAAACCATCTAGTTGCTCAATGTAGACTTCTTCCTCTAGATCACCATTCAAAAATGCTAACTTGACATCCATATGATATACCTTGAAATTCTTATGAGTAGCGAGGGCAAGGAACAATCTGATTGCCTCCATCCTGGCTACTAGAGAAAAAGTCTCTTCAAAATGAATGCCTTCAACGTGAGACTAGCCCTTACATACCAACCTTGCTTTGTTCCTTACAACTTCACCATCTTCATTCAGCTTGTTTCGGAACACCCACTTTGTTCCTATGATATTCTTGTTGGCTGGTCTGGGAACCAATTCTCGTGTCTGATTCTTTTCTATCTGATCCAGTTTTTCTTCTATTGCATTTATCCATTCATCATCTTTGCTAGCATTAGCAAGAGTTTTGGGTTCTACTTTTGATAACAAACACAAGTTTACTTGCTCATGTGTCTTAGCAAACCTTATCCTTGTCTACACACCTTCATTCTTATCTCTAATGATCTGATCTTCTGAGTGATTCTTCTTAACATAGTTTGCTGGAATCTTAGGCATCTGCTCTAGTTCTTGTTCCTTTTCTTCTTTATTTTCTTCTTCTTCATCTTCAATGCATGGAAAGATGTCAGATTTAAAGTCCTCTGAATGTTGTGAGATCTGATACAAGTCTTGATATACTTTGACATTTGTGCTTTCAATCATCTTTCCTAATCTTTTGTTGTAGCATCTATAGGCCTTGCTTCTAGTTGAGTAACCAAGAAAGATTCCTTCATCACTTCTTGAATAAAACTTTCCTAGGTCTTCTTCATCTATTTTGATATAGAATTTATTGCCAAAGATCCTAAAGTATCTAATAGTTAGAGGTCTTCCATACCATAGTTCATAAGGGGTCTTGGTGCTATTGAGCCTGAGTTGAACCCTATTACTTAGCTATATAGTAGTGTGAACTGCTTCCTTCCAGTACATGCTAGGTAAATTTGGATCTTTCAACATTTCCCTAGACATCTTTTCCATAGTCCCGTTCTTTCTTTCAACTAACCCATTTTACTAAGGGGTCCTAGGAGATGACAGATGTATCCTAATACCATGATCTTCACAAAACTTTTCAAATTCATTCGAAGTAAACTCACCTCCTCTGTCAGACCTTAAACATTTGATCTTAGCATCCATTTCATTTTCCACCATAGCTTTGGAAGCCTTAAAATCATCAAGGGCATCTAATTTTTCTCTTAAGAAAGTAACCCAAGTCATTCTAGAATAATCATCAGTGAGCAACAGAAAATACCTCTCACCTTGTTGACTGCTTACTCTTGTAGGGCCACATAAATCAGTGTGAATCAGCTCCAATGACATTGAGGAAGAGTACTCTTTTCTTTTATAACCTCTCTTTGTCTTCTTTCCCATTTGGCATTCCTTGCATAATGTGTTTGTAGGCTTAGTTATCTTGGGCATATCTCTTATTGCATGAGTAGATCTAATCTTTATCATATTATCAAAATTGTTGTGTCCCATTATTTTGTACCACAACCAACACTAACTAGATTGAGACAACAAACATGTTATTCCATTTACTTCCTTCAGATGATAGATATCATCATAAGACTTGATTCCTTCTGCAACTAGCTTTCTTGATCTTGCCTTCCTGATTTCACAACCTTTAGCATAAAAGGTAAGATTGTAACCTTTGCTGTACATATGACTGACATTGAGAAGATTGTGCTTTAGCCCTTTGACATAGAGGAAATCCTTAGTCTTGTTCTTCCCATCAATAATTATGACACCTTTTCCATATATTTGTGTTGATTCATCTCCACCAAACTTGACAGCTCCACCATCCCACTTCTCAAGGCTGATAAACTTCTCCTTGTCACTAGTCATATGATTTGAACAACCACTATCAATAACCCAAGATTTGGCTTCTTCTCTTATAGGAAATAAAGTCCATACCACCATTGATCTATCATTGTTCTATTCATCTTGTAAGGTATTAGTCTTTTCACTTTTTCCAACACCAACCTTTTTGTTTCCAATATTCAAGGCTGTGAAAAGTGTTTCATCATTTGAGTCATCATGATCAAGGATCAGACTCCATTTAAACTTGTCATATTTGTTACCTCTCCTTGGTTATTTAAAAGGACATTTAGAAGCAAAATGACCAAACTTTCCACAATTGAAACATTTGAAAGGTAAATTACCTTTGTATTTGCTAGTGCCTTTCTTCAATCTTCTCACAAAATTTGCTTCAACTTCATCAACAATTTCATCCTTTATCTTCTTACTAACTTTGAAAGCAATTTCTTTCTTTAGAGATTCACTTTCGAGCTCTCTCATTTCAAAAGTAGTAAGGGTACCAAATAATTTGTCTATAGTGTATGTATCCAAGTCTGCATTCTCCTCAATAGTAGATACCTTATGGCTATATCATTTGGGGAGAGATCTTAGAATATTCTTCACAATTTCATCCTCTGTCACTTTACCACCAAGAGCTATAATTCCATTAACCACTTCATTCACCCAGAGCATATATCCAGCAATGTCTTCATCCTCTGTCATCTTTAGGGTCTCAAATTTACTTTTGAAGATTTGCATTTTTGCTTGCTTTACTTTCTTATCTCCTTCATAAATGGTTTCAATTTTATCCCAAACTTCTTTAGCAGATTTGCAACTCATTACCTTTGAGAGTTCTGAATCACCTAATCCACTCATAATACCAAACTTTGCCTTAGCTTTGTTATCATATTCCTTAAGTTCATTTGGATTTGTAGGAGTAGTAGTAGGAATATTGCAACCAGTCTTGATAGAGTCCCAAACACCACACCCTAGAGAATTGATATAGGCTTCCATTCTCAACTTCCAGAAAGCATAATTTATTTGATCAAACCTAGGTATCTTGTTGGATCCATTTTGTGCCATCTTGAACCTTCCTCAAGTGATTAAGCTTACTTTAGAGGAACTTGGCTCTAATACCAATTGTTGAACACACTAGGATACTAGGTGGCTGAATCAATATCTAAATAAACTTCAAATCCTCTGGAGTAGATTAAAACTTAAGCATCACAATATTAATATAAACATGAAACATTAAAATAATGCACATTAACACATAACACCAGATATACGTGGAAAATTCCAAAAGGGAAAAACCATGATGAAGATTAACTCACAATATTTGAAGCTCAAATAACAAATTTATTTTAGGGCTACAACCCAAGGAAACAACTGTTAGCAAGAGACACCGTGTGGCTTCATAAGTGTTGTCATTGATGGCAACAAAGTCTATCTCACACATCCGCAGTACATAATATGCCTATACCAGAAGTCAGATTGAAGATTGTTTTGGTCTGGTGAACAAGAATAGAGTATGTAACAAGGTCTGACAATTAGGTCCAGATCTTTCAGATGGTGTAACTCAGTAAGTTACAGACTCGAACAAGTCAAGAAGGGTATCATGACTATCGTATTCTAGAGATTTAGCCTCCAGTGATAAAGGAAAAAAAAGATATGAGCATCTGAGTGTTGGGTTCCAGTTAGGCAAAGTAGACAAAGGAAGAACTGATTGATAGAGTATCAGACTTCAATCCGGATGTGTAAAAGGTGCTGATCAAGTAATATGTGATATTATACTTTGTTGGCCAACATGATTAATGACTTCTATGTCTATGTTTTTGATCCACATCACTAATCAAGCATGGATTTAGCCAATAGATCAACAACTTGCAAATATCTCAGGTGTTCTTGTTGCCGACTAAGAAGCTATTGGAAATCCTTGATGTGGATATATATACCTGATGGATTCAAGCTTGTAAATGTGTATAAGTGAAATTATGTATGGTTAAGTGTGAAGAAAACTAGAAGCAAGAGTGAAGGCTGTAATTCAAGCCTGGAATGTGACAAGAAAGAAATATTGAGCAGAGGAAGAATGAAATGTGCCAGATCAGTATACTGTACCTAACCGGAATTGAAATCCTACATGCATAGATGTTGTTCATCAGTTCAAACACCTTGGTATCATCTATAAGCATTTGTAGACTATAAGTCTCTTATAGACAGTGGGCCTTTTGTGAACAGTGTGCTTGGGTAGTGAGCCCTAATTAGCAAGTGCCAAATTTGTACTCTTTATTCTTTTAACAGAGAATACAATCTTGGGTTAGTCACCCCGTGGTTTTTCCCTTAACAGGGTTTCCACATAAAAAATCCTTGTGTTATGTGCTAATTTCTTTTTTAGCTCTTATGATTTCCTTGCTTTGGTATAACATTAAATGATAAGTTAAGAAAAGAAAAGAAAAATAGAAAAGTTACAAGACAACTGATTCACCCCCCCTTTTAGTTATCTGCATTGTTTCCAACAATTAGTATCAGAGATAAGTTCCTCTGAACAAATCCTAACAGCTTGAGGAAGATCTAGGAATCTCAATGGATGCATATGGTATGAAGGAATAAATTCAGTTTGCCCTAGATGATCTTGAACAATCCCACTCTAAAGTCAATAATTTGAGAGAAAGACTCAAACAAGTTGATGATTTCATAAATGAGCTAAAAGAAAAACTTAGTATTTCTATGAAAAAGAGAAAGGAACTACTCCAAAAATTAGCCAATCAAAGTGAAGTCAATGATACTGATAAAGATTTGAATGAGAAAAATAAGCTATGTGAGAAGCTATCAAAAGAAGTCATTATGATAAGGCATGAAATGTAATTAGGGGTTATGAGATTCACCCAAGAAATTGAAGAAAAGATAAAGATTGAAGATAATCTAAAACAATCCCTCAAGGAGAAAACAGAGGACTACCACAAAATGGATAGAATAATCAGGCATCTTGAATCTGATCTTGAAGAAGCTAGAGACAATGAAGAACAACTTGAGAATCAGATAGACACTCTTAAACAAGCTCTTCAAACTGCAAATGAATACAAAGAAAAGTTCAAGAGAAGCTCAGCCCAACTTGAAGTTCTTCTTGAAAGCCAAAAGAGGGTAGATGATAAGCATGGCTTGGGATATGAGAAAGGTGAAAGCTCTGGATCTAGTCAGAAGAACTCTGGATCAAGAAATCAAAGAAATAGGCCTAGAAGACCTCCAGTAAGGCAACCAAATGCTAAAAGATATCCATCCTTCAATGGATACTGTTTAAATTGCAACAAGTTTGGTCACAAAGAAATCTAGTGTAGAAACAGAATGAATCAACTCAATCCATCCTTCTCCGGTCAATGTTTTAGTTGCAAAAGGTATGGTCACAAATCTCATGAATGCAAAAATATGCAAATGAACAATTCTTTCAATGGTAAATGCTTTGTATGCAATAGAATTGGACATATGGCTAATGAGTATAGATCAAGAGGATATTATTCAAATAAGCAAATAAATGTTGTGTGTTACAATCGCAATAGATCCGGTCATATTGCCAAATTCTGTAGGAGCAGAAATTAGGATAGAAAAGGTCCGGTGGAACATGATCAGAAACAGAATAAAGGCAAAGGTAAAGTAAATGCAGATGGAGTTCAAAAGGAGATGAGAAATATTTGGGTAAAAAGGAGTACAATGAATATTGGGGATGGATCCGCACTAGAATCCGGTGCTGATATTCCTTCCAGAAACTAAAAAGCAAGCTCTGGCTCAAGGAGAGCTACAAAGAAAATCCCTTTCCTCCAACCAGCCAGCGAGTGCCTAAATTTGGCACTTGAAGTCAAAATAAGAGCTTGCAGTTTAAAGGGTTTGAGGATACTCACTTGAAGGTCATCCATTCAAAATTTGACAAATCCGTATGCAAATTTGAGCTAGTTATGAGGAGATCCTGTATCAGCAGCTATCCGGTAAAGCATAATTTCACAAACAGATCCAGTATGATCCAGAATTGAAATATTTTAATCTACGGACCAATGGCATGTTTGAAAAAGGTGAAGATATGTTGTCAACCCTCATAAACAATGATTTGAAGATCTGCAAGACAATCCAAGAAAAGTTCATTTGAGAAGCAGGGTAACCAGATGACTTAAAAACTTGTGCATTTATTACAAAAGGGAATTAGGGTTTACGCAAGGATAAAAGGGTTCTTTCACTCATTATTTACACACTTGCACTCATGAAGAAGAAAAGAAGAGCTCTGCGAAGAAGATCCAACAATTCACTCAAGTTCAACTAAAGATCAAATTCAATCAGAGAATCACTCTGGTTTCTGCTTCAAACCCTAAAGCGTGAAAAGGCCAAGACCAAAAATCAAGAAACACCTTTAGAAATCTCTAGAAGTTGATCCCTTGGGTGCGTTTTCAAGTATTCCGTACGGAGTCTTGCATGTACAAGATGTTAGCGTTTATGTCCATGGAAACATTAAAGATTTTGGAGACTCAAAGTTGATTGACATTTATCACAAACAGTTAATAGATGAGAATTTTGAACTCAAACTAAATTCAAGACCATCTGGGACAAACACTTCAGACATTGCATACATTTTCCATATTTTGCAGAAGACGATTGGGTCTAGTATGTTCTAAGTAGGATGCATGATAATTTTATGTGGCTAATGAGGCCATTCAAGATAACTAAAGATGCCATCAGGGCAGTGACTGGACTGCATTCATTTGGTGGGGTACCCACACTTAAATTTGTGAAGAATCAAACGGTAACTGAAGCCACCAGATCAAAATTTGACAAAAAGCAATGAATATAGATGACATCATGGATCTGGATGTCAATTTTGCTTCAATGATAATTGGCTACAAAATCTACCACTAGAGCAAGGAGAATTCTGTGTTTGGTACAACAATCTATGCTGCATATCAGATGTTAAGGGAAGATGTTGATTATGATCTGTGTGAGCTTCTACTGAATCAGTTGATGGAGAACTTGCAGAAGATCAAAAAGGATAAGAAAAAATCCTTCAAATATGGTAGTGTAATACTGTGTCTATTTTTTTAATAGATGAATGAGCTACCTGGATCAAATGGTTGGGTCTGGCAAAGTGATAAACCTGTTGCAATTCAGATCAGAGATTACATGTATGGACTTGGTGATGCTCAAGCCCAAAACACAGCCCTCTGGGGTTAATTTAAGAATTTCCAAAGCATGATGTATGCCAGAGAAAGAATACCACAAACAATAGTTAATAAATACAAAGATACAGTCTGTTTCATGGTTGACACTGATCAATGCCTAATGGAGACAGTTGAGCCAAGAACTATATGGATAATGCCTATGGGTTATGAGGTTGATGAAAAAATCTTGGAACTGCATATTCAACACCTACTGAGCCAGTCTAAGGACACTGAAGTAGAAAGGTTTGGTACCTTTGAAGAGCTAAGCATAAAAATCCATGTTGAGTTAAGACAACCAGAGATGAAGAGAAAAATAAGAAAGGAAGTTGAAGAAATTGGAAAAAGATTTGGCATATCAAAGGAGGTTGTAGATGCTAATAGAGAGAAAATGGAGAAGGTAGAGAAAGAAAGACAAGAAGCAAAGAAAGAAAGTACTCATATACAATCCTCCTCTTGGACTAGATCCTCCAAGAGTTCTGCTCCCATTGCTTCCAAAAGCTCAAAGTCTACCAAACTGGAAGTCAAGACATTTGGAAAAGGAGAAAAGAGGATGAAGACCAAAGCCACAAGGACATATACAAGCCATAAAGATGATGAAGAAATAGAATCAGATGATGAAATCAGGAAAATGAAGAAAAAGAGAACATTCAAGAAGTTCTCTGCTAGCAGAAATGAGGAAGAGAAGGCAGAGGAATTTGTTGAAAAGCCCACTCTTTCCATTGATGACATCATCAAGGTAGTTATTGTGGATGGGAACCTGCAGCTGATGACAGAGTTCTATGATGAATACAATGATGCTAGCAAGAGAATTCTAGAGGAAGCTACTGTAAGATATTTGAATATCTATAACAACACATTTATTGAAATAATTTCATTAATTCCAAAAAGTCTAGAAGAAGTATTGGAACAAAGAAAAGTGAATGCAAAGGATAAAGACTTGGAGATCTATGAGAAAATAATGATACAACTATGCCTCTCTATCACTCCAAAACAAATGGACATGATTTTCAAGGAGTGTAAAGATGATTTCCAGAGCAAATCCAGAATGAACAAACTCATGCTTGGTGAGACTGAACAAATAGCCAATGAAACAAAAGAAATCCTCCAAAATGCCTTGAAGAGATTCAATCTTCCCATTATAGAGGAAACAGATGAAGAGCCTTCTAACATGGATGTTGAAGGATTAAAGAAAAATGATGAAGAATCATCTCAGGCATTAGATTCCTCTATTCCAGAAGAGGAAGGATAGAAAGAAGAAACATTTTCTAACAAGGATGTCGAAAGATTAAAGAAAAATGATGAAGAGCCATCTGAGGCACTAGACTCCTCTACTTTGGAAAAGGATGGAGAGGTAGAAGAAACAAAGATCAATAAGCAAGTCAGTCCGGATGTTCCCAAAAGGAAGGAAGTAGAGTTTACAAGAGACACTGCAGAGGCAGTAAAAAATTTCCTGGACAAAGAAATAATGGAGCTAGATGAACCTGAGCTAATTCAAGGCCACTAAACTTGAACACTCTATTTCCCATTCAGATAATGAAGGTAGCATCTTTTGCTCAGGCCAAAGCAAAAGAGAAACTTCTAAAATCTCACATGGAGGATTGTGAGCTATTGGAGATTGCATCTGGGATGCTGGAGAAGATTATGCCAACCTATCAAAAGGATCCTTCTGCCTCTCCATCTGGTAATATGAAAAACTTAGTCAATTCTATTAGCACTCATTTTGAATCTTTAAAGAAATCGGCAGAAACTAAGGTCCAGAAGGAGTTCTTGGGAAAGAGGTTCAGTGAAGTACAAAGGCTAATTACTAATGATAGAAGAACCTTAGGCATTGGCATAAAGAGCCTTGAAAATTCTCTTAAAGATGGTGGGGACATATACAAATTTTGTTTAACTTCGCCCAAAGTGACAAAGGATATTGAGAAGAAAGTGAAAGAATAAGAAGGAAAACTGGCAAGTTTATCTCAGAATTTTGATCCCCTTACTACCTCTCTGGTGAATCATGAATGTCAAGATATTGGTATAATAAATGAAATTAAAGAACTGGTTAAGGAGAAAAAGAACACAATGGATAGAATGGGTGAGCTTAGAGGGATAATCATCCCTAAGTTAGAGGTAATGCATGATGCCTTGACAGAGGTACAAAATACAATCTGGACCAGTGATCCAATAGACTTAAAGAGGGCAGAAGCATATGCATTTTTGTTAAGTGGACACATCTCCATTTTGGACAGAATGAAGAGGAGTTGGGCCACATAAATCATCCAATTGAAGACAACCTTTGTGGATATACTTAAGTATATGTAAGCATAACATATGCTTTGCATATACTTATGCAGCCATGTATAGAATAATTTTTGCAAAATTTTGGTATGCGGATTCCACCCTTTGCCATTGATGTCAAAGGGGGAGTGAAGAGTAGTGAAAAATGTGGAATCCAACAAAGGGGAGCTCTGGTAAAATAGTGCAAGAGACAGAGTACAAGGTAAGGGGGAGTTATTGCGACACTTAGCCATTTTTCACTAAGTGTTGCCATCAATGCCAAAGGGGGAGATTGTTGGCAAGAGACACTGTGTGGCTTCATAAGTGTTGTCATTGATGGCAACAAAGTCTATCCCAAACATCCGTAGTACATAATATGCCTATACCGGAAGTCAGATTGAAGATTGTTTTGGTCCGGTGAACAAGAATAAAGTATGTAACAAGGTCCAACAATCAGGTCCGGATCTCTCAGATGGTGTAACTCAGTAAGTTACGGACTTGGACAAGTCAAGAGGGGTATCATGAATATCGTATTCCAGAGATTTAGCCTCTGGTGATAAAGAAAGAAAAAGATATGAGCATCTGAGTGTTGGGTTCTAGTTAGGCAGAGCAGACAAAGGAAGAACGGACTAGTAGAGTATCAGACTTCAATCCGGATGTGTCAAAGGTGCTAATCAAACAATCTGTGATATTATACATTGTTGTATGACATGATTAATGACTTCTATGTCTAAGTTTTTGATGTACATCACTAATCAAGCATGGATTCAGCCGACAGATCAACAACTTGCAAATATCTCAGGTGTTCTTGTTGTTGACTAAGAAGCTGTTGGAAATCCTTGATGCGGATATATATACCTGATGGATTCAAGCTTGCAAATGTGTATAAGTGAAAGTATGTATGGTTAAGTGTGAATTAAAGTAGAAACAGGAGTGAAGGTAGTAATTCAATCCCAGAATGTGACAAGAAAGTAATATTGAGCAGAGGAAGAATGAAATGTGCCAGATCAGTATACTATACCTAACTGGAACTGAAATCCTGCATGCATAGATGTTGTTCATCAGTTCAAACACCTTGGTATCATCTGTAAGTATTTGTAGATTGTAAGTCTCTTGTAGGCAGTGGGCCTTTTGTGAGCAGTGTGCTCGGGCAGCCCTAATTGGCAAGTGCCAAATTTGTACTCTTTATTCTTTTAACAGAGAATACAATCTTGGGTTTTTCCCTTAACAGGGTTTCCACGTAAAAAATCTTTGTGTTATGTGTTAATTTCTTTTTCAGCTCTTATGATTGCCTTGCTTTGGTATAACATTAAATGATAAGTTAAGAAAAGAAAAGAAAAATAGAAAAGTTTCAAGATAACTAATTCACCCCCCCTCTCAATTATCTGCATTGTTTCCAACAACAACTACTCCCTACAAACTTTGTTTTAGGGCTACAACCCAAAGAAGCTACTACTCCTTGAAAACTTTGATTTAGCATCACTCCCCAGGAAGCCACAACTCCCTAAAGAATTTGTTTTAGGGTCACTCCCAAGGAAGCAACTACTCCCTGAATTGAGTACAAACTCATAAAAGATTATAGTATGACAATCCTTCTACTACTTGAAAACTAACATTGAAATTCACACCTTTGATGATTGCAATTTTTCTTCTTCTAATGATTGGGTTAGTTAGGTACATTCTTCACTTCCTTCATGTCACACAAACGTCTTCAATATGAATCAGGACAACTTCTAACACCTCCACTCTTTCTCCTTTAGTCACACATCATAATACATTTATTTTTCTCCTTTTCTTTCGTGCGAACCTTAACAACCATCTTGCAATCACACTTTTCCTAACTTAATTTGGTTTATAATTTATACATAATAGTACATTGATTACATTTCTTGTCGGCAAGAGACAACATGAAAAATGTACTTACAAGTTAGCTAGACTACACACAACATGAAGCATATAGAGGACAAGTCCTACACAAAATTACACGCTACACCAACAGAAGACCCATGCCATGTGGACATCAACACTTGCTTAATCAGGTCTAAAACATCCTTCTCATCACCAAACGTCAGGGAATTACATCTGCACACTCTGCACATTTGAGAATAGGACAATCTTAAGCAAGGATATATGAAACTTGAAGTATAACGATCACACCAACATGAAAAACTTGTGTGATACTAGAGACAAGAAAGATATTCATGAAACTCCTCCAGATGAGTCGACAAGACTCATACAACATCTCCAAACACTTCTTTATCTCTATACATCAAAGATTTTGTGCCATACATCTTCAACCATGAAATTTGGGAATAATAAGTCATCTGGAGCATACTGCAATAAATTGTTATTGAAAAAATGAGCTTGCAAATTACCAAGAACCTTGAAACAACAAGAAAGCATGTAATGCACATCCATAAACATGTCCACAAAACTATATAGGCAATTCTTCACTTGTGGTGGAATGTGAAATATTTCAATCAACTTTTATCATCACATTAAATATTGTCAGAACACAGGCTAGAACTTAATCACTTGTAACTTTCACTGTGGAGGGTTTAGAGATCTGAACCTTTTGAAATGGCACCTCCATCAGATACTTAACTTTTGAACTGTCAAGCCTTATCTTTAAATGAATAGAAATGTAGAGTCAAACATTGCAGTACTATGAATTCCTTTGTTAAGAACAACACTTTCTTCAACCTATCAACTGCAAAACACTTTTTTAGTAATTCAAACACCATGAAACTTGAAACATACATTATTTGACACCATATGAAGTTATCTTTCAATCCATAGAGGCACAACATCAAAAGACTAAAAATGTGGAGCAATCTCCTAGTTAGTCTTCAAAGGCAGACATCATGTAGTAGAAACTTTCACCAACTTCCGGAGGCCAAACCTTCTTTATATTAACACATGCATTCTTAGGAACATTAGGAGAGATCATACAATATGCTTTAGGCCACCAATAACATTTTTTCATCCTCAGGAATACATTTGATCATCTTATTTTTTCTAATATCCATATTAATGTATCTTCTTGATGCTTCTAATTCCCATATTGAATGTGTCTTCTTGATGCTTCTAATTCCCATTTTAATATGACTTCATAATCTATTCTGCATTGATCAAGGGATGACATCCCACCATGAACTTCAGTAACCACATTATATTCAACATGACATCCAACCATGAATTATATCTTCTCTACTAGATAGGATATGACATCCAACCATGAACTATATCTTCTCTACTAGATAGGACATGACATCTAACCATGAACTTCTAATTCCCATCTCAATGTATCTTCTTTAGTAGCATGACATCGAACCATGAACACCATCACACATCCATGACATTTTTGACGTCAATGACAACCTTGTGACAGTGTTGACATAAATGACAACCTAAGGAACCATATGTCTAACATAAAGGATATGGAAATTTCATCAGATGTTTTAGTTGTAACTACCCTTTGAGACAGGTATGTAAAGTGTGGAAGCATAGACAAGGCATATGAAGTATATGACATGATGCCTCAAAGAAATGTTGTCTCATGGAATGTAATGATTGTAATATATGCATAAAGTGGATTTTTTGATAAGGCTTTAGAAACTTTTGAGAAAACGCAATTGGCAGGTGTAAAGCCAAATTCCACAATCTTGACCAGCATCATCCTTGCCTATGCCCAAATGGGATCTTCAAAATATGGTATGGACATCCATCAAAGCATAAAGGAAATGGGGATTTTGACAGATATTGTAGTTGCAACTTCCCTAGGAGACATGTATGTAACGTGTGGAAGCACAGGTAAGGAACGTGAACTAATTGGCATGATGCCTCAAAGAAATGCTCTCATGGAATGCAAAGATTGCAAGATATGCACAAAATGGATTTTTTCAAAAAGGCTTTAGAAACTTTCAAGAATATGCAATTGGTATGTGTAAAACCAAATTCCATAACCTTTGCAAGCATCGTCCTTTCCTATGCTAAAATGGGATCTTCAGAATAGGTATGAATGTATCCACAAAAGTATAAAGGATATATGAATTTTTTGTGATTTATTTGTAGCTGCCCTAAGAGACATGTGTGCAAAGTGTGGAAGCATATATAAGGCACATGAACTATTTGACATGATGCCTCAAAGAAATGTTGCTCATGGTATGCAATGATTGCAAGATATACACAAAATATATTTTTTGAAAAGGCTTTAGAAACTTTCAAGAAAATATAATTGGCATGTGTAAAACCAAATTCCATAGCCTTTGCAAGCATCCTCCTTGCCTATGCCAAATTGGGATGTTCAGAACAAGGTATGGACAACCATCAAAGCATACATGATATGGTAATTTTACATAAGATGTTGTATTTGTTGGAAATATACAACCATAGAGACAAGTTCCTCATAACCCAATAAGAGATTCAATGTGCAATAAACTAGAAATCCACATGCAAAAGAAATAGACAATCATACCATCAAAGGTGACACAAGATATATCCTAGGAAAACCCTCATAGAGGGAAAAACTGAGCCTTCAAAAGCATGCATCTCTCATGTATTATTCAACAATAATCAAGAAATACATATGCAGAGATAACCTTTGAAACATCAAGCTCTCTCTACCTGCAATCCATGTGAACAAGCATGTAACCATACATCCCATGCTATGCCTCAAACCCTCACACAACCAACCTGCAAGAGAAGCTGTAAACCTAGCCAAAGACAATAAGCCTTCACTCTTACTACAACAACTACCCTTGTGTTTGTTTTTATAGACAGAAGCTCACACAAATTATACATGTAGTATTGTAATACCATTTTCCCCAATACCATGTGTCTACAAAACCATTGACCACACATTGTATTATTAGTACTAAGTTTTCCTAATTAATCAAATAATCACAAATAAAGTAATTAACCCAATGTTACATACAACAATTACAAGTGGCATCCAAATAAATATCCAATGTGGCTAAACACATCACATGATGCACCACAATTAAATATTTATTTTACATAATAAAATAATACCAATGTTGTCCAAGGTGTACAACACGCTTACTCCAACATTCTCCCACTTGTATACATTGCATAAGGGATCGACATGTAAACTCAAAACATCAAGGGAAACCATCATGTGTGCCCAACATGTACCATATAACCATCCGTTTGCTCCATGTGCTCCAAGATACTTGCAAGAATAATCAAGGTGTCCACCATCTAAAACAAGAATCCCCTCATCCTCCATCTAGCCTCATGAAGAATAAGATTCTCTAAAGAGATGCCACACTAAACTGTCACATAGAAATAAGAAACCTGCATCAACTAATATCCAGACACAAACACCAAATCCAATGGTAAAAAATAGGCTCGAGTAGCTGACAAGAATTAATCATAGCTGAAATAGCAACCATAGGTAGTTGCTAATGCATCAACTAACGATACCTCCAAACTAAGGTATATAAAAGATAACCATTATCAATCAGATATGCACCCTATACTAAGCTTACAAAAGACTTAGCTATCTGTTGACACATGGAAACACTCTTAGATTGTGGCTGATCTGTGTTGGGAGTGAATCTCCAGAGTGAGCTAGCTCTCTTAATGATTTTTCTAAGCTAATTGATTTGTTGGGGAAAAGGGAGAAGAAGAACTAAAATGAAACTCTAAACTCTAAATTTTAATCTAAATGAAATATTTTTACTCACAAACAACCCTTCAAACATAAACTTCCACAACCCCACCTACGAGATTTGACCAAAAAATAATTTATAATAAGGTTCAAATTGAACACAAATTACAACTAGGATCAACATGCAATTTCACAATAAAGAGACATAACAAAGGACAAAACATTGCCACAATGAGACATCAGATCAAAACTACAAAATAGACCAGTAGATGAAAATAGGGAAAACTTTTATATTGAATTGGAAGGAGTACAATGCAAAATAAACTAACTGAGTCAACTACCTGTATACAAACTCTTTGTGTGCTCAAGAGAGAAGAAACAAATGGTATTAACCGACTAAGAAAAAACTTAGTTTTTCTCCTATAAATGCCTCCAACATGATCTCTCCAAAAAAAATTGGAAAAAGCTCCTAATAATAGATATACCAATACATTTTCAAGCTCCTCAGAAAAGCCAAAAATAAGCCCTCAAATTGCCTCTAAACTATGAAAACCAACTGCCAAAAAGATCCTCCTGTGTGGCCCCACCAAAAATCTGCTTTGTCTGCCTAAGTAAACTCAGTTTTTGTCCTCATCTACCTCAAAATAAAGCAAATCCAGAAAGGATATTTGATTTTCTTTAATAGCTTTAACTGCATAAAATAGTTTTGATTTTAAAGCAACTATTATATATCATGATTTGATTTGTTTTTTTACAAATTGATGTGATCATATTTGGCATTTTGCCAAGCATATCCATTACATGGAAATTGATTTTCTATAAAAAATCATAAAAATACGAAGGCATATTATAGTTTTTGCAAAAAATGAAAGGCTTGTGAGGCCTATCTTCTATTTGATCTACAAAAGAAAAATCACCTAAGGCATATGGACTTATCTCATATTTCAAAAGGTTTGCAAATTGTACTAAGGGCATATGACCTATATGTTCTAGTCCATTTTCAATGGTGATATAATGAACCTTTTGAGGCATAATGCCTAGGTAATGAAAAATGTAAAAGGACCTAAGGCTCATAAGATTCTAAGTCATGACACTAGGCATGTAAGGGCACCACGACTAGGCATTAATCAATTCATTTAAAAATGAAAATAATGTGATAAAAACACCACACGATCCTAGGGCATTTCGAGCAAAACAAAACCTAGCCCTAACATTGCGGGTCATTTGCATTTTGCAACTTTGGTGATGAAGTTCTCTACCCTACAACCACCATTGATGAGGGTTTGGAGTTGTTTCCCTTCAATCCTTGTTATCTTTGAGCACTCATGGTGAAAATTTTCTCAAAGGAACACCAAGGTAAGTCATTATGAACCTTGAATCTGATATTTCCCTTCATCTTCCTGTAGATCTGGCCCTATAGGCTGCAACCAAGACTCATTTCTAATGCAATTTCATCTTATTCTATCTTTTGTCACATTACATTTTCTTGGCACCATGAGATTACTAGTTTGAGCTTTCAGCAACAACGTGTTTGCAGTCCCAAAATGATCTTCTGAGTAAGCTTCACCTTTTATGCTTTGCCTCTGTAAAAAGGTATGCAGAAAAAGACTTCTGTAGTTGAGAGGTCACGGCCCTATAACTATTTCTGGGGATTTTTAATCACTATTTATGAGCTCGAAAGTTTCCTTTTATTTACTCTGCATCTGTTCTCCTTTACCTAAACACTAGGTCACGGATTTATAGAGTTCTTGACATTAAGCTTGAATACCTTTCTACCCTCTGCATTTATGATTTTCTGATGTGAATCATCCATTCTTTGTATAGTTGGTGCAACTTGAAAGCTCTTCCTTTTTCAGCACAAAAACAAAACATTACTTTCTATTATACAGGGCCATGGCTGTAGTTGTACAAAATGGTTCCCTTTGAAGGATGTTGAAACCATAAACCTCTGACAATGACCTTGATGCCTTGAATTGGAAAGGTCTCTGCTTCGCTGACAATTCCATCAATTTGATCTAAGTGAACAATTGGATTTTTGAGTTATCAATGCCATTAGAGGCATCATTTTCCAATGAAAACAAATGAGAACTTTTTAAAGGTGAAACTTCAAACACTTTGATTGAATTTTCTGTGGTGACAACTCAATTTCTAACTTAGATGAACTATTCTTTACTACCCCGGGGTTTTAGGATTTAGGTTCTGATCAACTAGCCTGCTAGAAATTGAAGACAACCACTTGGAAGATAGGAAAATTAGTTCAGGGTTGTATTACAGTAGAGAAAAGATAGGATGGAAGGAGAATTTGAAAAGATCTACTAATAACTCCTTGAAACACTACTGCTACTCTTTGACAACCCTTAAAAATTGCATTGAACCCCCTTTCAAAGACCATCTTTTAATCGCATGGGTTGAGAAGATAGATGGCAAGAACACTAGGAATGTGCACCAATTTTTCTTTATCACTTTAAAGTGCTGGCAAAAATCACTTAAGCTTCTCCCTAGTTTTAATCATAGTTGGCATTATCTCATGTAGCTGCACCTTCCTTTCTATATGCACTTGGTATATGTTGTATTAAATTTGTAACCATATGTGCTACTTTCTGTAGCTATCTCTAATGACTGTCCAATATTTCTTTGATGAAAGAAGGCTATATTCTCCTTTTGCATCTCTTGTAGATGAATTTGGGTTTTGAGACTTTATTTCTTCCACCATTTTGGTGAAGTGCATCTAATATCTTGAGCTTGTACAGTCATGTACTTATGTGCTTCATTTGCATATTGTAATCACAATTCACATGTTGTTCTTGTATATTTGCTATTCCTATCATACATTATTTAAGGCTGAGGTTCCTGTATACATTTGGCATGACTATATTTAATTTGTATCATGGCATGTTTGTGTATAGTTTATAACTGTATCTTCATGACATTAGTTTGACTATACTACAGTTGATTATGAAGGTTATATGGTTGTCCATGCGTTTGATCAATAATTTGATACTATACTCATAGCATTAATCACTATAGCTGCACTTGTACTTTTGGTATTACTTCTCCTTGATAGGTGGTTGTCATATTTAATTTGTTCTGACTATGATTTGTAATTTCCTTATGACAACTTAACACTATGAGCACACTTATCTCTCTGTTTTCAAACGTATTGTATCATGCATAATTTAGGAGTATGCTATGCCTCGAGAAAGATTATCCTTCACCTGTACCTTGCATCTTATCTCATGTACTTGTGGTTGGCTATCCACATTATGTGGATGAAAGCATTGTGGCTATTCTAATGATAATGTTTATAATTCATTCACAACCAAAGTGATAATTAGCTGTCTCACTTCTGCCTTGGACTGCTCCCTACTATATGAACATTGTATGTCATCACCATACTCTTATTGTTCCAACTAAGCAAATATTCCATCACTTATGATTGTGATATCTATCACCTGACCATTATATGTGATGGAATATTTTCTTAAAGTTAGAAATGCTTATACTCTCTCAATATACATATCATGATTTTGGGCAGCCTCGAATGAGTTCACTATCATGTTTGAGATGATAATTATGAATGATTAATGGCCTTGAGGCTCTTACAAACACTTCTATGAATTACTCTTTTAGTTGGAATGTTCCCCTTTGCACAGTGTGAATGATTACTCTTATCCTATTCCCCTTGAAGCTCAGGGGCAGCATACTGAGCTCTACCCTTGTGGGAGCCTCATTTTACACCACATGCCGATGTGTCTTCAAATAGCTACATGAATTATCCTATACCTGCACATGAAACAAACATGTTAGATAGAATCAATGAAGTACAATGATTGTTTCATCTTCAACTCCTCTCTATGTGAATGGTGTATATCTGATTCAATGCATCATAGGCAGTGCATTATATCATTTGCTGATGAAGTACATAGTGTAAACCATATCTAGAGCTCTAACAAGTTTTCTCCCAATTTTGCAGGCTCTTGTTGGAGATCAGGAGCAAGGATAGAAGGCATCAAAGACCAACATCAAACATATCAGGCAATGATGGATATGCTTCTCACTATATGCTATTTTCTCTTTCCATCTTCAATTGTGTAGTGCACTTTCTATGTCTATGTTGGCTCAGCTATACCCATGGCTTGTGTGGTTCATTGATCTATTATGTTTCATTCAATGCAATGTTTATTTCTTTTATGTATTTCATTTATAAAATGAATAATCATTGTAGTGAAATGAAATAATTTGTCTCTTATGCACCTTTCTGCAAGTGAATGATAATTAGAAATTCTTTTCTTTTGTTGAACAACTAAACTACAATATCACTAAACTATTTCCACTATGCAAATAACTTATAGAAAAAAATGTTAACCCTTCACTCTAAAAATATATTTGATGTACCAGCTCTACCAATTTGAGCTGTAAGTGAAAAATGGTAACAATAACAAGTAGACCTTATGCCATCAACATATCCAACTCAAGTCACAATGATAACAAGTCCCTATATATAGTCAACCCTACATAAAGAAGTCTTCCAAGGTAACAACACAAAGCATGTGATAATCAAACCTCAAGACACTCCATACTGCAACATAATGAGAATGTCCAACAAAGGAATCATATACAACATAGAACTCCCAGTACATGAGTAAATGTCAAATCTGAAAATAGATTAAGGCATCCAAAGATCCACTAATAGCATGCACATAGAAGATGTGGATGAATCTTATATCACACAGTGTCAAAGAACATACACATAGATATGCAAAATTTGCAAACTAAATAGCTACAATATAACTCTCCTCAAGTCCACATCTCTCCCAAATCCTCCACATCATAAGAGAAAGAGTTCAAAGAGATTCAAAATCTCTATACACATCTCAACTCCAATGTCATGTGAATATAAATATCTAGGAGGAAGAATAAGACCAATCAAGAGAGAACTTACAAATCATAACCATGTCCTTCTATCCACACTAATGTGTTATAGCTGTGAAAAGTATGATCTCCTTTACAACCTCAAAACAAGAAGCCTCCACAACATCCAACAACAAGATGCAATCCTCTCAAACCAAAAGGTAGATCAAACTCATAACCATCCTGAATAACAGGAAAAAGCCCAAAGCCACTAACCATCTCCATTACATACAATGATCTCATATGAATTCGGGATCAAACATAATGAGATAACTAATGATATCCATGCATCTACTCCTCAAGCAAGTCCTCACAACCATAATCCATAGCTCAATATTCAAGCACGAGAAGATAAGACACAAATGAAGAATGCATTTGAAAATTAGGTGGGCATACCTATCAAATCATTCACCTCCAAGTGGACCAAGAATAGGGATGAGATTGATCCTCCAGGATGCACCAAGACTTGAAGGCTCTCTCCAATAACAATCTCCTCAACATGTCCATGTTAGACTCACATCCAACCAAGGTGTAGGGTCCTCAGTCTTGCTATTAAAATCCTCATAAAAGAGTAACCTATCAATACATGCATCTAATCCAAGAGAACTCAAGCATCATCTAAGTATCCAAGTATCCATGAGTACCTCCATGATCAATCCATGCTAAACTCCCAATGCAAAACTGCACCATCATGAAGCTCTCAAGAACATGACCAATGTACCCAATACCAAGAGAACCATTAAGATCATTGTCAATGCTCCAACTACAGAATTAGGAGCCCAATCATAGCACCATGATCTAATCATCTCCTCAAAGGAAGATCTATGTCTCATAAGACCACATCCTGTCTCAAGAGAACCTATATCATGTCAACACTCTAACACATGATCAAGAGTAAACCATGACACAATACCAAACATCCTATGAACAAGGACCCCCTGTCAAAACTAACAAACCATAACCAACACCTCAACCAAAGACTCCAAGAGCCCTCCATGGTACCAAGATGTCAACATCTCCAAACACATGAAGATAACCATATCTTGCCAAAGTTCCCATTGAAGTGTGATACCGAGTTGTACATGGAAATAACATAACATCAAACCATCAAACCCATCACTATCAAAAGCTCCCATTGAAACCTGTAACCAAGCTATCCATGAAATCATGATAACCATCTCCTACATGAAGATCATCCATGGCCCCAAAACAATCAAGGAATCCTGCTGTAATGACACATCTCCCAAAAGGTTGAGTAAACCATAATCTCCAAAACTAAGAATATGAACAAAACCTGTAAACCAAACATCAATCAACCACCACCAAAACTGCACCTGTAAAACAATCATGTCATGCCAAAGTCCCAACAAAACAAGGAACATCCATGACACCATGATCATCACCCAATGTACCTACACCAAACTCCCGTCAAGTCTCACACAACTGTATCATATAGTCAACAAACATAGGCCCCATATCATGACTGTATTAGGTAATACCATCTCTCTCTATATCTCAAAATTACAAGCATTCAATGTAACATGTGACTAACCCAAGCCACAAATCAGAATTTGCATCAACACTAAAACATTTATGGGCATAGATAAATCACATCCAAGTCATAAATGCAACATGTAAGCTTAGACAACCTACAACATTGTATAACTTGTAGATCTCACAATGCAACATGCAAACTCAACAATACATGTACAATTCTTTCAACCAAGGATAATTAGAGATAAGCTTGTCAGTCTGTAATAAATTAAACACTAAATCATCGCATATTTGATTTGCCATCAACTTAGAATCACCAAATGTCAAAGGAACCAAAATGTGCTCAACCTAGTTAGGCTATAAAACTAGCCCTGTGGCTGCTAGGTGGCCAGCTGGTAGCGGTGGTGCACCAATGATGCCTGGGTGGTGTCCTAGTGGCGAAGTAGTTGCGGATTTCAACTAAAGTTTGAAAAGGTTTAAATTTCACCGTATGAAAGTTTATGAAAATTTTAACATTTTTAAATGTTTTTAACCCCAAAAAGGGGTGGGCTTCCAGGATGGCTCCTCAGACTGGCCGAGACCCCTGGACTAGTGCTGGACCGGGCTTAAAGCCCGTCGGCTTGTCGGCTAGGGCCAACCGGTCGGAGCCTGCTAGTCAATAGGGGAAATGCCGCTATGGCTTAGCCAGGCCGTGCTTGCCAGGGGACCCCCTTGGTATGGGGGTCTACAGACCCCATATGAAGAGTCAATGCCCCAGAATTTTTTTTATTAAAAAAATATACAAACCTTTAAAAAGTAACAACGATGCATATTTTTTAAAATCATTTTGCATATTTTGTACCCAACTGCACAGATTGTACTCGACTACACCGACGGTACTTGTGTGACGTACAGATTCCTTCTAGATTCCCTACAAGATTCCCTAGGGCACAAAATAGGGCAAAATTTTTACTATCTCTGAACATAGGCAAATTATATGTTTTTCTTTACCTGTGATAGCTCTTAAATCCAATGATAGGGTCTATTTTTGCCCAGGAGGCTTTCTGCAAAAGCTGACCTCCAAAACCCTCCATACAAAGAGCTCAAATAAAAAACATGCATGCCAAATGTCCATGAAACCCTAGATCTACAACAACCCAAGTCTGCAAATAGCCTTGTAACCATGAAAATGCCTTCATTCCTTCCATGCAAAGCCATGGATTCCACTATACAAAAAAAATTGAGTCATAGCTAGGGTTATAAAACATGGATTTCCTCCCAAATCATGGCAACCAAGCTCTAATACAAAATGCTGGAAATACATAGCCATAGAGATAAAAATTTCTCATAACCCAATAAGAGATTCAATGTGCAATAAACCAAAAATACACATGCAAAAGAAATAGACAATCATAGGTCATCAATGGTGACACAGCATATACCCTGGGAAAACCCTCATAGAGGGAAAAACCCAACCTCCAAAACATGCATCTCTCATATATTATTCAATAATAATCAACAAATACATATGCAGAGATAACCTTTGAAACATAAAGATTTCTCTACCTGTAATACATGTGAACAAGCATGTAACCATACATCCCATTCCATGCTTCAATCCCTCATACAATCAACCTACAAGAGAAGCTACAAACCCAACCAAAGACAATAAGCCTTCACTCTTACTACAACAACTACCCTTGTGTTTGCTTTTATAGACATAAGTTCACACAAATACAACATGTGGTATTGTAATACCATTTTCCCCAATACCATGTGTCTACAAAACCATTGACCCCACATGTGATTATTAGTACTAATTTTTCCCAATTAATCAAATAATTACAAATAAAGTAATTAACCAAATGTCACATACAATGATTACAAGTGGCATCCAAATAAATATCCAATGTGGCTAAACACATCACATTATGCACCACAATTAAATATTTATTTTATATAATAAAATAATACCAATGTTATGCAAGGTGTACAACACACCTACTCCAATAGTATTTGTAGTCACCCTTGTAGACATGTATGCAAAGTGCAAAAGCATAGAAAAGGCATTTGAACAGTTTGACATGACACCTCATTAGGTAAGGCATCTGCTAGGAAAAAATGAATAAACAATCATAGAGTACATTTGATCCATATGGTAAAACTAGATTGATGAGATGAAGAAAAAATAATAAGAATGATGAAGGTCTAGGAAGATTGAAGAAGTGGAAACATCAAATTTGTGAAGTTGCATAATTGCAATAAATTTGACAGCATTGCAACAATTTGACAAGATTACAAATAGAACTTATCTATTACTAAAATGGATATATTTTGATAATTTATGATTTGAAATGATATATTTTTGAGGAATTTGAGGCCTGTCATCTTGGCTTATAGATTTGTGAGGCTAGAAAAAATGAAATTTATGATGTTGTAGCTCTATGATAATTTTCTCAAATGTTGTAGTTACAACTACCCTATGAGACATGTATGCAAAGTGTCGAAGCATAGACAAGGCATGCAAACTATTTGAAATGATGCCTCAAAGAAATATTGCCTCATGGAATGCAATGATTGCAAGATATGCACAAAATATTTTTTTGATAAGGCTTTAGAAACTTTCAAGCAAATGCAATTGGCGGGTGTAAAGCCAAATTCCACAACCTTGTCTAGCATCCTCCTTGTCTATGCTCAAATGGGATCCTTAGAATAGGGTATGGACATCCATAAATAGATAAAGGATATGGGAATTTTGTCAGATGTTGTAGTTGTAACTACCCTATGAGGCATGTATACAAATTTTAGAAGCATAGACAAGGCTTGTGAACTATTTGACATGATGTCTCAAAGAAATGTTGTCTCATGGAATGTAATGATTCCAAGATATACACAAAATGATTATTTTGATAAGGCTTTAGAAACTTTCAAGAAAATGCAATTGGTGGGTGTAAAGCCAAATCCCTCAACCTTAGCCAACATCCTCCTTGTCTATTCCCAAATGGGATCTTTGGAACATGGTATGGACATCCATCAAAGCATAAAGATATGGGAATTTTGTCAGATGTTGTAGTTGCAACTTCCCTATGATACATGTATGCAAAGTGTGAAAGCATAGACAAGGCATGTGAATTATTTGACATGATGGTTGAAAGAAATGTTGTCTCATGGAATGCAATGATTGCAAGATATGCACAAAATGGATTTTTTGATAAGGCTTTAGAAACTTTCAAGAAAATGCAATTGGTGGGTGTAAATCCAAATTCAACAACCTAGCTAACATCCTCCTTGCCTATGCCAAAATGGGATCTTCAAAATAGGGTATGAACATCCATCAAAGCATAAAGGATATTGGAATTTCATCAAATGTTGTAGTTGCAACTACCCTATGAGACATGTATGCAAAGTTTGGAAGCATAGACAAGGCATCTTAACTGTTTGACATGATGCCTCAAAGAAATGTTGTCTCATGGAATGCAATGATTGCAAGATATGCACAAAATGGATTTTTTGATAAGGCTTTAGAAACTTTCAAGCAAATGCAATTAGTAGGTGTAAAGCCAAATTCTACAATCTTATCCAACATCCTCCTTGCCTATGCAAAAATTAGATATTTGGAACACAATATGGACATCCATCAAAGCATAAAGGATATGGAAATTTTGTCAGATGTTGTAGTTGCAACTACCCGATGAGATATGTATGCAAAGTGTGGAAGAATAGACAAAGCACATAAATTGTTTGACATGATGCCTCAAAGAAATGTTGTCTCATGGAATGCAATGATTGCAAGATATGCACAAAATGGTTTATTTGATAAGGCTTAGGACAATTTCAAGAAAATGTAATTGGTGGGTGTAAATCCAAATTCCACAACCTTAGCCAACATCCTCCTTGTCTATGCCTAAATGGGATCTTTGAAACAGGGTATGGACATCCATCAAAGCATAAAGGATATGGGAATTTTGTCAGATGTTGTAGTTACAACTACTCTATGAGACATGTATGCAAAGTGTGGAAGCATAGACAAGGCATATGAACTTTTTGACATGATGCCTCAAAAAAATGTTGTCTCATCGAATGCAATGATTGAAAAATATGCACAAAATGGATTTTTTGATAAGGCTTTAGAAACTTTCAAGAAAATGCAATTGGCAGGTGTAAAGCCAAATTCCACAACCTTAGCCAACATCCTCCTTGCCTATGCCAAAATGAGATCTTCGAAACAAGGTATGGACATCCATCAAAACATAAAGTATATGGGAATTTTGACAGATGTTGTAGTTGCAACTACCCTAGGAGACATCTATGCAAAGTGTGGAAGCATAGACAAGGCACATGAACTATTTGGCATGATGCCTCAAAGAAATGTTGTCTCATGGAATGCAATGATTGAAAGATATGCTCAAAATGGAATTTTGCAAAAATCTTTTAGAAACTTTCAATCAAATGAAATTGGCACTTGTAAAACCAAACTCCATAACCTTTGCAAGCATCCTCCTTTCCTATGATAAAATGGGATCTTCGGAACAAGGTATGGACAACCATAAAAGCATAAAGGATGTAGAAATTTTATGAGATGTTGTATTTGCAGTTGCCCTTATAGACATGTATCCAAAATGTGGAAGCATAGACAAGGTGTGTGAACTGTTTGACATGATGCCTCAAAGAAATGCAGTCTCATGAAATGCAATGATTGCAAGATATGCACAAAATGGATTTTTGAAAAGGATTTAGAAAATTTCAAGAAAATGCAATTGGCACATGTAAAACCAAGTTCCATAACCTTTGCAAGCATCCTCCCTACCTATGCCAAATTAGGATCTTTAGAACAAGGTATGGATAGCCATCAAAGGAAGAAGGATATAGGAATTTTGTGAGATGTTGTATTTGCAGCTACCCTTGTAGACATGTATATAAAGTGTGGAAGCATAGACAAGGCATGCGAACTATTTGACATGATGCTTCAAAGAAATGTTGTCTCATGGAATGCAATGATTGCAAGATATGAACAAAATGAATTTTTTGATAAGGCTTTAAAGAAACTTTCAATAAAATGCAATTGGTGGGTGCCAAGCCAAATTCCACAACCTTATCCAACATCCTCCTTGCCTATACCAAAATGGGATCTTAGACCAAGGTGTGGAAAACCATCAAAGCATAAAGGATATAGGAATTTTTTCACATGTTGTAATTGTAGCTGCCCTTTTAGACATGTATACAAAGTGTGGAAGCATAGACAAGGTGTATGAACTATTTGACATGATGCCTCAAAGAAATGTAGTCTCATGGAATGCAATGATTGTAAGATATGCACAAAACGTATTTTGCAAGGATGTTGTCAAAATATTTGAATTAATCAAACCATACTTGACATATATATTGAATTATAATTGAACATAATATTTCATCTTCATTTCATGGAAACATTGAAGAACACGTATGCAATATCAAAAATTTTAAGCATGATACAATATATCTATCCTATAACCATAATTGATCATCATATTATATTTAATGTAAAATGTCATATACATAATGTCATGAAAATAACATATAGTGTATATATAAAGCCATGAAGGCATGTACAAATAAAGCTATACATTCATATACAAAGATATACATTGGTAAAATACAAAAGTATGTATACAAAGCCATATAGGCCTCATACAAAAAATGTCCCAAAATCAAATTTCCTATGAACTACTATCAAATAATCGACATCCCTTGCTTGGCCATGAAGATGGAGAGTCAATTAGTGACTCATCCTCTCTCTTCCATAGACTAGACCTCTTCAATGGAGATTTTTGAAGCTCCACCTGTTAATACAATCAAACAGTATCCACATTAATATAGAAAACATGAAATATATAACATGGCATATGTAATCAACCACTTACCTCTAGCTAGTGATCCCCCTCGATAATATTTTCTCTCTTCATCTGTAGTTGGACAAGTTGGAGTTGTGACCTCCTGTGAGAAGCATGAAGAAGCAAAATTAAGAAATGTGAATATCATTTATGTACATTAAATGACATGAGATAAAAAAAGAAATATAAAATGACATTTACATGTTATTGGCTCATACCTTAGTCAAAGGATCTATAGACAAAACAACTTTAGCAATGCACACCTCTGTTGACTAATGAAGATGAAGAGGAGTCTCCATATTCAACATCTGAAAATATAGTTCAAGGTTATTTGACCAAAATAGATACATAACATTATTTAAATGCATAATGATTACAGATGGTAAAATTTACCTCAATGAAAGTGCATCTACATGGAGGGGACCAAGGAAATCATGGTGGTGGTGGTGAAGTTCCCTGTTCATCATCAAATTGACACTGAATTTAAGATTACCATTGATATATGCACTATATTTACAATTTTGTGATAAATTACATACCTGTTGATTGGACCTCCTCTCATAACCTTGCATTGGATGGCTAATAGATGCGGAATGAATACTTTGACCATAGAATTTCATAGTGAATACAATTACATGTACATTAATTTTGACTTATAATATAGATACTCATATATAATTAATTAGAAATTTAAAATACAAATTATATATTAAATCAAGTTGAACCTTGTAAAAAATTACTTGGGAGTCAATACCAAACATTTCCTGTAAGATGACATTTGTGAGGGAAATATCATCCAATATGGATGTGTCCATCATTGGATGTTGCCCCTACGTTATAGCATCCTGACACTCTACAACATCATCTAGATTGCCTACATGGCGAGAGTCCTAGGTCCCATAATCACATAAATTCCACATGAACTGTAAAGATGTGGGGACCAACGACGCCTACTTCTCTCACCCTCATCAGCCTGGGTAAGATCATTGCCATGTTGTGCCAGAGACTGGGTGAGAGAACTCAATGAATGTAGTGTCTCTACCTCAATGCTCTCCTTCAAAGTTGAAGGGAGTGAGATATATGCTAGCCTCATGAGGGGTCTAGGTACACAGTTCTAGTCTCAATTTACCCCTGTCTATCTTGCACAGAGCCACCACCTCTACCCTAGATCGAGCCTGAATGTCGAAGTAATTAGGAATCTAGTTGAGGACGAACTCATAATAGAGTTTCCTTAGGAAATATTGCAGCACCTCATTGTTATTACAAGGAGGTTCATCAAAGACTGTGTACCATCTATCCCACAAGGTTTTGGATATACAATTGTGCACACACCAATGAAGCAGGAACCATTTGCAACTCTCTTCTAGTCTTTGGCTAGTTTTAGGATTGATAAAATGTGCACACAATTGAGATTTCATATTTTTTTTGTCCTTAACTTGTTTGTAAGAAAATTTGTCAGCATAGTATTGCCGACTCCTCTATCTATAGTTCTTCTATTTAGTGATTTGGTTTGTCACCAATTCAATATGAGAAATAATGACCTCTAATGACTTGGCAAGGACTCTTCTATGATTGGTTCTTGCATTTGGAGTATTTAATGTTTCAATTAGGGTTTCAAGTTGTATTTTGTTTTCTTCAATTTTCCCTAAATAGTTTTCTTGTATGCCTCTTTGATGGTGAGGACATCAAGATGGGGGGTTTTGAGGGTTCTCCTCAGCTTGAGGGGGGTTGTATTGAGCTCCCTCTACTAGATTAGGGTTTTGTGGAGCCATATTGGTTGAAAATTCAAAATCAAAATGCAATCAAAACATTGAAAAACTAACAATTTCATTTCAAATTCACAAAAACTAACAAACCCTACCTTTTTTAGCTACTACACTCTACACCTCACACACGACATCCTCTGGACTGGGATTGGTAAGGTGGCATGGTGAATTTATTGATTCTCCTTTGAAATTGATCAAACATGCTCATAGAATAGCAGAGGTGAAACCTGTGTGACAAATTTTGCAAATGAGGCTATGGGTTCCACTTTTTATTGTTTTATTTTGACAAAATAAAATGTGAGCATGTTCTAATGTGCTCACATTTTAGGGTCAGTAATACCAATCCATAATGTGAGCACATTATAATGTGCTCACATTATAGGCTCAGTAATACTGAGCCATAATGTGAGCACATTATAACGTGCTCACGTTATAGGCTCAGTAATACTGAGCCATAATGTGAGCACATTATAACATGCTCACATTATTGCTCTTATAGGGCAAAAAAGTGGTTGTGGCCACTTTTTGGTCCCCCATCTTTGTACACTTACCCTTTGCTCTGTACTCCATTTTGAGATTTACCTTGGTGATTACCATACCTTGGACTTGCACATCCTCTCAAAGTTTGAGTTTTTGGAACCTGACGTTGTTGCCTCTGTGTATACCTTCTTTGCCATTGTGGAACCTCCTGAGTACTATCCGGTCGTGGAATCCTACGCACTTGTGAACTATTCCTTTGTAGAGTCTGAGGCTCATAAGGTTGGAAGCAAAGAGTCTCTGCACATGAGTGAGGTGACCATTTTTCAAAATTACGAACATTGGGGGCCCACTCCATTTCAAAAAAATTTGTGAACTTTTTTTTGGATACTTGTGGGGCATTGTTATTATCATGACCTCCTTCTCTTGTTTGGAGATCACACATTGATATACTACTATGCTTTCATATTCATATTTTATAAGGTATCATTGACCATGTTTCAACATGTTGACTTTATTACATGACACTTACATTATGGTAGTTACATAATACAACTATTACAGTAGCACATTTATATCGTACTTCCATACCTATATCACAAATCATCTATATACTCTTATACAATATTACACTTATAGGACTTATCTTTTGTATAAGACTTGTCCTCATACTTGGGTGTAGATTTTGGGGAAAAATCTTTTTGTCCCTCATTTTTCCATGTGCTTTGATGCTTAATCCTTTTCACACACTAGGGCCAACACATTGTAATATTTGGTCATTTTACACTCTCCTCTCCTCAAATAGTATCCATAATGATGTGTGCATGCAATTTGAGGGGGGCATATTAAATTCTTTTATGGTTTCACTAGGCCTTCTATGTATAGATTGAGGGAGCCACACAAATTCTAACTCCTTGACAACCTTATGCGTGGGATAATCATTTTTAAATTTTGTTGGAATTGATGTTGTGTAGATGAAGGGGGGCACATTAAATCAAAGTCATAAAAAAACCTACACACATTTTTTCTCCCTGTCTCAAGTTGTATAGATTGAGCAGTCAAATTGGTTCCAATCACTTAACAATCCTAGCAACTTGATGCTAACTCCTTTTTCATCTACTTCACATGGTTTTATGGGGGAAAACTTAGTGACATCCACATGATTACTCCTCTTTTGTTATTTTTCACAATGAAATTAAAGTGGAAACAAGTTCATGCTATGTAATATGTGTGTGATTTTAAGGATCATGTTAGTATGGGTGCTACTAATTCCTTGTTGTTCTTTTATGTTTAAATTTGTAGATGTGACCTTAGAATAAACATGGAGAAAGAAAGGTTCACCTTTAAAAATTCCATCCTTTTGCAATATTGTTGTCACTTTATTTAAGGTATTATTTTACTTTAGAATGCATGACTCATGTTGATGCAGTGACATTTTTCAACATACATGACTAATGACCAACCATGTCAAAGTTTTTAAATTTAAAATTTATGTTACCTTTTAGTCTAGAGTTGTTTGATGTGCCTACTAACTACATTTACACCCCAACTAGAATAGGTATAATAGGTAGGTGAATTAAAATCCTTCCTAGGTTATTTTCCTAAGAAGGGTGATTAGTTGGTACCCAAATTAAAGATATGGGAGGGATTTTAAACTTGAAGAGAGGTGCCAATATTTAAGATCCAATTTTTGGTGCTCATATAATGAGTGGAAAAGTTTGGGGCTTTTCTTTTTCTAGGATTGCATCTAGAAAAGTTTTGAGAAGGGAAGGTGTGTGACATAAAAGAAGCTAGAGAGGACAGAAAAGAGGAATGCAAGGAAGGAAAAATATCCTACCACTCTCTTGACATGGAAAAGCCTATCTATTTCAAGATGTATAGTAGAGAGTTACATGAAAGAAGAGATAAGGAACATTGCACAACCATGTAGTAGGTGATAATATATAGAGGCTCTAGATCATAGAATTTGAAGAGACTTAAATCTATGTTGTGGGTGTGGACAACTAGAGTGCATGGGAGAGAGCGAAGAAAGGAAGTAGAAGTGATAGTGTGTAGGCTTATGGGGACAAGATAGTCTAGATGTGGGGCTCGAGGAGGATCCTTGGGTGAGAAATAAGGATAAAATAAGAAAACCTTAAATGAGTGGTGATTTGCCATTATCTATAGGAGAGAATTTTTTCCTCATGTGTAGGAGAGAGGAAGTCAATGAAGGAAGATGAGATTTAGGAAGAAGAAAGGATCTTAGAGAAAGAAAATTTAGGAAATCAAGGCTATGAGTAGGGCTACCATAGGGGAAGTGTCAATTCCCCATTCAAATGAATTTGTTAAAAATATATGTAGTTATACTATCTATATCTTAGTCATTGTAATGTTCATATGAAATCATTATTCTAATATTGCTCAATGTGGTGCTCATGTTGGGTATTATTTTTATGTGTGATTTAGACCACTTCCTTGTTAAATGCTTTTTTGCATGTTTGTGATGATGGGTGTTTTCACACGTTGTGTGTTGAGAAAGAGTATATGTATGCATTTGTGTATGTCATTTGTAATTTGTAGTGATAGGGTAGAGTATAGAAGCTAATTTTAGTCCCCTACAACAACTTGGCACTAGGTGTGGGTCTATAGGAGAGTGTTGAGAAACTATAGGATTACCTACAACAAAAAATCTTCCAATTTTATTGAAGGATACAAATATTACTTGTAGCAATACAACCTTCCTTTGAATACAAGTGTGTGGAGTTGATTGATTTATTGTGTTGCTAGTTGGGTGGTGCCATTACCATGGTATTAGAGTGGGCTACGTCTTTGGAGGAAAGTGTATTATGAGATTTCAAGTTGTTCAAAGCCTAGAATAAAGGTAGTGGTTCATGTAAAGAACGAAGAACGTGTGTCCCTATAGAAAAGATTAAGTTGAAAATGATAAGATTAAGGACAACAAAATGCCACCAAGAAGGAAAAGAGCGATAAAGAGTGCAACAATAACAAGAGATGCAAGTAAGATTGACGAAGTGATGAAATCTATAAGGAAAGTACAAAAGAGGATGGATGTCCTCAAAGGTGGCAAGATGGGAGGTCATGCTTGTGAAAGTGTAGACAGTGGCAGTGAAGATGAAGGAAGAGTTGGAGTAGAAACTAGCATAAAGGAGAAGTTTGGGGCTATACGAAGGCCTTGAGGGAAACTAAGGCAAGGTTAGAAGCCCTATCGAATGAAGAGAGAAGAAGCCACGGGCATGCAATAGTCATCCCAGCAAAGGGGAAAAAATGAGAACTAAAAAATAATAGAAGAGGATTAAGTACATTGCCTTGAGATTAAGTACAATAGGATTCCCAAGGTGATGCATGTAAAAGTAGTGAAGGAATAATTTATGTGTGAGACTGCAAGGGTGATGGAGAAGGTTGCCAAGGAGTTGCAAGTGGATGCAACTCAAGTGCTACAAGTAAGAACAAAAAAAGAAGATGAGGTAAATGAATTGTTTATTGCTACAAGTGTGGGATGTAAATTTGTAGCATTATATTGTCCTTGAAGGGGCAAAAAATTGTTGTGGATATAGTACAACCAAATATGAAGAAAGGAGAAAAGATAACAACTGCAAGAGAAGAGAAAAATGAGCAATGGATGCTCAATTCAGTCTAAAAAAATTAAAATGACCATGAGGACACAATGGATAATAGTGAAGGAATGGAGAAAGCATGGTGCAAGGAAGTGCCAATGGAAAGTAAAGATTGCCAATATGATATTTCTATCAATTTTTGTGTAAGGAAAGTAGTGTTATGTCCAATGGCAAACAGGAAGGTGATGAAAGAGAAGGTGCAAGGAGATTAAGAATAAAAAGGTTGATGGATAAATGGTTTGAATCTACCATGTGAGAGGAGTCGAGTCCAAAAGAGGAGATTACACTAGAGGAAGAAGAACCACTCAATCAAATATTAGCAAATGATGTAAAAGAAGAGAAGAATAAGAACGAAGAAAAAATAGGTGAGGAAGAAGAGGAGTATGATCTTTTGAATAAATGTAGAGCTTCTTATGATAGTTTATTTATCCCATGTGTACCAATGAGGAAAGATGATTTTACAAGGTGAACTAAGAGGTTTGTGCTAGCGGAAGATAGCAAGTATTCTGGGTATATGAAGGAAATTTGGCAACATACTAGGTAAGAGAGAAAGAATAGAAGTGGCTTGTATTAAAAGCACATACATTGAATAAAAATGCAAGATTTTAGATGCAAGAAACAAGGTCTATGATTTGTAATGTAGTCTAGTTTTGACAGCGAATAGGGGCTCACAATATCTATAGCCCTAATAGTTTGATATAGGGGAATCGTACACACACTAACAAATAGCCATGCCAAAATTTTTAAATTCAAAATTTATCATAGCTTTCAATAAAGCGTTGTTTGAGATGCCTACTAACTACATTTTTCCCTATCCAGAACACATACAAGAGATAGGTGAATTCAAATCCTTCCTAGGCTATTTTCTTATGAAGGATGATCAATAAGTGCTGAAATTATAGATTTGGGACATGATTTTAATCTTGAAGAGAGGTGTCAATGTTTAAGATAGGATTTTTGGCACTCATACAATGAGGGGAAAAGTCTAGAGAATTCCTATTGGCAGGATTGTATTTGGAAAAGTTTTGAGAAGGGAAGGCATGTGATGTGTGTTGTCCACATTTTTCAACCTTGAAAATTTTAAACTTTCCCGGAACTATCATATATCATTAAATCAATTCACACCTGTATTATTCGCCCTTTGGAGTCACATTTGCCATCTCAATCTAGTTGGAATATTATTGTTTCACCTCACTCTTGGAGTGTCCCATGTTGTCTTATAACATTAATGTGCTTCAAAGCATAGTCATAGTAAGCTGGTTGCAGATATAAAGAGAAGTTGCTTCTTGGTTTTCTTTGTATGTCATTTGATAGAGCACATGTCAGGGCATTATATGAAGTTTTAAATACAAACCTTGAGTCTCTTGGGAGAATGATGCTGTGTAGAGCAACTGTTGTGGTGACACACTTACTTGACACAATAAGAAATGTGATTTGATTTTCAAGAGTGCACAAAGGCTCGATTGTTGAAAAAGAATGAACTGCTCACCAAGCAACCCCATTTGAAATATTTATATTCTTCCTCGAGCCATGTCCAATGGTCCTTGACTGGGAGTTAATTCATTATCTAATTCAGGTGGTGCATATCAGGCATGGTGTATTTTCTTCTCCTCACATTTTAGTTGCTACAGAGACAAATCCAACTAAGCAATTACTTGTGGTATTGCAAGAGAGTTCTTGATGCTACTGTAAGAGAATATTACAAATTTTGATCCATCCATCTCTCATTTTGTTCTCCTTCAATGCACCTGTTGAGCCAACACTGTTAGATGCAACTTCAATATCAGAAAATCATATCCATTGGTTGGGTGCCTATTTCAGTATTGTCATCTTCTATAACATGATCATAGTGCAAAGGCGCTACATGGGCTATCGAATTGTTGATGGTGCAATGCCAATTTGAAACCTTTGCCACTTTATAAATAACATGAAATGATCACAAGGTATGTATGCTGTGGTGGATAATGTGTGCAAATTGTGAAAAGGCAGACAAAACCGCGACCTTCAGTGATTTCAAAAGAATAGCCATGATAGTCAGATAGGCACTAAATGGATCTGTTGGAAAAGGCTCGAAACGTCAAGTAAATGCAATTTGGCAGCCATAATGCCATTGTTTGGAACTTCGCCAACTTTCTCTAAGAAGATCTCCATCAAAGAATAATGGAAAGGGAGTTTGCATATGATATAGTTCGAAATGCCCTGATATGAAGGCGTAAAAAGAAGCATGCATGCAAAACATAAAAGCCAGGTTAAGCCGCGGGCTTCTAAAGGTGGAGAGAGCACAAAAGATAGTTCATGGTCTTCACAAGCTAGCGCATTTGTAGTTGTTCCTTGTGCACATAGTGAAGTATGTCCGACAGATTAAACAAGAGCATATTGCCACTTTGTTCGATGCCTAGAGAGAACACATTCAAGGAATACAATCAACGACTCCTGGCCTTCCTGCTCACGCCATGGCTAGTTGTTCGAGATGTTGTACTCTTTCTGCCAAAGGAAAATGGAGGATTACGGTTAGGGATTCGGCACGCATTTAAAACAATGATCTTCATAAGATATGCACGAAATGGATTTAGAAACCTTCATGCAAATGCAACTTGCCAAAGTGCATTGATCGTGGGATGAGCGTTATCGCCATGATTGCAGGATATGATAATAGGTAAAGAATTTGTTACCCAGTTTGGAATGCCACGATAGCAGGATATGCACTAGCATCAAAAGCTTTCAGACAAATGTAACTGGTGGGTGTAACTTCATAGATGGGTTAAAAAAAAAAGCTTTAGAAACTTTACTGCAAACGCCATCCAAATCCCACAAATCTCGCTGGCGCAACCCCACTCTATCTAAAATTAGGAATGGTAAGCTAAAGGCAGATCCTCCAAACAAATGCCAACCCATGAAATATAAATTTTGCAGGATTTATACAGATAGATTTTTTACTATATATCTCCTATTTGGCCGTGCATGCTATTTGATTACAGGGTCTGCATGGAATGAATTTGTTGATGAGGTTCAGAACTTCCAGGCGAATGCAGCTGTGGTGTAAATACAACTTTAGCAACCTTTGCCATATTTTCTCCATCAGGCCGCGCAAGCTATGACCTGAGATATATTCAAAATGGATTTGTTGAACTTTGTTTGAGTGCAATGATCACCGGATGAGGATGAGATGTTTGTTGAAGAAGATTTAGAAACAAACGCCATTGCCAGTTGTAACTCAGAAGTCTGCCACCTCCGCTAGTGTGCTCCCAGCCTACTAAAAAGAAATTTTTTGTCAGATTTTACAGTTAGAAAGCTTTAGCGATATGCAGAATATAAGTTTGATGATGAATATGCTAAGTGATCCTTGGAGAAACAATATGGGGGTTCAGGTCCAAATGAGAAGCTTAAAACTCATGCTGTGATACTGCCTTGACAGAAGAAATGTTGTGTAAAGCTTATATGTAGAATATTGTCATTATGCGTACCTGTTATTATAACTACAGGCTTGTGTGTGGAGATTTAAGGTTGACTCAGAATCGAGAGAGAACATTGCAGTATCTTCAAGAGAATCTTCTTATCTGTGATGAGATGGAAAAGGCACAGAAGTTAAGGGTTCGAAACCAAAAATTGAGCAAGAATTTGTGGCATTGGTACAATATAATTCAAAGGCTCCATTTAGCCAGGCAACATCCTTTTTAACTGAAAGTCTCTAGTTGTAGAGGTTGTTGCGAAAGAGAGTGTTCTTTTGGAGGTGTTATTACCAGCAGTCATTTCTACATCAGAAGCCAAAAGTCCTATCTAAGAGTTCTGAGATCAATAGGAAAGTCTACCCCACTGGTATTGCTTCTTGTCGGGGTATCTTTCTAAATGGAACCAACAAGCTCATACAAGGAACAAACATGAAACATGTACATGGAAGTTGATCAAAGAGCACCAAGAATTATTGGATCTTTCAATGACACGTTACACAACTCTGAAGAACCATTCCAAAGATGTCCTTGCTCTTGCATTTCACTGCTCATATCTTCTGTTGCATCATGCAAATCGATTGTCCATAAAAGCTTTAGAGGCAATTCCAAGAACCTCGACCTAGAATTGTAGTGTGAATGTTGTTAGAACCATGGCAACATTGCAAGCAAAGCATGCTAATGGAGGAAATATGTGGACTGAGATTGATGAAAATACTGGAGAAATCATAGATATGAAAGAATGTGGGAGATGGGGTAATTCATGCACCCTGATTGGGGTATGTTTCAGTCAAATCACTATAGTGCTTATTTCCATGCTGTATCCAGAACCGTTTGTGGAGGTTCTGTCTATGTGAGTGACAGTTTGGGCGAGCATAATGTCAGCCTTGTTCGGAGTTAATAGCAATATGGAGAGTTGATTGTTTTGAACTTATTCTAAAGGCAATACGGAAGATTACAATCATTTGTAGACTCCAGATTTCAAGTAGTAACTGAAGGAGGCATCCCTCAACCTTGTTCGTGAAGAATCACAAGTTGGAGTAGAATGCAAGGAGTCATCCGTGACTTTTCAGTTTTCTTTGTTATTTTATATTTCTTGATGTGAGCTGATGGACCTTTGGGGTTCCTGGGGGTAGAGATCTATATAACTCTGTTTGTAACCTTGGTAGAGGATCTTTTGGCTATTCCACTAAGAGCTTCTGTGAGGACTGCAGGAGCGTAGTAGCTAGATGTATATTTCTATTTTCTATATGTTTTAGGCCAGCTAGATTTCTGATCCCTTTTCACTTTGGTGCACTGAGACTCGATCAGTCTAGGAGGTGTTCTCTTATTTCATGTTCCTGTAGAGTTGGGAGTTTTGTAAGGGAGGAATAAGGAGGCTTTATACTTATTTCATTGGGAAATATTGAAGAATTGTTGTTCTTATGTCTGCAATTTCTTCTCATGGGCTAGTTACTCCTATGTTTAATTAATTCTCGTTTCATGATTCTATTCTCTCTTACTCAGCTCTTGATATGCAGGTGTTTGGGAAGGACTTTGTGCCTTGATATTGTTAGTGTTTTACTTCTTCATTGTGGGAGTTTGTGTTGTGTTGCCTATGCTCACAGGCAGATTTCTTCCTTTGTTTTCTTATCTCTTTTTCTATCTTTCCGCTACCTTTGTACTTTCTGGTTAAAAGTACCTAAAATCTAAAAACCCCCCATCATAAGAGGGAGTTGCCCCTCTCAAATGCAGAGGATAATCATTGCAATCACAATGATTACTCCATTTGTTGGTTGCTTTTGTTGCTGTCTATTGAGTGAATCAGAGTGTGTTTTTGCAGTGACAAAACTGTTAACCAACAATGTGGTAGAAGACAAAGTGGAGAGGAAAGAGGAATGTAGGAAGAAAAATAGGTTGCCACTCTCCCAACATGGGAAAGCTATATTGTTTCAAGACAAGTAGCAAATAGTTGCATGAAAGAAGTGGATTCGAATAGGAGAGAAGGAAGAAGAGAAATGGATTTCATGAAATGATAGCCCTGCGAATTGCCCTATATATCTATCTGGCAGGATCAATAAGTTATGGACTTTCCTTCGGCCCCCTATTATTTTCTTGGGGCGGGTCGCTCTTCACTTCTTCTTCTTTTTCACCCAATACCGGCCAGGGACATAGGATTGGTTCTACATTTCAATAGTCATCGGGCCATGTCGGGAGAAGCTCAACTAAACTCATCTCCAGAGCTGGTGTGGCTGAAGCTGAGGGCAGCTAGATAGATATCTATAGGTGCCCCTCGACCTAGAGGTTAGGTTTGTCAATCGATCAATCAATCAATTGAGTGCTCCATGGTATAGAGCCGGGGCCCTCGCGCCGACATCTCTAGTTATGCTCTGCTCGGGAAGGAATAGGTGGCCATGTATCAGGAGATAATATAGAGAGGCTCCCAAACCATAGTACATTTGAAGATATCTATGTTGTAGATGTGGATAGCTAAAGGAATGTGTGGGAGAAAGTGAAGAATGGAAGCAAAAGAGACAATGTGTAGGATTATGGGGATATGATAGTCTAGATGTGGGGTTCAAGGAGGATCTCTAGATGAGTAGAAAGGATAAAAAAATAACACCTTAAATGAGTGGTGAGTCACCATTCTCTATAGGAGAGAATTTTGTGTACATGCACAAGAGAGAGGAAGTCCATGAAGGAAGAGGAGATTTAGGAAAAAGAAATAATCTTTGAGAAAGAAAATTTAAAAAATTAAGGCTATGAGTAGGGTTATCATAGGGGAAGGCTTGAATTTCCCATTTGTATGTATTTGTTAAAAAAATAAGTATTTGTAATATCTTTATTCTAGTCATTGTAATGAATAAGAAATCCTTATTCTAATATTTCTCAATGTGGTGTTTATTTGAGGTATCTTTTTTTATGTCACATATTTAGGTTCGTTACTCATTAAATGCATGTTTACATGTTTGTTCTAATGGATATTTTCACATGTTGTGTGTTGTGAAAGAGCATATGTATGCATGCATGTGTGTGTATGTCATTTGTCATTTGCAGTGACAACACAAAGTGTAGAGGCTGATTTTAGTCCCCTCTAGAACTTGGTGCTAAGTGTGGGTTTGCAAGAGGATATTAAGCATCTATAGGATTACCTATAGAAAGAAATCTTCCTCTTTCCTTGAAGGTTGTGCATATTTCATGCAATAATGCAACCTTCCTTTGACTACAAGTGTGTGGAGTTGATCAACTCATGGTGCTACTAGTTGGGTGGTGCCATCACATGTCTATTCACATGCATGCTAAAAGTGGGGGGGAGATGTAGAGGAGAAAGCACATACTTCACAATTTTTAAACTTATTCTGTACTCACTTTAGCTTTATCATTAAGTGTGTCATTCTAATTCTCAAATTGATTATTTCTAGCACACAAGTTGACTAAACCCATCCAATTCCCTTATCTTATACTATTTAAGCCCCTAAAGTCTAAACCTTACTTAGTTTCTACCAATTTCCCCAATGTAGTTGAAATCACAAACACAATCAAATTTACCTTATTCAAATCTCATTTTCATATTCCCCAAGTTGAATGTCATCTAAAATTGGACTATTAACCATTGGCTTACAAGTGAAAAGTTTTGAATTGGCACCTAGGATGCTATATTTAGTGGTAAGTCCTAGGGCACTTGTTATTATCTCATAGCATCAATCATTGACTCCCATCTAAATTTGACTACTATCCATTGACTTACAAGTGAAATTTTAAATTGGCACCTAGGATGCCATATTTAGTGGTAAGTCCTAGGGCACTTGTTATTTAAATATGAAAAGTCCTAGGGCACTTGTTATTATGTCATAACATCAATCCTAAAGCATCATTCATACAAGATCTAGAGAATTTATATTAGAGAACTCTCCACTAGCACATAGTAAATTATGTATCGAGCATACTACATATCATGTGTCTTTGAATTTATTAATTGAAATTGTGGAAAATAACAAAAAAGGGCTTCACTAAGGTGCAAGAAGGTATCCTACTTCAATCATAGTATAGAATGCTCCTAAAGGTGTTCTTTAATTTCACCTTGATCTCCTTATTTAGCTATTGTAGTACATGAAGGTGGCCAACAAAGGAAGGATCATGCCATATAGAATAGGATTGTGGGAGCTGATGAGAGCCATTCACGTTCCATTTTATGGCATATTTTAGCCTTTTCATATGCCTTCATACCCATTCTCATATTCCATTGTCATATCATTCATATCATTTTGCCACTTTTATGTTGCATATGATTAAATATAAATAAGTGATGTTTAATTTAGCTTTGAGATAAACTATAGGAATTAATTTTTGAATTATATTTACTAATAAACGTTATCATTCCAGCCTTAGAAAATAATTTGCAGCATGCTATTGTAGGAGAACATACTTCTCATTACCCATTTAATTCCATTGGTTAATCATTTTAATGATTATCTTCTTCAATTGGATGGTAGTTCTTTTATTACAACAGATAATAATTTGGTGGACAACCACCAACCAAAAATAATATTCTATATTTATTTTTGCTGTTGCAAATAACCGTAGGCTAAATAAATATTCCATTCTTGCTGATTTGTTGTAATCCACGAGCTATAAAAGATGCATAAATAGTGCATAATTATAGGGAGAAAAAGGGCATTAAAAAAACTAACGTGAGAAATAGAAGGGAGGGCGTGAGAATATGGAATAGGTTAGATATTTGTTGTATGCCTTTTTCATTATATACTGGCAATATAATAGCATTAAAGGGAAGCACATTAGTATGCTAAAAAATAGTACAGTGTGAGATATGTAATAGCAGCAATGTAGCAGCAGAAAGGAAGGCTGGAGGATAGTGCAGAAATAAAGATTGTAATATGTTTTGCTGGAATAAATATGTGATGCTTCTGATTTGAGTTTGTAGCAATGTTTTAATCACCCCATGGAAGGAGAGGAGGGCCCACTCTCACAAAATGGTGATAAATTTATTTTATGTTTTTATTTATTTTAATTTAGTTTTAATTTCATTTCATTTATAAATTGTAGTGTGTTGAATCGATTTTATTTAGGATTTAAATATAATAGTTTGTAATAATTTAGAATTTGTTGTCATTCTAATAATTCTTAGTTGTTTAAAATTATATTTCTGTCTGCAGTTCCTATATAGTTCTTGTAGTAGAATTGTTTCGAATTTTTGTAGCAATTTTAAAAGAATGATTTTATTTTCATTAGAATAGTTGCATTTCATCCACACTCACCTCACTACCTACAACCCTTGCGCATATAGCCATGACACCTTTCGCAAGTTTACACCCCCAGATTGACACTTAGACTAAACTGAATTTAGTTATTAAACATTAAACCTATTTCACTCTTTACCCCACTTTTGGCCTATCAGGAGCCCTAGGTATGATTTCAAACTTGATTATATCCAAGTGTAATGTAGACTCTAAGGACTCATCTACTATAGAAATAGTACTTCTAATGTGATATTTATAGTCCAAGAGAAGTTAACGAGCATGTTTACATTGTTCAAATCAACCACACCAACTATCATCATCACCTATAACTAAACACCTCTTAAACTTTCATTTATATTTATTTGAGATCATATTAGAATGTTTTAGTAGACTTTATTCCTAAATTCATGTCTTTTTTGTAGAGGAATGCATTGGCAATTTCACCTCACCCGTGAAGATAAAGATAAAGAAACTGAGAAAGATGATGATGGTTGGGCTCCTCCTGATGTCATTTCGGACCCCGTTGTTGTATGGGGAAACCCGGATGATAGGGACCCACCACCCTCTAGCACTACTCTGCCCACTTAATGGCCTTTTTATTTGTTGTTTTTTGTAATGCTTCTTGAATTCTGGACGTGGCCCAAGACTCTTTGATTTTATGGGCTCTACCCATGTGACTCTTGGGGCGTGCCTTCTTACCACCCACCTTTTTTTGTGCATATGTGTATTTTTATCTTTTATTAATATAGATATGGTCGCCTATTCATAGAGAAAAAAAAAAAAAAAAAAAATTACGCATATTCACAAAAAAGGTAGGTGGAATTAGGCACACCCTAAAGTCCAAATGGGCTATTCATAAATATCATTCACTTCAATAGTCAAAGGTAAATTTTGGCCAATAAAAATAAGGCAAATATTTAACACTTTTTGTTGTGAATGAGGTGTAAAATTGCTATTGATTGTTTGACCATTGAAGTGGATGATATTTAAGTAGAGTGGTCCAAATGGGGTAGAAGCCTGGAAACAGAAAACAACACGGCCAGTGGCCACTAAAGAGCAATAACTACACCACTAGAAGGTGGGTCTCAGTCATCCAGCTTGCCTCATACATCAGTGGGGTCCATAGTGTCCATAAGAAATCCCAACCATATATTCAATTATTTTGATTCTATTTCAATAAACAATTCATTTACATAAAACAACAGGGATACAATCACCCGGCACTTGTGTGCCCACTCTTTACCAAAATTTTCGACCTCTAAATTTGTCGACTCTTTGCACAGACTGTTTCATTCCACCTGCCTCCACATTCTTGACGAATCCATTTATTGATTCATTTGTCGTCGGTCGATTGATTTTCTGCAACGAGTTGTTTTTTGTTTTTTTGGAAATGTTAAATAAAAGCTGATAATAAGTGAAATATAAAATAATGACACAGTCAAAAAATGCTGAACATAGCATGAACGACTACAATTTGAATTCTCGAGGTGCCCATATCTTCAATATGGTCTGTAGGGTGAAACTACCAACCTGTTAGAAGGAATGTAATAAGGAATGTAAGTTAGCATGAAATATATGATTTGGTTTAATCCCATTAGTCACTTATTGGCTTCAATTACATTCATTTTTTCAATAAAAGTAAGAAATAATCGCCCTCCAAAATTACAGGTCATTGATGAACACGTTGTTATTAAGTTGTTAAAAGACCTCTCCACTGTGAGTAGAGCGAAACCTCACCCAGTTTCCCCGTGTTGATCGAACATATATTTATCAAAAACCATGCTATATTAACTCATTGAACTTGAATATTTTATATCAACAATTTTCTTATACATAGATTTCTAGAGGTCGGAAGTAAAATACCATATATTCAAACGAAAAAACCAGTAGTAGAGGAATCCACAAGCAGCTAGGTTTTTCTTCAAGTTTCAGGTATGCTCCCCAGCGAAAGTTTCCATGGCAAATTGCCTTCCTTTTCATCCTGACCTTGATTAACCTTCCCTCTCTCCGTTTGCTGGGATTTCGTAGAGTTGAGGCATGACTCCAGGATTCTTTCCGCAGTCTCAGAACTGTCTTCGCTCTCTGCCATCATTTCAATAAGCTGAGCTTTTGTCATACGGATTTTAAGCCGAAGAGCTCCATTAACTTCGCTCATCTCTGAAGACGAGATATCTGATGATGGCCCAAAATTCATGGGAGAGATATCAGAATTGGATCTGCGCATATTTTCGAGCCTAGATTTTGCATTCATGGCTATCCCAGAGCGGACCCTTCTCGGCGCAAGCTGATAATTCCCCAAATTTTGCAATTGAAGAAGAAAATAGAGGTGCTTAGCCTGGAGACTGGCAGATCCATCCAGAGGCTTTGCTCTGATTCCCATATGACGAACTGCTTCCGAATGCAAAATGACATAGCCTGGATAATCTTTGAGAATTTCATCTACTGTCACAGGCGCCTTCATCTTCATCACTTGCCCGTCCAACTTCATGATCTTAACACGCCCATGATGACCTCTGGACAAAATTGCGTTGCCCATGAAACCCAATATGGAAAACTAAATTTAGAATTGAAGAATGTCTCTTATTGGGTTACCCAATGTGGAAAACTAAATTTAGAATTGAAGAACGTCACTTATTGGGTTATCCAAAATGGGAAACTAAATTTAGAATTGATGAACGCCTCTTATTCCGTTATATTGGGCTTTTATAAAGTAATGTCAACAGATAGCGACAATTTTAAAGTTGAATACAAACGTGCTGTTTATTAAAATGCATTGTTAGTCACAGTCAACAATCAGCAGCAGGGGTTCCCAATTATTTTCGTAACGCTGGGTCAGCAATCTCCGTCATAGAAGCCGCGAAGTCATGATAACGGTTTGGAATTTTCCTTCGTAGCAGCCCGTTCAAACTCAGCCAGCGTTGTTGTCGACATCTTTCTCGTGATTGCACGGATCATCTGTTCAAATAAACCCTGCAACTTGGCAATAGAAGAATCCAACTCGTGTATTATCTGAAACATTGGAAACATCCGTTCACATCTTGAAAACATCCGATATTTACAGTCACGAAAACAAACTACTGGCGATGTCAAAATGTAATTGTTAGTTTCTTTAACGATGCAATTTGTTGTACTCTTTTTACCGAAACTAACCACGACTTAAAGGAAGAGTTTAAAGTCTTGGTGCATTGTAGTAAACGCATCGGTTATTTACGGTGGGAGCAGGTCCCACCCGTAAACAACTAGTATATTGACGACAACGCATTGGCACTTTAGAATGAGTAGACTTAAACTTCTTATTTTTCCCTTCCATCTCTGAATTTAAGCGAAGTGGTGTGGTCTTGACTCCCTCAAATGGTGTAGTCTTGAACTTCTTATGTGGCCTTAAATTTGGAATATTTAGAATTTTGTTACTGATAATAAATGTTCACTTGTATATACACCTACAAATAGAGGACTTTGTAGTTTTGAAAAATAACATTGGAACTTGCTATGCTACTAACTGTTCACCGTAAACAACCGGTACGTTGTCATGTCAGTTGTTTACAATTTTTTCGACTCTGGCTGATTATGATTGATCTATTCGACCTCTTTGACTAACTTTGATTAACTTTTTCAATCGTTATGTTTTTGGATAGGGTTGATTTCTATCGAGCAGTTCTGTAAGATTTCGACTGCTAGTACATTTACAATGTACTGATTATTTAAGCTCTTTTGCTACTGATAGGGAGTCGACTAGATTCCCTCATTGTGCCATGCTCAAGCCCCTTGATCATTTAATGATTTTGTAGAAACTTTGAGGATACACCAAGCAATATATGCAATAGCATGCATAAATCATTGACAATGATGTGCTATTATGATGTAGAGCGCTGAAGACTTGATGCAATGAGGTGTAATGGATGTTGAAGTGATAAGGTGGAAGAACTAGGGTTATGACATGATGTTTATGTAATTTAGATGATTGATGCAAAAGACTAAATATTGACTGCTAAGTGATTCTTTTTCTTAAGTGGTAGTGGATCTGGAGTGAGTGTTCTAGTTAAAATGGATGGATAAAGGATTTGCAAATGATTGAAATGACATAGTGGTGTTATCCTTTTATACATGTCCTAGGTGCACAATTTGAAATTTTTGGCATGGGAGTTAGAAAAAAATGACTAGCTAGGACTCAATTAGCCTAGGAACTTAACTAATTTTGAATTTGGACAAAGTGGTTCAAGGTTGTGGCCTTGAATTGGGTCAAGGTTGCATGTATGGTCTTGAACTTAGTAGAGGAAATAATGATATGAAAGTTGAGAATGTTCTAAGAAGAGGTAAACTGGGGTTTCTAAGCATAAATTTGAGTGTGGCATATGTGGAAGTGCTAAATTGAGAAAAATCACATGTTCTAGGGCATTGTACTTCGGACATTTGGGTGTGAAGTGGTGTAAAATGAAAGGGAAAAGTGCAAGGGATGCACATTTTACCCTTACAATTTTCTCCCATTTGGTGTGCATGCAAATCTAATTGAGCAAGCATAACAAAGAAAAAAAGGAGAGAAAAATTATTACAATTAGAAGTAGGATAAGTGGAGCAACATTCCAAAGTCAACTTATGAATCATAGATAAATTAAAAGTATAATTAGTAGTAATATGCCCCTTGAATTTGTGTGTACCATGAAGGGGTGCACACAAATATGGGAGAGAGTAATATTGAATAAAAACTAAACATGATAAGATGACAATTTCTATATAGAAATACAACATAGGCATGTGATAAATTGAGTAGAAGCATGATCATGATAAAGTAAGTATCAAAATTTGAAATAGTATAAATATGTGCTAAGAGATGCATATAACAGATACTTACATATGTACAATCAATATGTATATGTGAGATAAAAGATGCCCCACTTTTGCCCCCAATTATGACAATCATCAATGCATGTAATTTTTAAAAGGCCAACAACAACCTTTTCCCTAAGTGGTAAGATAAAAAGCATATGAATGGGCATATCATAAAAACCTAATATGTAATATGTAATAAAATAGATAAGTGGAGAGATTAACCAATGAAGTTATTTCCATCAGGTGTGTCTATCTCAAGATGCTCAAGACATGTGTTATATAAATTCATCCTCCCCATGGGACTATTTGTGCCATGTTGAATAGAGGATGATGTATGATTATGAAGTATTTCTCTATGAACAAAAGTGTGATGTTAGAGCTTATGTCTTTCACATCCTTGATCTTATTATTCATGTTTACTTTGTTTAATAGCATCATGTTTAACACCAACATATGATGTGATATTGTCATTAGAACCAATATACTTTGAGCTCTAACTAAGATTGGAAGAATCCTCTTCATTCTATTTCATTTGATTAAGCATCATCATGCATAAGTGCTAAAGATGTACGTGTTCATGATGACAAATATCTTCAACTTTTATGACCACTTATCTATTAGTTCTTGAATTTTATGATCAAACAACACCTTTAAGTATAAATAAAAGTGCTAAAAGATAGACTTAAGTAACTTCACATAACAAATCGAAAGATTTATCTACAAAATATGAAAAAAAAGTGTAGTAATAAAAGTTTTAGGAAAATGAAGAGCGCAACTAGTTTTGAGTAGGAAAATGGAGTTTTTAAATTTATCTTGGAAGCTATGGCTTGGGGACCAATTGGATCCCTCTCCTTGCTATGGGTCCACCTTTGTTGGACATGCTACATTATTTTTCCAATCTGTGGATCCTTTCAAAGTTTTTAGGGTGTGTCTCACTCCAGAGACCTCCTATATCTCCCTAGCTGGGATGACCTTCTGGTGGACTGACAATGAAGAAGAATGATGGAGGCTCTTCTGTAGGTAACTTTGGTTGGTCATGGGTGATACTTTTCAAATCACCTAGTGGTAGTCTCTATGCATCCCTTATGCCTATTTATATTTCCAAAGATTCAAACTCTAAAGCAATTTCTATCAATATCCTTAATGAGGTGGTAGAAAGAGCAGCTGCAAAGATGGAGAACTCTTTGATTGGGAAATTTCTAGGTCAAAGACCAAAGATTGACATAGTTAGGTCTTGGGTAGTGAAAAAATGGATTCCTAAGGGCAGTTGGAAATCTTTCCTATGTTTAAATATTTCTTTCTATTCTCCTTTTCTTGTGTTGAGGACATGGAAAATTCTCTGGTTAGAGACCCCTAGTTCTTTGGTAAATCTAGCTTATTCTTGAAGAAACAATTCCTATGTTTTGACCCATCAAAGGAGAATGTTAATATCAGCTCGATGTGGGTTTGGCTACTAGGTCTCCCAATGAAGCTATGGGAAGAAGAGGTATTTAGAGGTATAGCTACCTCTTTCAGTCAACTGATTGCAATAGATCTTGTCACTACATCTCACTGGAGGTTGGTGTTTACATGAATTTATGTTTACATCAATTGAGATGTGCCCCCTCCTACATTGATTTCTTTGAAGTCAAAATTTGGGGTGTGGTAACAAATCCTAGAGGTTTTTGAATGATCCCCTTTTAGGTGTTTTTCTTACCATACCTTTGGGAACCTTGCTAAGGACTACTCATCTAAGAGAAAGGAATTGACCCTTATTGTAGATGAACCAAAGATGGATCCTTCCAATGCTCTCGAGTTGGTCTGCAATGCACTAAAATGTGGAAATGGTTTGGTTGAGAATGACCTTGAGGCCTCCCTACCATCTTTGAAGGTCTCAAACCCTTTTGATCCTCTAGTTTCAACCCTAGAGGATGAAATCCCTCTAGCCTCAATGAAAGTCGATGTTGAAGGCCCCTCAAACGTGGAGATTGTTGACTTACTAGTGACAAAAAATAGGGCTCCATTGGCTTAGGAAGAGGAATCCATAGGTCAACCTTCCTCTACTTTGAAAATTGTTTCTCATATCTTGAAGTAGTTAATCTCATTGAAGGAGTCACCCAACTCTTCCAAATGATTCACCAAAATCCCAATGGCTCCTAAAGTTGCCCACTCTCCACCCAACCAGAGGTAAACTAGATATGCAAAAAAAATGAGTGGATGTGGGCTTAGATTCAAAGATAAGGAATCAAAAATAGATAGATATTTAGGATAGGGAAACCTCAAAGGATATTATCATGGCTAATATTCAAGGTACGTCAAATTTGGCCAAAACCAAATCAACCTCTCAACATGAAAATTGAAATTGATTTCTTGGAACATCAGGGGTTTAAATAACACCATACAACATTATATTCTCTCTAATATCAAGAGAACTCATAGCCTAGATATTATACTTATTCAAGAAATAAAAATGATGGTGGACAGATTTCAAGTAGTGAAGAAAAGAGTTTGGTCTAAGTCACATTGTATGGGGCTTAATGCTATGGGGGCATTTGAAGGGATCTTCTTCTTTTGGAATCCTTCTATTTTCTCTAGATTGGTTATTTTTACTTCTTCTCATCATGTTTCTGTATTTCTTTTACTTCTTAACTTAGAGAAATTTTATTGTATTGTTTCAAAAATATAGCCCCCAAACTCTTTGAGGAAAACAAGGAAGATTTGGTCCGAGATAGCTGCCTTTAGAGTTAGGCATTGTGATTCTAGATGAATAGTTGCTAGAGATTTTTATTTTCCCCCTTCCTTAGATGACAAGTTGGGGGCACTCAAACTCACATGAATAGCATGAATGATATTACAAATTGTTGGGAAAAAGGTTGTTGTACACCTTGCACATGAAAAGAAATATTTTAATTATGTAAAATAAACATTTATTTGTGGTGCATCTTTAGTGATGTGTTTAACCACATTAAATATTTATTTGGGTCCACTTGTAAAGTTGTATGTAACATTGGTTAGATATTTTATGTGTACAAGACATAGGACAAATATTTAATTTTGGGATCAATGGTTTGTGCTCTCATGGTTTTGAGACACATAGTTTAGACAATACCACTTGGTGGTTTTGTGTGAGATTGGTTCTATAAAAGCAAGCACATGTTAAGTGGTTAAGGTTGATTGTCATTTGTATTGAGCTCTCCTATAGAGTACATATGTCAAGCATGGCATGGGATGTGTGGATTTCATGGTTACCCATTTTTCTTAGACACATGGAGGATGCATTGGAGGTGCTTGACATTTTAGAAGTGCTCATAGAAGCTCTATAAGTATATTGTAATGTTTCATTACTGAATAATACATTGAGTGTGGGTATCTTTTGAAGGCTAGTTTTTTCCCTCATGGAAGGTTTTTCTAGGGTATATCTTGTGTTATCTTGTGATATGTCTTTTGTTCTTTGCATTATGGTTATTATGTAAGTTTTCATTCATCATTTTCTCTCATAGAGTTATGTAGGAAATGGTTTGATCAAATTGTAATTTTATAACAAATGGTATTAGAACCATGGTTGTGGTTGAGGGAGGTGTGAGCTCCCTAGTTTTATTTAACCCTTGTTTTAGTAGGTTTTGTGTAAAGTTGAAGCTATGGCAATGCTATAAAGATTTTAGAAATTTCAAGGTATAAGGGTTTTGTGTAGGTTTTGGAAATGTATATTTGGGGTTTGCAGATTTGTGGTTATTTATGTAGATTTGGGGTTTGAGAAATATTTGAGACAAAGGATTTTTCTAGGTGTTCACCATGAAGGTTTTGTGGAGGAAGTTGTAAATATGACCTCTTAGAATAAAAGGGATCTCACCATTGGATCTAGGAAAATTGAGATATGAGAAACAACATAAAACTTGATGTATTTTGTCCACCAAGGTATGAAGAAAAAACATTTCTCCCTCTTGTGGGTCAATCGTATGGTTGTACAGTTTGCAGATTTGAAAAATAAAATTAATAGCTAGAAGAAAAAAACCTATGCATGGAATTCTTTTTAGATAAATTAAAATAAAAAACAATTAGAAAATTTTGAGGGGCGATATGGGATTTGCATATCCCTATAGCATTGGACCCCTATGTGACATTGATAGAATATGGCAGGTATAGGCATACACTATGTAGAGTGGGTTCATCATTTGTTGGTGGCCCTGAATGGTTGTTGGCCCCTAGTCCACGGTGATTAGGCTAGTGGAGCCTTAAGCTACTAGTCCCAACCCCTGGTCGAGTGGACCTAGAGGTGTAGCCCACTATGCACTCATAAATTAGACTTAAAAAATAAATTGAATTAAAGTTCCTATCAGGTTTGGAAGTTAACATTTGAAATTTGAAAACATTAAATGAATTTTAATAAAGTTTGGAATCCACAAATGACTACTATCTTGCATGCCACCGCCAACTAAGCACAACCCCTATGCCACTGCTTACATCAGTGATGATGTCATTGTATGGACTAGGTCCCATTGGGCCCCTTTTATCCCTCAAAGATAATTTTTCAAAACTTTCACCCATAGTATTATATTTTTTTACTTCTTATAGGCATAAAAAATCTCTCTAAGCACTACATAGTGCTATAGGTTTTGTCATCATATTTTGCAATTTATGTCAGAATTTGGTGCCTGAAGCTAGACATTGCTCTAGAATGGTTAATAGGTCATATCTTTAGCATACAGAGTTAGATTTTAAATTTCAAATAGGTGATGGACAGAATTTGTAGCATACTACATAGTGGATAAGGTGATTTTTTATTTGGATGAGTAGAGAAAGGTTTGTACTTTTTTGAGCACTTAAAGGAGCTTGACATTTAGGGTGTGATTGTGTGAGAATCTAGATGAATTGGTGGGTGAAAACTCGAGGGAGTATATTTTTATGCTCAATACCAATATTGTAATATAATAGATTATGAAATTTGGTGCTAAGTTCTTTAATATAAGATTACACATTTCAAAGTGTTGACTTTGATGGAGATAGGTACATAGGTTGTTTTCTAGTTGGATGACATAGTTGATACACATGTGAGTCTATGAGTCTTGTTTAGATGGTGGTTGAGTATAAGGTATAGATATGGTGATTATTATGGTGTCATAGATATGCAACGTTACATTTGGGCATTGACACAACATGGTCATGTATGTGGTTGATAGGTTTGGGTTGTGATGATTGGATTGATTCATGATTACAAATGGTTATGCACTTCAATGTTAGGAGGTTGTTTCTTATCTCCTAGATGCTTGTTTGGTTCCTTGACTATGGTTTCTCATTGTGAATTTGTTTGAAAAATTAGATCTAGATTTCATCTAGTGTTTGAGTCTTGAGGTCTATAGGTTATTGATGTGTTGATGAGTTTGCATGTTTCGTTGTTTACGATCTACAAGTTATGTTGTTTTTTGAGTTGGCCACCCATTGGTTGTAGTGGGATGTCTCAGATGTGGACTTCCCATATCCAAAGGTCTTTTCCATATTGATACAAATCCAGTTAGTTGACCTTGTTTGTGGTCATTTGTGCATTGGTATGTTTCATTGGGATGAGAGGATGAATGATTAAGTGCCCAGATAGTTGGTTATTAAGACTAGTAGCATGTTGGTTATCATGATGTCATATATATCTTGATTACATGGTTCATTGTGATCTTTTGACATTGATGGTTTGGTGGTTTATCCTCTTAATTTGGAGATATTGGTTCTACTTTGTCCTTTAGAGCTACTAGTTTTTTAGTTGACTTTTTTAATTGTGCATGAGCCATTGGTGATCCTTAAATAGGAGATTCTTATCATGATGCCATATGTATCTTACTATCACAGTTCACTAGGATCTATGGTAGTGATGTGGATTCATCACATGGTGATGGATGATCTTCTACAATAGTTGTTGGTGTCATGGAGGAGCTCTTGGATCTTTTTTAGTGTATGTAGTGAGATTTATTTGACATCTTGAGTTCTATTGATAGGAGATGGTTATCTTCATGTGATTGGAGATGTTGTTCCTTGGTTGAGAGAATAATTAGTATGTGCTATGATAAAATCTTGATTCTATATTAGAGTGTTGACATGATACAAGTGGTCAAAGGAGCAAGTTATGTTCATTGGAGCATGTGATCTCCTAGGAGGATATGTTAGATCATGATGTCATGATGTGTTCCTTGATTCTACAGACATGTAGTAGGAGGTTTGACAAATTTTTGGTTAGTTCTCTTGGTGTTTAGTACATTGATCATTTTCTTGGGAGCTTCATGATAGTACAGTGTTGCATTTAGAGTTTAGCATGGATTGATTAGTTGTATGTGCTCATGGATACATGGAAACTTAGGTAAGGATATATTTCTCTTGAGTTATACATTGTTGAGATGGTTACTCTTTACAAGTTTTAGTAGAAATTAAAAGGAGCTTTCCCTTGGATATGGATGTGAGTTCATGATGGACTTGAGAGGAGATTGTTCTTGGAGAGACTCATTGTGGCTTGATGTATCGTAGAGGAGCATTACCATTCTCCACTCATGGTCTACTGGATGGATAATCATATGAGAGGTATTTCCAATCTTATTTTTAGATGCATTATGTTTTATGCTTATCTTCTCATGTATATAGATCTTGAGCTATGCTAGTTCTAGAGGGTTCATTTGAGGAGTGTTTGGCATGGTTATATCATTGTACATATGAGTTTTATTTATATGATGTCATTTATGAGGATTTAGAAGATGTTACTAGGATTATTCCTAGTTATAGGAATGATTTGGTTTGATCTTCCTCAATGAGAGAAGCTTACATCCATGTTGGTTATATGTGATACATATGTTTTGTTTGATCTATGAGATTGAATGGTTGGGTGTTGTTAAGTATTTTCATTTAGGGTTGTAAAGGAGATCATACTTGACATAGCTTAGAATTATAAGGTGTTGGTAGAAGGACATGGTATGAGATATGATTTATAGATTTTCTCTCCTTGTTCTAGATGACTACTTCTTGGAGGTTCATGTTCACATGGTTTTTTTTTTTGTGGACTTGGGAGAGTTATTGTAACATGTTGTGAGAGAGTATGCAATAGTTTATGTTACATGTGTGGATCATTGTGATTGTTCTTTGTTACTACATGATATCATTATTATCCACATCTTGGTATGAGTTTTGATTGGTAGACTTGGTATGCCTTAATCTATTTTAGATTTGACATTATCCATGTAGTGGGACTTCCTAGATGTGTATGTTATTCTTTGATAGGTTTTATAAAAGGAGCTTGTAATTGTGTTTTATGAGTTGGATATGTTGATTGGCATGAGTTCTACTTATGTTTTGATACCTAGCAGGTATGGATGGTTAGATATATTGGCATTTTCTATGGGTGCTATTTCCAATCATGTTGATTTTTTCTTTCGCAGTAGCTTGGAGCCTTTGTTTTGAATTGGATTTGATGTTTGTGTTCTTTCGATTGATTTATCTTCACCTTGGCTTATTCCTTTTCTTCTATATGTGGCATTTGGAGGATGAGAGGAGTTATTTCTTGAGATGGTGGTCACTTTGGTTCTATTATAGGTATCTTCATAGAGCACAAGAGTATATTGGAGATTTATGTGGTTTGATGGATATCTATGATGATATGTTTCATTGATTGACCCTTATGCAATGTATACAACAAGTGGGAGAATGTTAGGAAAAAGGGTGTTGTACACCTTGCACAAGAAAAGAAATGTTTTAATTATATAAAATAAATATATATTTGTGGTGCACCTTTAGTGATGCGTTTAACCACATTAAATATTTATTTGGGTCCACTTGTAAAGTTGTATGTAACATTGGTTAGATATTTTATTTGTGAGATGTAATGCCCACCCTAGTGTTCATCTAATTGTGCATGTTAGATTATTGCAGTGCTTTAGCTTCACTATTTTCACTATATTTTTTATAGTTTTGATTGTCATACTATACCCAGATTGTGAAATGTTGTCGTTTATGCATCATGTTCTTGGATCATGCTATTCGTAGATGATTATAGTGGATGTGGTTATTTTATATCATGTTTGATTATACCACGTTGGAGTGGATTATGTTGCTTCAGCTATTATATGTGGAGCAGGTACACCTGATAGTTGACTTGAGTGTGCAAGTAATTACAGGGGTTAACTAATGTGGGAAATGTGGAGAAGGTTGACCTGAGATGCTAAGCCATCTCACCCTTATCCTTGTGTTGTGGAAACCTGTAATGTGTGATTGAATTCATTTGCATGTGTTTCCTTAGCATTCTTGCACTTTATTTTAAATTATCTCAAAAAACATGCTTTCCATCTTTTTGGATTATTTTAATAAGTTTCATTCTCTATTTTTGCTCTCTCTCTCTCTCTCAAAACCTCTTCTTGAAAGAATGGAATGAATTTCTCCATGCATGAAAATGAAGGATTGTTCGCTTGCTTGAATGAATTTTTGTGTACCTATTTCTTGTAGAAAGATTACTTGCTAAACCCTCTTGGATTCGTGGATTTCAATGCATGGTTGAAAGGTATTATCCTTGTTTAATTAATTTATTCTTGATCTTCATTTTCCATGCCACTTTAAGTGGTCTTCTCATGGATTAATTGATAGGAATGAGATGTTAGAATGAGTTTATAGCTGTTTTTATTGATTTTCATATGTTTTACATGTTTTGGAAACATGGAAAAACAAACAAAACTCTGCCAAAATTTTCCAAGAATCACCCAACTCAATTTTGTTGGATATTTGGGATGTTATTTCCATTTGCTATAAAAGGTTGTCCTTTGTTTTTCAATAAACCTTGTAGAATGAAAGTTAGAAAATATTCCAAGGTGTTGTAGCGAGCTTTAATGGTGGATTTAGGGCCTTATGGTTATTTTATGCATTTTGAAAATATGAAAATTTATTTTTATGTATTTCCTTGATGAATTATTTTTTGGGATGAATTGTCTGCCAACTGAAATGAAATTTTGAATCTTTTGAACCTATGTTGTGATTTTGTGAATTTTGTCACCTTAATTTTTGTGCCATGCCCAATTGGTCAAATTGGTGCATTGGTCATGTAGGAAGAGGTATAGATGTAGGAGAGGAGTATCTCTCACTATGCACCATGATCTAAAGTGGTTGTTGGAATTAGCGAGTGGAGAGTTTAATCAACTTATTTACCATAATCACATTGGGTAATAAAAGTTAATAATATGATCTCTACATGGGGATGCATTCCATGATCTGGTTTTGGTCATAAAGAGCATGTCACGAAGAGGTTAATTCCCTCGATGAATGCTAGAGAATGTGTCATGAGGAGATTAATGCCCTTGATGAATTCTACTCTAAATATACGTGAAAAATGGGGATGCATCCCTTGATCCAGTTTCAATCGTATTAACACTCCTTGTCCTAGCCTACTATGTCTCTCTTCCTTTCCTTATTATCAGAGTTATACTTTTCATATGTTATGACCCTTGCATTTGCATGTACATTGAAATGCTTGATTCATGCTTGAATGTGTATTTGATGGTCTATGATTTATGCCTTGTTTAGCATGCATTAAAGGTGTGATTACTTCCATTATGCTTGAATGTTTTTATGTTATTCTATTATGTTCATTGGAAAGTGTGACACATGTTGTATGTATGCATTATATGGTAGTTGTACCATGTGTTATTTATATGCATTAGATTTGTAATTGTGTCATGTGTTAGTTATATGCATTGGATTGGCAATTGTGTTATGTGTGTTGTGTGAATCGATTGGCGGATATGCCATACGTTTCTATGTATACCCTAGATTGTGTGAGATGATGCTAGTGGGTTTTCCATGGTCACCTTCTATGTAGCTCAAGGATTGCCTAGAGTTACATAGACAACTATTGCACTCAACGATGACAATATGGTTGGGAGGCGAGCACCATTTCCTCATTGGTCCTTCATGATGATCTTCAGGTGATGGATGGTTTCCTTATCTTTTTGTGGGTGGATTATGTTGTGCTTCATGTCTTGTTGCACCTTGGAGAGTGTGATGAGTTTTGGTGGGTTATGCACTTGTATTATTTCTTAATTGTATAATGTCTAAGGATGTTGGTGTCCTTAGCAATGTACTTGATTATTGGAACATTGTTGTTGTTTGATCCTCATTGTTTGAGGACATGTATACCAACCACCTAAGTGGTGTTGTATCATTCCATAGGTTTGTGCTTCGACATTGGTGTCGAAGACATGATTGAGTTGTCTTGTTTTTTCCTTTGTTAATTTGTATGCAACAAATGACAAAAAATATGGTAAGTGCATGGAAATGGTATGCAAAAATGGGGTCAAAAGTGGCCACTTTTTTCCTAAAATCAATTAAACCTAAACTTGGATGAACAATTTGAAATGCATGCACTCAAAATTGGAACAAATAAGAACTATAGTGCTCTGAATCTAGTTTCTAAACTACTAAAGTTTTAAAAATTATTAAGATTAAGAGGGTGAAATGTTGCGCACACACAAAAGTTTTCCTATTTTTCTTACTAAAATATAACATAGTGTCTAGTGTGTGCCCCCCTAATTTTTGTTGCATTTAGTATTTTTAAAAATCGGTTGGCAAAAATGTAGTTAAGAGTGAGTACTAGAAGTTGTGTATTTTTTTGTAATTTTTATTGAATAATTTTTTTTGTGATTTCAAAGTGGATGCATCCTGAAAACTGCATCACCTAGCATGTGCATCACATAACTTGCACAAAAATAATTGAAAATATAATTTTTTTTAATGTATAAAGGATGAAGCATAGAACCATCCTATATATTTTTTAAAATTTCAATAAGAGGATCAAAAGATATAAAGAATATGTGTGTGTGTGTGTGTGTGTGTGTGTGTGTGTGATTGAAAAATATGTGGACACTGTTCAAAGAAAATAAAAATAAATATCTTAACTTATTCAAAAATTAAAAAAAATATGGTTGGAAAAATAAGAACTAGCTCATTGTTTTGGTGTTGGTTTCATCAAATTTTGTTATAAAATGAGTAAATTTGATGAGGTTAAATTTAAAAAATGTTCATGACAATGAAAAACACATCTGTAGGAGGTATCATAGAGGTGCAATCCTTAGGTTTGGTTACCCAAGACAATACCAAGCCTAAAAAAGTAGGCTAAAAATTTGAAAAACACTAAAACATGCTCATGTTTTAGGTTTCACAAAACACGCGTGTGTTTTGTGGAACCTAAAATGTGCTCATGTTTTATGTTCTACAAAACACAAGCACATTTTTTCAAACATAAAATGTGATCACATTTGTGTTCATGTAAAACATGCTCTTTGTTTAGGATTGAAAGAGGACTAAGTATCATATTTAAGGTTGAGCACGAGGTGATCTCATCTCTATTGATATTTACCCATACCCAACTATAGTAGATCTAGTAGAGCTAATTGTTGACCCCAACTTCTCCACCACTTGCAATGAATCAAGATTTAGAGAAAGACCCAGGATGAACTAGAGTAGAGACACTAACTAGGAGGTGCAAAGATGTGATCAATGCAAGGATAGGAGGTGGTCAATCACCTTTGGTTTTCTATGAGGAGGTTGTTGAGAATTTATGGTTTACGATCGTGGCCCCATGTTTTCCAAAAGGATCTAAACTTCTCTTAGAAGGGCACAAGAAATGGTGGAATTGAAATCATAATAGGGAGGGAACCTCCCTCAACCAGAGAATCCCTAATATCTATAAGGGTGTAGATACCCCCTCTTTATAATAAGAGAAGTTCATAAAGGGGTAAACACATTTAAGAAAGAAATAGAAAGCTTGACTCATAGAAAAGAATTCTAGAGAGAGGAATGTGAATCAAGAATTTTATGCTCCCTCAGCTACTGTAGATGGAGTAATGCTCAATTTAGAGTTAAAGAGACCTAAAGGGGATAGAGATTCCAAAGAACATAGGGAGAGTAAGGAATCCACGTATCTATAGTAGTGGGAAATATAGAGGTAAGGGCATTGATTACGCCTTGGTAAAAAACTTAAAGAAAATGATAAAACCATTCTCTCAAATGCCATGTAGGATATCCAAAGTGTCAAAGTTACTAGTCTCACCATCTTCTCAATCACACAGTCATCACCAATGAGATAGGAGACCAAGATGAGTACAATAATGGACAAAAGGAGAAATCTTCCAAATACTTTACAGCACAAAATTTTTATGAAAGTATACTCATGGTGTACTCCTTGTATCCAAGCTCATGACCCTTCTCATTGTCCTAAAGGGGTCCAATTCCACGATGAAGCAAATGAGAGTGGAAATTCTATTTAGGAAGATGATGAAAAATGTGACCTATCCAAACTATGGTATAATCATTAGGATGATGACACTTAGGTTTCTGCTATGGATGAAAAAGAGGAACTTCCCATATATTTATAGAGTTGGTTAAATTGATCTACCCTAGTTCAAGGCTTATCTATCTTCAAAAGAAATATGGACTGCACAAAAATCCTAGTGTTAAGCCTAGTCTAGAAGGTCTCATAATTCTTAATGAGATGATTTCTTAGGTACAATCCATTTATGAGTCTAGCCATAGGAAAGTTGGAAAACGCTTGGGGTGTGTGCAAGAAGTTGAGTCCACTTTTTGGCCAAAAAGTGGAAATGTTTTCCCTGATTTCCAATATTTGTCACATTTGACCTAAAACATTTAAGCACTTAAAGATTAAATCTTAAAAAACCACTATTTAAAAGTCAACTTTTTTTTTTACCATACCATGCACGTGTATGTCAACCATATTTTGACCTAAATAATTGTATTTTTCTAAATCCTTTTGGGAAAAGATATGTAACACATTGAAGATTGCTCACAATATTTTTTTGTAGTTTTTTTTTTGAATATTTCTTTTTTTATTAATTTTTTATTGGTTGTAATTTCTATTTTGAAAATCCCTCATGTACACCATGCATAAGATGACCTAAACTTATCATTTTTTATTTTTTTTCAAATTTAAAAGAATTGTATCAATATTGCCCACTTATAATTTATTTTCAAAAAATTATTTTCATAAAAAGTTATTAAAATAATAAGAAAACATGATATTTCAAGTTTATGGACCAGTTTCATCAAAAATTATTTGAAAAATAGAAAAAATAATCTAAGTGTAAAAAAAATTACATATTTTGAATCTACACAATCTCATCTATAATGAGTTTTAATTTAATCTAAAAATTCTTAAAAAAAAGTCATTAGCCATATTGCCAAAGTCCATTTCTTCAAAAAATTTGAAGCTTTTTGTTTAAGAAATAAATAATAAATACAAAAATATGTTCAATAGTAAAAAAAAAAAATATTTTAAAACTAGACATTGTCATCTGAAATGGGTTTTAATTTCATCCAAAAATTCTAAAAAAAAATTGTAAGCCATATTATCAAAATCCATCACTTATGAAAATATTTTGGCTTGAGACTTCTACTAAAAGTGGACTCAACTTCTTGCACTTACCCCTTGAATGGATATACTAGAATAAGAATGAGTATGTATCTCTATTTTATCTCTCTCTCGATCTCTATCTCTCCATCTCGCTATCTCTCTTCCTCTCTATCTTTTCCTCTCCCTCTCTCTATCTCTCCCTCTTGATATCTATATCTCCCTCTTAATCTCTATCTCTCTCTTCCTCACTTTACCTTCCTCTTCCTTATTATTAAAATCTAAGTTCCCTAAATGTTACCCAAAACCCTAAACATTGACACTAAAGCATTAAAAAAGCCCTCTCTATATCTCCCTCTCTCTCTTTGTCATGGTTGTTCTATATTTTTTTATTCTAGTTATTTATTTAGTTTCATTACTATGTTAAAGTGGTGATAATTTGTATAGATCAAATAACCTTTGACATCTCTTCTTAAAGGATTAAGTTGAAAATTATTTTTTATTTCCTTTCATGAAGAAAGGCATGTGATATTTTTCTTGTTCACTTTGAACTAATGAGCTTGATAAGACGGCTTATCTATTTCGTTAGATTTTGAGAGAAATATGAGCTTAGTTATATGGATATGAAGGCCACACACATACTTCATGAGGGTATCATCTTATTGCATATATCCTTTCCCATTTGAATAACTCTTCTACAAAATTCACTAGTGTACACTCTTGCACACTTTGATTTTGTTTTTAATTATTACATTACCACTCAATAGACCTATATTCTTTGTTGACATAAGATAGAATTTATCCTTCAATTGTCTTTTCACAAAACCATATCACTACCATCTATGAGATCCTCTTTCCATGAGAAGAGAGTGATTATTCAAATTCTCCTTTTCTTAACTAGATTTTTATGGAAGAGCAAGAGTAATTCAGTCCATACCATCAATAAGGGTGTAGCACATATTGCATTCTTTCTTTTGAGTCCACCTCATTCACTTTTTCTGATGAGAAGATTTAGAATATCACATATTTTGGTGAAACTAACATGAAAAGAAAATCTTTGTGGACAAGCCCTCTCATTTTCATTCTTCCACCTTTTGTCTTCCCATTTTGTTGTGGTACTTATGGTACCATTGAATATGTCTATACCAATAACACAATAGGGAAAAGGTCCCTTAGATCTAGCTAGCCATCCTTCATTCAACTGGTACATCCTTCCCTATCCATTAGCACTCATCTCAAATAAGTATGATTTTAAAGATGTTAACTTGAATGGTGGACAACAATGACTGCATAACTTCATCACTTCTGATAACCTAGTTTATAACCAAGATACTATGATTCAATGAAACCTAGATCAAATTAGAGCACTCAAGTGCTCATATAATCAAAACTCCATCATTAGGGTCATCCCATCACAAAAAAACAAAAATACTACCACTTGAATCGACAATGAGGTGAGACTCTTAGAGAAAGACCTAGAAGACTCTTGTATAGCATGAGAGTCTCCCCATATAGCTTATCAACATGAATGAGATGAATCATGTCAAGGGTGACTATTAATATTCCTTGAGGAAAGAACCAACATGGCTGCTCAACCCTCACTTGCTAAACAAAACCCACCTCATGACGGAGAAATACAAAATGTATACACCTAAAAATGGCTCGAGATGAATTAAATAAATATTTTATATTTATTTTATTCTTATTCCTCTATCAATAAATAAACATGCTAATTTTTTTTTTTTACTAAAAGAGGCGTAAAAATTTATTCAAACCAATAAAGAGCAATACAAAGCAAGAGCATTACATAGTTTTGTCTATCTCCACTATTTGATCTAATTTTTGAGCCAAATCTGGGGGTAATTGGCCCCTTTGCACAATATTCCAATATGGAAAATGATCAGAAGCCCATTTAGCCAAACAATCCGCAACCCCATTCCATTCCCGGGGAATGTGACAGAAAGAAACAAAATCCAAGGAAGCACACAAATTAAGAATCTATTTTATAATAATAGCCAAATTCCAACTGACATACTAATTTTTTTATTTGGTTCATGTTCATCATATTATTCCAACAATTAAATATCTTGAATTCCTCTAAAGTCATCTCTAATTAGATAATCATCATTATTTAATTATTTTTCTATGGTAAAGTCCTATGTCTAAAATCCACATCATGCATCCATGTCACCCTCCATGTCAGTGGACATCTCACCATGTTGCTCCTTAAATTAAATATTATTAATATTTAATTAGGTATTTATCCTCTCAACATATGCCCTATTTTCTCTCAACCATCCCTACTTTGTAGAAATTGGTTTCTCCACATCACCATGGTCAATGTTGACTATGAGATACTTGTCTCATGAATCCTATGTTCCCTCTCAAATTCCAAGAAACAAAGATTCCTTCCTTCCTGTTTCTCTCATGGTCTTCCATTTTTATCTCATTGGTCTTTGTGAGCATCACACCATGTGGCTCCTTGTCCCTCATATTCCTCCACCTTGTCATCATAGTAGGAACATCTTCCATCTTTATCTCCCCTCATCCAACCAATTTGATCCTGACCGTACATGTCACAAGACTTATTCTTCAACCATGGATCTTTTGACACTTGGATTTGATCCATCTTTGGCCTTTAAAAGAAAGCTCCTCACCTTAATTTTACAATCACAAGAGCTATAGTACTTACATGCTATAGAAATTCTATCAAGTATCCAAACATGCCTTTGGCCCCCATTTGCATATCAATATCATAATCTCCATTTTTACATTATCATCAAGCTTCATAGTATCATTTAGTTGCATATCATTATCCTCATATCAATCATTATCAATATCATGGCATTAGCTTCATATCATCATCATTAGCATAGTCTTGCATTATAGGATTGTTTACATTGCATTTGAATCCACAATTCAATTCATCTCAATAGTCATCTTGAAAAACAAAGTGCAACTCTGACCATCAGAATCAGCAAGATCTTGAGAAGATAGGTGACAATGGAACATGTAGGATAAATTAGAGTTTGTAAGGTATAATTCATGTTTTCTGTATTTTTGCTAGTTTCATTGGTGATTTGAATTTGAGTAGGAATTTAGAGTAATTGTTGTAGCTTATTATAGTTGTTTCAAATAATCAATCACATTTTGGTACCCACCGTGTGGCCTTTCACTAAATTTAATATCCAAATTTGAGTTTTTGTTGTCCTTACAGTCGTAATAGGTTATTTCTGTGCATTTGAGTTCCGGTCTGCGTATTCGTGACAAAAATAGAGCCTACAAGAACAAAAACAATAGTCCTACACATATGACTCTTTCTGCTATTCATATGATAAATTATGTTACGCATATAATATTCCTACGCATTTAAATCATTCTATTGCGCATCTATTGTCTGTTCATGTGCATCTAAATTTTGTCAAGTTTTAGTATATTATTTTGACTAATCTCAATACTAGCCTTGTTGTAGCTGTCATAAATTGTTGAAGGAGTGTGCTTAGACTATTGATAAATTGTTTTTGTAGGTTTAGGGTTTGGTTTAGACATCATTGTTGCATTTACTCATACATTGATAATCTAGGGGCACCTAGTTTAAACTAGGAGGAGTAATCATACAATCTTGCATACAATAATAACTTAGTCTAAATTAGGAGGTTTAATTGTACAATCTTGCATACAAATCACAACATAGTCTAAATTAGGAGGTTTAATTGGACAATCTTGCATACAAATCATAACACAGTCTAAATTATGAGGTTTAATTGTACAATCTTGCATACAATCAAAACATAGCATAAATAGGGAGAAGTAATTTCATCCAATCTTACATGCAATCATAACATAGTTTAATTTAGTGTTTAAATTGGACTATCTTTTCTTTTCTGTTATCATGCAAATATGGCATCTTGTGTTGTTAGATTAGTAACATTTAGCTTAATCTAGATTATTAATAAACAAGTGCTTGTTGTGTTTGTGAGGAGATAGGTATATGCTCTCCCCTTGTGCAAACTTGGGTGATCAAAAAACCAAATTCCTCTCTTTTTCATTTCTTGTTTATCCTTTTGAAGAGCCTGCTTGGTGGGAAAAGAGGTAATCACCCCAAGGGACTACTCTAAGAGGATCTTTCCTTTGGACTGCTATATAAATTGGATAAGGCGAAAGCCAAGTCCTAACTGGCATCAGCCTTGCCTTATAGTACCAAATTGAAAAGAGGCATACCAACACTTTGTGAAAACAATTTTTGCATTGTGTGAGGTATAGGATACTCTTAGTAGGATTGGTCAAAGATTTTAGTAGCTTGCCACATGCTCGCAAGGTGTTGGTCTCCTGAAGTTACTAAGAACCCCTTAGCTAGTGGCCACTCAACTCACCTTCAAATATGGTGATAATTTTTAGCGCAAGGGGAATTAATACAAGCCCCCAAGATTACTCACCATTGCCTCCCTTGAGATGAGATAGTAATCCGCAACTAGCATAAGCTCTTGTTGCCTACATGTATCTTTTCGGGGAAAGGGTGAGATACCCCTACCTATCCTCTCTCACAAAGATGATATAATGCTCACATGTGCTTACCTATGTGATGTCATTTGAGTCAATAGAGATCTAAGTTGTGAGCTAATGTACTACATTGAAGCCTTGTCTTTAGGGATAAAAAGTGTTTGTTTTGTTTGCAAATTGTGTTAGACATGTGAAAACTTGGGCTTTTATAAGTCTTCAACAACATACACTAAATGTCACTAATAGCCATTGTACTTTATTGTCTATTGTGTTTTATTGCCTAAAAAAAGAAAAATCATCACAAAAACAATAGGTTGCCTAGAAAACCATGCCAAAAACAAGTAAAACTTGATCAAATTCAGTCACTGTGAATAGAGCTATGCATTTGAAATTTCCTGCTATGCATTTAAAACATTTTTCTATGCATATACCTTTTTGATGCATCCAAACATTCCTGCTGCGCATTTATACAGTCTTGCTATGCATACACAATTGTGGTGCATATATCCTTACTCTGCATATAAACTATTTCACTACGCATTTAAACTTTGTTTTTGTGCATTTAAACCTGCACATATATCACATTTTACTACGCATACACACTCTGTTCCTACGCATTTGAACCTGCACATCCACAATAGAAAGCATTTCCTGAGGTTAGGAGAAAATAACCAAAATAGTTTTGGATACCCATTTGGACATAAAATTCATTTGAGAAGTCAATTGAACCATACAGACACATCCCATATCCATTCCAAACATTTGACTTACATCTCATACTTAACCTTTTACAAGCAAACAAAAACAAGATTTTCCCAAAAGTGCTATTGAGATCTTCTTATTCAAACAAACATTCTAGTTAGTTTCCCTATCAGGATCAATCATCTTTTATCTAGGAGCTACACTAAACATCTTGACAAGGTTAGTTTACATCAATAGTGATATCAATCATCCCTATTTGACTTACTTTAGATCAACACTTTGATAGCTATACATCATAGCTCAAGACTATTGTTTGAACAAAGATCAAAACAACCTTTAGAAAATCTTATCATCAACACATTTAATCCAATATTTCACCCAAACTACACCCCATCAAAAGCATCACTTACATCTACAAGTATCTCATCTAACTTCATTCAAATCAAACTCTGTATGGTTGAAACTAGGTCTCAAGCCAAAAGACGAAAAGAAACAGATCCATCCAATAGTAGTTTACACTCTTCTAGTGATGGAGAGGAAGAAATCCCCCAAGAAGAAATTGTTAATGCCTTACAAGACCCAAAATTAAAAAAATTAATGGATAAGGTTATAACAATGGACCCACAGAAATACTTCCTTTTGCTTGCACAACAAGGAGCCAAGTTACCCTTTGATTTTGACATTTCCAAATTGAGAGAAACAACCCAATCAAATGAAACTAAACCTCCCAAGAATTAAAAGGCTAAGGATATGACAAATCCGTTAGATACACTCACACAACAAATCCAATCATTACAACAATAATTTGTGGACTTACAAACTAGATCCTCCACAAAACATTATTCACTAGAGGATATATCTCCCTATCCTTTTGACAAATGCTTGGTTATGGTACATTTCCCTTCAAGATTCAAAGTCTCTAAATTTGAGAAATATAGGGGGAAATGTGATCCTTGTGACCACATTAGAGAATTTAGTGTTGCATGTTTAGAAGTCTCCCACAATGATACATATCTAATGCAAATCTTCCCATGTAGCTTAGGAGGTCAAGACATGAAATGGTTCTCCCGTCTACCTCCCAGAATCCGCACATTCAATGAGCAAGTGGATAAATTTGTTACACACTTCTCCTATAACATTGAACATGAGATTTCAATGTTAGATCTATTTAAACAACAAACAAAAGAGTGAATAATCCTTCACCACTTTCTTGCAAAGATGGAGACAACTTGCAAGCAAATGTCCTTACCACATCCCTGAAAAACAAATGATTGAAATGTTTGTCCATAACTTGAACACAGAGTTAAGCTATCAAATTCAAATCCAATGTCCTACTTCTTTTAGTAAGGCCATTGAGATGGGATTACTTATTGAGAAAGCTTTGATAGCAAAAGGACAAATAAAAATCTATACGGATGTCCCTAGTTCAAGCAGCAACACAGATAACTCTAGGTTTTAGACTAAGAACAAGAACATTGTAAATGATGGAGTTGTAGATGTAAAATGTGTGACACCAAAACAACCCATTCTAAATCTATCAAGTCCACACAACAATACACCTTCAAACAAACCAACAAACAATGAATCTAGACCACCAAACTTTCCTCCTCATAGAAAATTTATACCATTGGGAGAATCTGTTGAATCTAACCTAAGGAAGCTCATCACAAATAACCTTATAACACTTCTTATGGTAAGAGAATATGAACCCAAGTTCAAACCATCTTGGTGGAAAGATTCTGACTATTGTGAATTCCACAGAAGCAAAGGCCACAAAACCAATGATTGCCAAAGATTGAAAAACACCATCCAAGACTTGATAGATAGAGGAGATATATCAATTGATGGTCATATATCCAATGAAAAACATGTGGCATTCAAGAATCCACTCCATAACTATGAGAAGGGAGATACCTCTAAACCTAACAATAACAGTGGTAACAATGCCAATTACATGAATGTATCCTATGAATAAACCGTTAACCACATATCTGAAAGTGGTTCACATGTAAATGTGATTACTATAAATAACATGCCCAATCGTAATGTTACCACTCGTCATGGAAAAATTACCAAACCATCTTCCATATCCACTTAGTATAATGTCGTAGACAAACTCCAAAAGACACCCACACATATATCTATATTGGAGCTTTTGCATCTTTCACCGTCTCATAAGGCTATCCTAGAAAAGGCTCTATCAGAAACCACCGTGCCAACAAATCTAGCCCAAGAGAAATTTTAAGCCATGGTAAGACATCTCACTACCCCTCACTTCCTACCTTTTACTAAAAAAGATGACATGTCCATTACTCAACCTCATAATGTATCTCTCTACATTGAAGCCCTCATTTATAAACATAGAATTGAATGGGTCCTTATCGATGGAGGAGCAGGTTTAAATATATGTACACTGAAATTAATCCTTGAATTGGGGTTCTCTAAAAGTGTTATTGATCCAAAGAAGAAGATCACAATCAAGTCATATGATGAAGAAGAAAGAACATCTAAAGGCACTATTATCTTACTAATATGAATTCGACTGGTAGAGAAAGATGTGGTTTTCCAAGTCCTTGACATGGAGCTAACCTATAATATTCTCCTTGGCCACCCTTGGATTCATGCAATGAAAGATGTACCATCTACTTATCATTAATGCATAAAGTTTCCATTCAACAGCCAAGAGATAACAATCCAAGGTGATTCCAATACATTTCAATACTGCAATACTATCAAACCAAAACCTAAAGTTGTCATACCTACCAACTGAGCAGCCTCATCCTCTATAGCCCATGTCAACCCAAGCTCATTACCTTCTACATCCAAAACCACGGAATTAAAAGTCAAGCTCAAGGATAAAGGTGTAGGAGAATATTCCATTGAACAAACCTTTTGTCTTGCACAATTACCCCTATCACCCAAGTCTTATGGAAAACCATCTATAACCAAACAACAATCTTTGAAAAAGCCTAAAGGTCCTTTTATCAAATGGGGTAATATGTCAAAAGAAAGTGAAGAGAAATATGTCCTTCAATGGCTATACAAGGAAGAAGATAGTGAATCCAAGCCACAGGATCAAAAACCCCAAATATTTTACATCAAAATAAATAAAGTAGATACATCAAAATATTTTACTTGCTCTACTTGTTGCAAATGTATCTCTCATTGAAACCAATTAGGTACATCACCCATAGGCTCCTAATGATCACCCCTGGTATTTTGGGTGTCCTGTGCTCCTGTGTTAAATTCTACCCTCGGTGGTGATTGTTCTTTCCTGATTTCTTCCTCATGTACCTTATCATGAGGGGGATCTTACTGGGGTTCCTCGTGTTGAGGAACTTCGTTTTGTGGAGGAGGCTCTTGTGAAGTATTAACATTTTGGTCTTGTGCCTCCTTTTGTAAGTTCTACTCTGGAACTTCTTTAGCTTTCTCATTTTGTTCATCTTGTGATACACTAACCTCTTGAGAAGTTTGTGTGTTTTGACCTTGGGGATCACCTTGATCAACCTTGGCCACATTTTCTATCTCTTTCTCTGTACTACCATCACCCTGTGACAAACCTTGCTCCTTACCTTTAGATGCATTAGCTTCTTCTGTATTAACTTCTTTCTTAGCTAATTTTTCCTCTGATGATGGGCCTTTACTCTAATCATCCCCTGTAGTAGGTTGCGATGGACCACTTTGGTCTTGACCAGCATTCTTGTCTAGCATGTCTTGATCACCCCCACTCTGAAGTTGTGCTTCTGATTGTTCTGGTCTTGTTGGTGCCTTATTTTGGTCCTTGTCTTGATCAAGTGGAGCAACATCCCTCTTGATATGCTCTGCATCTTTAGTGCTTTTAGGCTTCAAAGGTGGATCACTATCTTTACTTGGGATTATATCACCCCTGTATGTTAGGTCTATTGTTGTAGGACTTCTAACTTGCTCAACCAAATTATCTAACCTTATTTGGTTGCCTACTCTCTTAGGACTATCTTGCTTTGTTTCATCCATTTTTTTCTTCCTATAACGTCCTCATCTAGGCCAATGGGGTCCCATGAGGAGTCATCTTGGTATTAGCAACCAAGGTTTCCATATGCTGGGTAGTCACATCCTAGACTACCTCATCATCTGATAGTTCCATAGTATCATCTAGAGGGAAAGGGGACTCCCTACTAGCGATAAGTACTTCTTTTTCTTTCTGTTCGTCAACCTTCTCAGTCTTAACCTGAATTATCTCAGGAATGAGGACCTCATGCTATAGCTCTCTCCTGAAAGCCACACCACCCATACCCATTAACATGATGGGGTCAGTGCTAACATCTCCCCTCATGGTTGTTCTCTACTTCTTGGGTGGTGGTTTTTTCAGAACCTTCTTTCTTTTCTTACTTGTTATTAATAAGTCATCATCCCTAGGTTCTTTATTCTATTGTTCTCTTTCTAAGGGCTCACCTTCTTCTAATTCATCTTGTAGAGCTTCAACCTCTACCTGCCTCTCTATATTTTTAGTAATAGGTCTTAATATCCTTTTAGTCTTTGGTTTTTCAAGGGGTGGCTGTGATGCGGATGCATGGGCTGATGTGGATGCCCCATCACCTTTAGATGCAATTCTCTTGATGATCACCCCCTTCTATTCATCTTCTACATTCTTACCCTTGGATGGCTTCTTTTGTTTTTCAGCAGACAATCTCTCCCCATTAGATTTTCTCTTCTCAATGAGAAAATCATCATACTCTTCATCTAACAATTCCTGTCTCTTTTTCTTATTATCAATAGTAAGGGCCATGCCCTTCTTCTTCAATTTGGCAATTTCTTCATTTACCCAAATTTGGGTCAGTTTAATTACCGCTTGCATTATTTGGTCCAAGGAGGTACCCTCTTGCTGTGTCAGATCAGGGGATGAAATGGTGTCATTATACACCTTCTTGTCCTCATACTCATTGGACATTATATTTCCATCATCATTATGTAGCTTTGTGGGCACTAGGATGCAATCAAAGGTCCTGATTTGATTCAAGGTGAGCCTTTGATATTTTCTTCTTCTCACCTTTGCCTCATCATCACAGTCGGTCCAGAAGTCGTCTAGATGCTTTTGATGTATCTATTTTCCTAACAGCTTCTGCATCCTGCCATAAGGGTCATATGACCTAGCAATAGGGAATGGCTACAAGTACATTAGTTTCAGCACTCCAATAGCATCCTTGATGCTCTGTCTGTCTGGGCATAAGTACCATCCTATATATACTGGGAATAGTATAGGGGGGATCTTCTTTGCTCTATGTGAGCTTCAAGTGAAGTAGCTACGTGTCTAACAAATTCCATCAAGATGACCCCATCAGTGGGGTATCTTGGCAACATGAGGGGCTGTCCCTCAAATCCTTCAATCCTTATATATGAAAAAGTAGGGAATTGGATAAACCAAGCTCCATATTTGTAAATAACTTCCTGAGCTTCCATGCTTAGCCTCTTGGTCCTATCCTCCTCCATTGTTCTGACTAGGTGCATTGAAAATGCATCATTCACTAGCTTGTAATCTTGGAGGTATGCCTTTTTTGTAATTGGGGATAATGATCCCATATATGCACATCACTAGTGCTGTTTCCTACCTTGCCTAATGTTTGTAGGGCATCAAAAGTTCCTCGGACAACACAAGAATAAACAACAAAGGAAGTCATGTAGAACATGCATGCTTGACCACCTAGCTTCCTCATCCCCTCATCTAGGCAATCACTGATGATTTTGGCCCATTGAAGTTTGTTATATGAGTATAATACCATCTGGATGATTCCAAACATCCAATTCTCAAAGTTCCCAGCATGAGGTTTGTCGGTCATCCTGCTCAACTGGGCAATTATATACTGATATTCATCATCAAAATCAAACTTGTATAGGTAAACTAGCAATTTGGCTGAGGCTGTGTAGGTGTTGTTCTTCGCCCTCCACTGATATATTCTCTTCTCGGCATCTTTCTTATTGTTGTTATACTCTTTCTCTAGTTTATTAAGGACCAGACTTACTACCTTGTTTCCCACTGGTAGATTAAAAGTGGCAGTGAGGCCCTTGATTGAAAAGTCAGCATATACCCTGCCATGCTTCTCTACTCTCCTAGTTTCTGGGTTATAGTTTCTTGCATATTCAAGTACCAGCTCTATGGCATCCATGGCATATGGGAATCTAGTTACGTGCCACATACATATTGTAAATATCCTATCCAGTATAGGATTGTCAGTATCATCATCCAATTTCCTCGACCATGCATCCAACTTTGTTTGTCCATGATGTGTGTCACTGATAACACCATATCTAAATCCCACTCCCTCAGGTTGGACAAACATAGGCTTTAAGAACTCGGCCTCAGATCTATTTCTTCTAACTTCTACCATTGACTCCTGCAATAGACTATGCAGGTCTTACCCTATGGTGCTTGTATGAACACTTAACAATATCATGCATCTAATCTCTATTACTTATTGTTTTAACTTTTTTCATGCATCATCATGTGGATTTAATCTAGTAAATAAATATTTTACCTTGATATTTGTAGAAAATGACAATAGAGAGGGTTTTGAAGTTACTTACCTAATATCACTTTCCTTTCTGATTATATGACTGATAACGGGAAAGACTGTAAACGTGCGGGGTCACCCATTCTATTTTGTTGAGTTGAGGGTCACGATCTGCTAGCAGGTGACTGATAAGGGTTTGACTTTGGAGCTCTATAATTCTTGATTAATCGCAAGGTAAATGTAAATAATCCTTAGAATTTTACTTTTAAATGGATGCATGGGAAGAATTAGGGCATAGTGTGTTGTTCTGATCTGATTTGTCGATCATTTTCATGGAGCTCATAGATGCTGCCGAGTGTTTGATTTGTATTTGAAATCAGTGGGGCTTCATCTACCATTTTGATCACATTTAATGCGAGGGCGTGATCTTTGAAAGATCAGGGATATTTAAAAATATGACCCCCAACGGATAATATGACCCCCCCTCTTGCATGGGATAATCATCTACTAAGATTGGGGTGATATGGTCAACCTTTAACCAAGAAACTAGATTGGGTCATGAAATTAAGATCAGGGATACTTCAAAATATGATCACCTTTGGGGCTAGATCATGATGACATCATCATGCCATCGACATTCTTTAGTTATCAAGTTTTGGTGACGTCATTGTCATGTTGAGAAACATGACGGATATTTGGATATATGACCCTTCGTGGGTCGGGTAAGTTGATTATGTTATCATCAGGGTGATTTCTTTCATTCACTAGAACTGAATGATGTCAGTCATATTGGCATAGGGTGATATTCATCCAGGGGTGATATTTTGTAAGATGACTGATATTAAGAAATATGACCCCCTACGAATATATGATGTTCTTGATAGGTAGATACATGTCCCTATTTAATTTTGAAGTTCACGTATCAGGTACCTAAAGGTTGTCAGGTGATTTTTCTAAGTCTGGGTGATGTTAGCAAATATGACTAGTGTTAAGAATATGACCCCCTAAGGGAAATATAAGGGTTGACCAAACTTTGACTCAACATAACTCTCTACCCTTAGACAATATTTGGGTGATCCAAAAGGCAAACCTGCTTGGAATTTTGTGCTCTTTCCAACTAGGAGGTTTACGATAGCAAATGTTGACTTTGGTAATTGACCTCATCTTGTGATGCCCATATCTTAACAAAGGTGACCCATATGACTAATTTTACCAAACCACCCAAAGCAAGAAACAAACAAGCCAAAGCAGAAGAAAAGTTGGGTCCCTGTTTTGCTAGGGCAAAATGGGGCGTTTTGTGTAACAACACAAGAACTTGCCACTAAAGAAAATAATCAAATTCAAATGATTCAAGTGATGTGATCACATTCTAACATAGCATTTTAACTCTTTCTAAGCATAAGTATTATGACCTTTCTAAATGATATAATGTTCATCATTGCAACAATGCTAGGAAGGGATCAAGTGTGTATAAATGATTAATTATCCTCATCTTGAAAGTAAGTTGAAAAAATGAGTAACTAGTGTTAAGATACATATTTTGGGATCATCCCTCATAGCCAACCAGGATAGAGCCTTGCTGCCAGTAGGTGTCCATAGCCCCGAAAAAGGTTATCTATACAATCCCCCTAAGTAGAGCCACACATCCAGTAGGTGTCTATATCCTCGGTAGAGTTACTTAGATGGCCTAATTTTATTCTTTTAAATTTTCAATATTTATCTCTTTTGTGTTAGACTTAGGGCACACAACTGAGAAGGGGGGGTGAATAAGTTGTTCAAAACTTTCTCCAATTAAACACTTAAGTCTTCTTAGTGATTAGCTGTATATTAATCATAAACCATAATGCATTCAAATCAAGAGCAGAAACATATCAACACATAAGACACCAAGATTTTGACGTGGAAAACCTGGTTAAGGGAAAAACCATGGGGTGATTAACCCAAGATTGTATTCTTTGTTAGAAGAATAGAAAGAACAAAATGGCACATGCCAATTAGGGCTCACTGCCTGAGCACACTGCTCACAAGAGGCTCACTACCTACAAGAGACACGCTGTCTACAAAGAAATAAATATCACATACATGAACTGGAGAATAGCATTTTCACCATGCTTGAATCAGTTCCATTTAAGCCCAATACTTCTGCTCTACCTTTCACTCTCCTCCTCGCTACCACACTCTCATCACCACAAGGACAACTTCAAACTGACTTCACAATCCCTTATTTATATAAGGCATCAACTTAGGAATGATCATCTAAGTCATCAAACATTCATAAGATTATTTGCTAGATGGATAACTCATCCGGTTGGCCAGTCTCAGGAAGAACACCATCATCTAGTGGTTATTCTTCAAATGCACACTCTAACTTCAATGTGGACCAACAACATGAACTGGACATGATCCAAAGATCACCACAACCTTTCCAGAAACACCAAGAGCATCCATACTTCATCTGCTTGCTGGAATTCTTCTCTCCTTCATCCAGAGCTTTAAGAACACAGTCTGTCATTACTGTCACAAAGTAATAGGCACTTCTGGACCTTCAAACCATGAACCAATAGAGTTGAAACTTCACAAGGACGTCCTCAACACTCCCTCAAATCCGTAGAATGGGGTAATGCATTTCTGAATCTCACCGGACCTATCTGTGTCACTCTGTCACCTCTGAACACTTGCGAAAGTTGGTTCTACTTGAGCGGCCATAACTTCTTCAGATCTACATGCAGACCTCTAAAAACTTGACTGGATCATCTCAAGACTCATATCTACAAACACTTTGAACCGTAACCTCTGATCTGCATCTTAGCTAGGATCTCCACTTCACTGTCTCCATTGCTTCTCTCTGCTCATCCAATCCTTCACATCAATGCAACATGAGTATGTTGACATCAATGACAACACCGGTTAGACCCATACTTGCAACAATCTCCCCCTTTGTCATTGATGGCAACATATGATGTGAAAAACCATCAAGACAAGAACTTCTCCTTACTGTCACAACTCCCGCTATCAGCAACAACCATTCTCATGTCTTCTCTTCCTTTACTACTCCCCCTTTGATCAGCAACCACTTGTTTTTCACATGTCTTCTCTCCCCCTTTGACATCAATGGTAAAGGGCACATACTTGCAATTCCAACACTTTGGAATCATACCTGCTGCCCCCCCTGAGTAGCTTCTCCCATCAATCTAGATCACAAGATATGACTTTGATATCCACTAGACTGATGCACCTCAGTGCACCTTAGTTCATCCCCGGAGGGGCAATAACCCCTAACTTCTCCCTGAGATACTCAAAAGAGTCCTTAGGTAGAGGTTTAGTAAAGATGTCTGCAATCTGATCCTTGGAGGGTACAAACTCCAATCTGACTTGATTTTTATTCACTTGCTCTCTCAAAAAGTGAAACTTGATGGATATGTGTTTAGTCTTTGAATGCAACACTAGATTCTTAGATATACTTATAGCACTTCAATTATCATAGAAGATTGTGATAGGTTCCTCATACTCTACTTTGATATCTCTTAGCATCTGCTTCATCCATAAAACTTGAGTGCAACTACATACTGCTACAATATATTCTGCTTCAATTGTAGACAGAGATATTGCCTCTTGTTTCTTGCTTAGCCAAGAAACCAATCTCTTCCCCAAAAAGAATGCTCCACCACTGGTACTCTTTCGGTCATCCACATCTCCTGCCCAATCAACATCTGTATATGCATGAAGAGAGAAATCATGATCTCTAGGATACCACAAACCATACTCAACCGTCCCTTTTAGATATCTAAAAATCCTCTTGATTACCATGACATGGGATTCTCTAGGATCAGCTTGGAATCTAGCAACAAGACCAACAACTTGCATAATATCTAGTCTAGTTTGAGTGAGATACAACAATCCTCCAATCATTGATCTGTACTTTGTTTAGTCTACCTTAGGAGAGTCATCATCTTTGCTCAACTTACATCTGGTTTCCATGGGAGTATTCATTGGCTTTGAATCTTCCATCCCAAATTTCTTCAACAATTCTTTCACATATTTGGTCTGAGAAATGAAGATTCCTTTCTTTGTTTGAGTAATTTACAGACCCAAGAAGAAATTCATTTCACCAAGCATAGACATCTCAAACTCACTTTTTATTTGATTTGCAATAGTTTTACACATACTATCTCTTCCTCCAAAGATGAAATCATCAACAAATACTTCAACAATCAAGATGTTTTCATGATCAATTTTGAAATATAAGTTACTGTCAGCAGTACCTTTGTTGAAACCAACCTTCAAAAGATGCTTATCCAATCTTTCATACCAGGCTCTTGGGGCTTGCTTTAATACATACAGTGCCTTCTTCAACTTGCAGACCATATCACCATGATCAGACAACTGAAATCCATTTGGTTGCTCTATATACACTTCTTCTTCCAAGTCACCATTTAGAAAGGTAGACTTGACATCCATCTGATATACCTTGAAATCCTTAAAGGTAGCAAAGGCAAGAAATAATCTGACTGCTTTGATTCTTGCCACCGGAGCAAAATTTTCTTCAAAATTAATTCCTTCTATTTGAGAGTAGCCCTTGTAGACCAATCTGGCTTTATTTCTGATTACTTCACCAACTTCATTTAGTTTTTTCTGGAAGACCCATTTGGTTCCAATCACATTCTTGTTTCTAGGTCTGGGAACAAGATCCCAAGTGTGATTTTTCTCTATTTGCACCAGCTCTTCCTCCATTGCTTTAGTCCAGTTTTCATCATTGCAAGCTTCATTCACTGTCTTAATTTCAATCTTTGAAATCAAACAATACTCTTCTGAATCTTGAGCAATTTTCCTTCTTGTTAGTACTCCTTTTCTTTTATCACCTATGATCTGATCTTCAGAGTGATTCAGTCTTACATACCTGGGAACTTTAGGAATTTCTTGCACTTCTAGTTCTTGATCAGGCTCATTAAGACTCATCTCTTCTTCCTGGTTTACCGGATTAGTTTGAATTTGATTGACAGATGAGGCTTGGGCTCCTTGAGTCAGAACACCATTCTGATCATCTTCATCATATTCATAAAATGTTGAGGGTTTCTCAATTCCCTCATCAACCTTCACATTTGTACTTTCTATCATCTTTCTCAGTCTTTTGTTATAACACTGGTATGCTTTGCTTTAAGTAGAGTAACCCAAGAATATTCCTTCATCACTTCTAGCATCAAACTTTCCTAGATCTTCATCTCTTTTAACTACCAAAAACTCTAAAATACCTTACAGTAGGAGTGATGCCAAACCAAAGTTTATAAGGAGTCTTACCAGTATTGCTTCTAATTTGAACTCGATTGAGAGTATAGACTGTAGTGCTGACAGCTTCTCTCCAATAGATATGAGGAACATTTGCTTCCATCATCATGGTCCTAGAAGCTTCCTGTATGGTCCTGTTCTTTCTTTCCACTACTCCATTCTGCTATGGAGTCCTAGGAGCAGACAACTATCTCTTTATTCCATGTTTCTCACAGAACTCTATGAACTCACCAGATGTGAATTCTCCACCTCTATCAGACCTCAGACATTTCAATTTCAATCTGGTTTCATTCTCTACCATAGCTTTGAATATTTTGAATTTCTCAAAAGCTTCTGATTTCTCTTTCAGAAAAGTTACCCACATCATCTGGGAAAAGTCATCAATTAGTAACATGAAGTATCTATCACCTTGCATACTCCTGATTCTTGACAGGTCACAAAGGTCAGTATGAACTAAGTCCAATAATCCAGTAGAAGACAGTTCCTTACTCTTGAATGTGATTCTGCTCAGCTTACCCAACTGACATTCTTTGCACAAGCTATTGGTAGGTTTCACCAATTTTGGAAGATCTCTTACAGCCTGAGTATTGCTTATCTTGATGATATTATCAAAATTCACATGACACATTCTCCTATGCCATAACCAACTCTGATCAACTTCAACAAATAAGCAACTTTTACCAGTGCCAACCAAGTGGAAGATATTACCTTTAGTTTGGGTACCGGATGCAATCTCTGTTCCGGAGCTTTCAAAGATCTTGCATTTTCCATTCTTGAACTGGAGATCATAGCCTTTGTCCACCAACTGTCCAACACTGAGAAGATTGTGCTTCAAGCCTTCAACATAGAGAACATTACCGGTTTTGTTCCTTCCACCAAAAGAAATAGTTCCTCTTCCTCTGATTCTACCAGTAGAATTATCACAAAACTTCACCACTCCTCCTTCATACCTTTCCACATCTATGAACTTATTTTTGTCACCTGTCATATGGTGAGAGCAACCACTGTTAATGACCCAATCATCCTTTTCTTCAACTTGGGTAGCCAGGGCTCTTTCTACAACTTTATGATTGACAAATACAGAGGATATTGGTTCTTCTTCCTTGATGGCAATAAACACCCATTCACTTCCGGATTTGTTTCTAGTCTCTGATTCATCATCTGTTACTCCTTCATTATCATCTTCTTTATGAACATAGTAACAATTCTTTTGGAACCTTGATCTATTAGGATTTGGCCTTGAAAATCTTTTCAGACGTTTTGAGGCAAAATGACCAATCTTATTGCAGCTAAAACACTTAAAAGGCAATTTTCCTTCATACTTACCGGATCCTCTTGGTAGTCTCTTTGCAATAAGGGCTTCAAGTTGAACAGTTTCTACTTCTTCTTCTAGGTCTTTTCTTGCTTTTTCATACCATGACAGTTTCCTTGATGAGTTCTCTCCCGGATCAAACCTTTGTTTACCTTGTACAGAGGCACTGGCTTTAAATGCAGATTCATTCTTGGTGGGATCATCTCCAAACTTGGTCATTTCAAATGCAGCCAATTTGCCAGCCAATTGGTCTCTTCTGATAGTTGTATGGGCTCTGAATTCATCAATGGCAGCAACCTTGATTTTGTAAGAGGCAGGAAGGGATCTGATAATTTTGCCAACAATCTCATTTTCATCCAAGACTCCACTAGCATTTCTAATTCCACAAACAAGCTCATTTACTCTTGGCAGAAAAGTAGTAATATTTTCATCATCTCTCATCTTCAGTTTTTCAAATTTCCCTTTCAGACTCTGTAACCTTGCACATTTAACGTATTGGTCTCCTTCATACAAAAGTTCCAATTTTTTCCAAATATCAAAAGCAGTTGGAAGGTCAATAACATTTGAGAGCTCTGAATCAGATAATGCGCTTGGAAGAGCTTCTCTAGTTTGCAAATTATTTTCAGCATCTGTGATTTCATTTGGAGCTTTTGGACCACCCTGTGGAGATACATACTGTGTTGTAACCATGGTCTAGTATGCCATTCCCATGCATTGCAAGTGACACTTCATGTGACCTTTGCATAGATTAAAATTTGTTCCATCAAACTTTAGACTATCCTTCTTGTAGCACGACATCCTGGATCTCCTCAAGCGGTTAAGCTCTTTTAGAGGAACTTAGCTCTAATACCAATTGTTAGACGTAGGGCACACAACTGAGAGGGGGGTGAACCAGTTGTTCAAAACTTTCTCTAATTAGACACTTAAGTCTTCTTAGTGATTAGCTGTATATTAATCATAAACCATAATGCATTCAAATCAAGAGCAGAAACATATCAACACATAAGACACCAAGATTTTGACGTGGAAAACCTGGTTAAGGGAAAAACCACGGGGTGATTAACCTAAGATTGTATTCTCTGTTAGAAGAATAGAAAGAACAAAATGGCACATGCTAATTAGGGCTCACTACCTGAGCACACTGCTCACAAGAGGCTCACTGCCTACAAGAGACACACTGTCTACAAAGAAATAAATATCACATACATGAACTGGAGAATAGCATCTTCACCATGCTTGAATCAGTTCCATTTAAGCCCAATACTTCTGCTCTGCCTTTCGTTCTCCTCCTCTCTACCACACTCTCATCACCAAAAGGACAACTTCAAACTGACTTTGCAATCCCTTATTTATACAAGGCATCGACTTAGGAATGATCATCTAAGTGGGCAAACATTCATAAGATTATCCGCTAGATGGATAACTCATCTGGTCGGCTAGTCTCAGGAAGAACACCATCATCCAGTGGTTATTCTTCAAATGCTCACTCTAACTTCAATGCAGACCACCAACATGAACTAGACATGATCCAAAGATCACCACAACCTTTCCAGAAACACCAAGAGCATTCATACTTTATCTGCTTGTTGGAATTCTTCTCTCCTTCATCCGGAGCTTTAAGAACACAATCTGTCATTACTGTCACAAAGGAATAGGCACTTCCAGACCTTCAAACCACAAACCAATAGAGTTGACACTTTACAAGGATGTCCTCAACACTCCCTCAAATCTGCAGAATGCGATAATGCATTTCTAGATCTCACCGGAACTATCTGTGTCACTCTGTCACCTCTGAACACTTACCAGAGATGGTTCTACTTGAGCAGCCATAACTTCTTCAGATCTTCATGCGGACCTCTGAAAACTTGACTGGATCATCTCAAGATTCATATCTACAAACCCTTTGAACTATAACCTCTGATCTGCATCTTAGCTGGGATCTCCACTTTACTGTCTCCATTGCTCCTCTCTACTCATCCAATCCTTCTCATCAATGCAACATGAGTATGTTGACATCAATGACAACATCGGTTAGACCCATACTTGCAACATTTTGTTCATATGATATCATCATGTAAGCTCAATATGCAATGTGTGGTCACTTGTTGATTTAGGTTGGAGATTGTATTGGTAGCAAGGGAGTCCCTTTAGATTTTTCACTTAACACCTATACTTATGTGTTCCACAAACCTAAGGCTGTTAGAAGAGTCATTGTGAAAATCTCCTTAACAAAGAAAAGGCACCTTGATGAAAAGGATATCACAAACCTGATCATAGGTACTCCTCAAAATGAGTCATAACCTATTTAGGAATTTGTTCTCATCACTTGAATCCTAACAATTTGGTTAGTTTCTTGGGGTGATAAGCTGCATCATCTTAACTAACCAAAACAAAAACTCAACAAAAAAACAAACAAACATAAATAAAACAAAGATGTACAAACAACTATACAATATGCACATTATGATACATCTGACTTACCTGACCTTGTTTTAGGCTTGGAAGTAATGCTTGAGGAACTATCCATTAACTGGTAATGGGACATCCTCACCGATTAGAGTCTTAAGTCTGTAGGTACTGTCTCCTAGGATCTCTAAAATTTGAAAAGGACCTATCCAAAGTTTGTCAAATTTACCATGGTCACCTTTCTTTTCATGTGCTTTATCCCACATAAGGACTAGATCTAAAATCCTAAAAGCTTTAAATTTGGTTCTTTTGTCAAACTAGTGTTTGATAGTAGCCTGATGTTTAGCAAATTGATCTATTGCTCTGTTTCTTTTTTCTTCTAGGTGCATTCACTGAAGTAACCTAACTTCTTGTTTGCTATCTATGCCTAGATACTCTTGTACAAATTGCAATGTGGGGATCTTTAGGTTAATAGGGAGGATAGGATCCACCCCATAAACTAGCTGATAAGGAGAGTTTCCTAATGCAGCTTTCATCCTAGTTCTATCCACCCACAAGGCAACTTTAATAGGGTATTCCACTCCCTAGGGTTTTTCTCTATCAATTTCTTTATGATATTCAATAAGTTCTTATTTGTAGACGTTGCTAGTCCATTCCCTTGAGGATAATAATTTGAAGAGAACTTCAAAATGATTCCATGATCAAAAGCCCAACTAGATAGTTTTAATGATACAAACGTAGGTCCATTGTCACATACCGAAGCGTAAGGAACTCCATACCTGGTTACTCTGTTGTTTTCCAAAAACTTGATCACATCCTCAACATTGCATGTCTTACTACTGACAGTTTCAATCCACCTAGTGCGATAATTAGTGATGGTCAGTACATATCTATGGCCTCAAGATGATGGAGGATTAAATGGTGCTATGAAATCCATGCCCCATTGAGAAAATGGGTCCATCTCCATCACTGGTTGCAAGGGTTGGGCGGCATATCTTTCTCTATTAGCTACAACTTGACATGTATGACAACATTTAATGTGTTCAATAGTGTCTTTAAAGATGGTGGGCCAATAATATCCTGCTCTCAGGATAGCATGGGCAATAGCTAAATGTGATCCATGTGCAGTTCCAAATTTATCATGCAACTTTGCTAACACCTTATCTGCTTCTTGCCTTTCTAGGCATTTGAGATATATTCCTTCATAGTTTCTTTTGAAAAGGACTCATCTTTTTATCATATATTTTTGTGATCTTATCTTCAAGGCTCTTCTCTATGAGGGCTGTAATTTTGATGGTTATCTCCCAGTAATCAAGACATGCCTGATATCTGAATACCATTCTTCAGTTTCTTTAGCATTTACCACATATTGTTGGCTTATGATGTTAGGATCAATTTCTAATATCATTTGGCTCAAGGCTTGTCCTCTTACCAACTTCATGGGTGTTATATCCATATCATATTCTTGGAGAACTATTATCCATTTAGCTCTCTTTTTACCAGGCTCACTTTGCATCAGGAGCATCTTCACTACTACATCTGGTACTACAATAATTATCTTACTTTTCAAAATGTAATGTCTAAATTTCTTGACTGCACGGACTAAAGCAAGGGCTTGTCTTTCAACATCCATGTATCTAAGCTCTACATCCTTGAATGGGCAACTCATGAAAGCTATAGGCTTTTCTTCTTTAGCCTCATTCCTTTGTGTTAATACTGCTGCAAACCTATGCTCTGAAGCAAATGAATATATGTAAAAATCTTTGTATAATCTAGACTGATCAGAACATGGGCATTAGATATAGCTTTCCTGATGTCCTCAAAAGCTACTTTGGCTTTAGGTGTCCACTCAATTTTGGCATCTTTCTTGAGCATTGCATTCAAGGGTCTGACAATCTCTGCAAAACCAATAATAAATTTCCTAACAAAATTTATCTTACCAAAGTATGACTTCAGCTCTTTCTTGATTCCAGGAAGCTGTACCTTCATCATTGATTCTACTCTTGCAAGGTCAATGATAATCCCATTCTCTGTTATCAAGTGACCTAGTAACTTACCTGTGGTTACTACAAATATGTATTTCTTGGGATTCAATGATAAACCATAATGTTCACACTTTTTAAGCACCTTCCTGAGGTCTTCTATGTGGTCACCCCTCTATTTAGAGAAAAATGTCAAGTCATACATGTATATGACTATACACTTACCAATCAACCCTTTGAAGGCTATATCCATTGCACGTTGAAAAGTGGCTCCAACATTTATCAATCCAAAAGGTATGCACCTGTAGGCAAATATACCACACTTGGTGGTGAATGTAGTCTTCAATCTATCTATTTTGTCTACCATCACCTGGTTATAACCTAAGAAACCATCCAAAAATGACATCATCTTTGCACCATTTACTATTTGTAAGACCTCATGTAGTAAAGGGAAAGGATAATTATCCTTTTGAGAAGCTCTATTCAGATTTTTGAAGTCTACACATAACCTGATGTCACCATTTTTCTTTCTCATGGGGACCAGGTTGGCCACCCAGGTGGAGTGCCTCACAGGAAATATGATCCTGGCATTGAGCAATTTCTTTGCTTCAAAAATGATGGGCTGTAATAAAGCATTAGCAGGCCTCTATTTTTTTCTAAAGGGCTTGACATCTGGTTTCAACGGTATAGTATGGGTGATGATTGAGGTATCATAAGTTTTCAATTCATCATAGGTCCCGGAGATAACATGGATGTAATCTTTAAGTGCTTGGGTTATCCCTGTCATTTCTTCTTTTGTACAGACTTTACCAATTAGGACATTCCTTTTCTCTTCATCTTGTCCTATATTGATTGGTGAATATTCTCCTCCATCAGTTTTAGGGAGATCTTTCTATTTCAGCATATCATCTAAATCAAATGCTCTTTCTAATTCTATCATCCCTTTGGGAATTTTATTACTAAGTAGATCCATGATTTCTTCTTCTTCCCAAGTATGATCTTCCACATTTCTTTCATCTATGATCTATGTATCAAACACATCTCTATTTGATATGAAGTCCAAAATGTGTTGGTCATCATCAAACACTTGGAGATTGATGACATTGTCTGGTACAGAGGGTACTGATATTAATTCAACTGAAAACCTCTTTAAACCAGATATGGATAATGGATCCAAAGTACTTGCAGCTTGAGCCAAAGCATCTACTCTGTGATTCTATTCTCTAGGTACATGGGTGATGTTGAATGCATCAAAGCCTTCTATCAAATCCCACACCCTGTGTCTGTAATTAGACAATCTTTTGTAATTGCAAGAATATATGCCTCTTATTTGTCTTACCACCAATTCTGAGTCTCCATAGACATGCAAAATCTTTACTTTCTTCTTGAGTGCAAACAATATCCCATGAATTAAGGCTTCATATTCTGTCACATTAGTTGTGCATGGGAATTGTAATCCATATGATGCCAAATAGGACTTTCTGGCTAGATCAATTAGATCTATTCCTACTCCAACTCCTTGTTTTGACTTGGATCCATCAAACCTAAGTGTCCATGGTTTATCTTCAGTTAAAGGTTTATCTGGACCTTCTCTTTTCTTTTTAGCTCTAGCGGCTGCACCACCTGATATCCATTTCAATTTTGGTGACTCATTCTTCTCTAACTTCACCTTTTTTGACTGGTGTGAAGTTGATATCTATTTTTCTTCCTTACTATTAGAAGAATGATCCTTTGAATAAAGCATCATCTGTTTATTCAAAATATGCAAGCATAATGAGAAAGTAGTCTCTAAATGTGGTGCTTCATGTAACCTGCACCAACCTTCAATTAGAGTATCATGTGGAGAAGTATGTTCTAGCAACATCCTCTAAATTTGTCTTGATAGAAACTCTTCAAACTTGGTCAAATTACTATTTTTATCTTCATCAGATACTTTATAATCTGACTCAATCAAACAATCAGTACCTGGGGTGATATTTCTTTTACTCTTAAAAGTATTCTTAGTGCACACCAGGATCTCTTCTGAAGTGTGAATGTAACTTTCATCTTGATATGTGCATTCTTCTATACCTGCAGATGATGAACAAGAATTAGTATCACTATAACTATGTGTATGACTTACCTTCGTTGATAATAATCCCTTCTCACTACATGCTTATTCCAGTTCCATCATGTCTAGACAGGCATCACAAGTTTTCTTAGAATGTGTTTCATCATGCAACTTGCACCATTCTTCAATCAAAACATCTTCATTAGACATGTTTAGCATTTGGCAATGTTGCATCTCTCTGGATAAGTACATTTCAAAGTTCTCAAAATGATCTACTTCTTTATCATCATCTAAACTATGATCAAATTCTATAACCACTCTATCATCCTGAAGATTATCATTATGAACATGAGCATCATACATGAGGATCTCTTCTATCTTGACTATTTGGGGTCTGATGGTATAAACTCTGGGTTCTACATCTACATACATGATCTCATTTGTTTTATTATACTCAATAATCATGTGTTTCATTCGAGGCTCAGCATCTGTCCTGATTTGATTGGGAATCCATTTCCAAGGTAGCCACATGTGACTGAAATTAGTGGACATATATCCATAAAGTGTTTTTGACCAATCCTTGCTAAGCAACATTCCATATGTATCAGGGATATCTACTACTTGGATATCAATGTAGTATTGAATTCTTGGATCTAATGCTAATTGCATATGAATGTGAGTTAATTCTCCCACAACACTCACCTCAGTTTAATCTAACTATGTTAGCTTCTTTAGTGACTTGGTAGGATGTAACCCTAAGGCATTACATATGGGTAATGGCATTACATTAGTAGATGCACCTGAATCTACTAAGCAGTTATGCAAATTCTTACTGAACATCCTTATGGTAAGGAGAAATAGAGGTGACTTGGTCTTATCCCTATAAAGGGTCATGTGTGAAGTTTCGGCAGCTTGGACAGTAGCTGAAGTTCTATGTTTAACATTAGTATCCTTAGCTGCATGATCCTTATTCAAGATTTGGCTTGAGGGATGACTATCTTCTTTTGGTGTAGGGTCATATAAAGATTTCATGAATGCCCTCTTAATAGCTAGGGTTTTGAGTAACTCTGATAATGACAGACTGATTTTGATCTTTTTCATTTCATCAGCTAAGTATGTGACCAATTTGTCAGATTCTAAAGACTGGTTATTAGCTTTTGCCACTATATTTTGTGGTGCTAAGTATTGAGCATTAACTTTGGGAAATCCAGGGTTATTACTTGCCTTAGGATCAGGTGGGGTGTTAAAATTATTTGGAAGCAAGGATGTAGTCAAGGGACTAGTAGGTATGTTTGAGTTATTTCTCAGGTTATATTTATGTCTACCCTGATATTGTTGTTGATAAGCATGTACTTCTTCATGTTCAACTGATGGCTCATTCTCATCTTCAAAAGGAAAAACATAATTTGTTTCAAAAGCCATGGCTGACTCCTCACATGCTAAGGTGTAGTTTTCATGGGACAAGGTTATCTGTTGATGAGGATGATTGGTGGAACTTTCCAATACAAGAGCAGAGTCATATCCACAAGGGACAATTTCATTTCCTTCAACACAAGGAGGATTACCTGCAGTATTAGATACTTCATCTTGAAATATACTAGCTTCTATCCTAAATTGAGGACAATCCAACTCAGCATGAGAGTTGGTGTTATGTATCTTACACCAGTTAGTAGGGGCTACTTCAGCCAAGTTTACCCTAGTAGTCTACTTAGGTTCACTAGGAGGTTGATTATCTAAGGGTGATGGCAAGGAACCATTGTTTGGCCTAGTATTCCACACTCTAGGCTATCTAGAGGTATTATTGTTACCACTGTTGCTAGTGCTATTGTTGTAATTCCTATCATTGTTATATCCTTTATTAGGATATCTAGATCTGTCATTACTATATCCTCTATTTTCATTTGGTTGAGAATAGAAATTTTGACTCCTCAAATGTGTGATTTCAGTTGTCAATTTTCCCAAATGTGCTAACATTTCTTCTGGGCTTTGGCTACTACGTTCTCTATTTGAGGTTTGAAAAAGGAAGAACCATTATTATTATTTTGTCTAACATCCTGAGGTACTTTTGTATGTCCTAGATATTGCACCATCTAGCCATTTCCATTTGGAGGTGGCATGATGCTAAGTGGAGGTACTTGTAAAGGACTTGGCATTACAGCTAGAGGCATCATGACTCCATTAGTCTATTGTTGAGTAGGATATGTAGGATATGTAGGGAAGGCAGTATTAGGTGTTGGAGCAGGGATCAATTGCTAATTAACTTTTATAGCTTCTTCAAAAGCTCCTGCCAGAGTTGTGACATTAGGATGTGTTCTCTTGATAAACATAGAAGTTAGGGGATCCAAGGCCGAATAGTATATACACCTAGTAGCTTTATTTGCTATAGTGTAAGGAGCTACTAGCTTCGAAAGCATCTTTTGGAATCTAGCATTGAAGTTAGCAATAGGCTCTCCCTCAAATCTTTTAATTGTGGCAAACAAATGATAATTCATTGAAGGATCTATAGGTATCTTGAATCTATCTTTAAAAGCTTTCTCCAAGGCAGCCCATGAGCCAATTGAACCTTGACCAAGACTGATATACCAATTATATGCTTCTTTTCCTAAGGAAAATGGAAATAATCTGCATACCACATCCTGATGTTCAATCCTTGCTCTATAGCAAGCTTCCTTGAATGTTTTGATGTGATCATTAGCATCCTAATATGGATGATACTTAGGACAAATCTTGTCAAGATTTTTACGTAAAGGATGATATGCAGTGAAAGTCAGAGGTGACTCTATAGCAAAGAATGACATTGTGACTGGTGGAGGTTGGACTGGAGTTGTTACAGGTGGTCCTGTAGGCGTTTGTAATTCAACAGGGGTTATTGGAGTATGTCCTGGTAAAGATTCAGATGTACTAGAACTAGGAGTGTGATGAATGTCTATAGTTCTAGGTCTAAGTCCATGGATAGGCGGTTCCTCAAAGAGTCCACTAGATCTGGACCTAGTATTTGGCCTAAGAGCTAGAATTTCTATTTTTTTTGGAAATTTGGCTTAGTTTTCTGTAACGATCAGCTGAACTACTCCCACAAAGGATGTATTTATGACCAGAATCCAAAACTAACTGGATATTTATGCAATATTTGCACAAACACTGCAAATATGAACATATATAAGGATTTCAAACATAAATATCAGGATATCAGGCAAGACAAACAAAATACAACAAAGATTTTGCAAGGAGACCTGAATAACAACTCAAACTTTAGAGATTACAAGGATTGAGTGTAAATATTGAGATATTTGTGCAATATTTTGAAAAATTTATGATGAACAGACATGAACTATAACAAAACAAGCAAATATTTGTAGGAACACTCAAAGTATGAATGATTGTGAGGAGCTTTGAGAAGATTACCTCACTTTGACACAGGAAAACACAAATACAACCAACTACTTTCAAAGATAAGAAAGAAGGCCCTCCTTCTAGCGCTAATTTATGTTGATGAAGATTGTTAGTCATAACAACATGCATAAAATTTTGCATAACAAACCTTTATTATCTTGTAAAGTACGATCAATTTGAGATAAATTGATGACTCCAAGGCTCTGTTGATCAGGTCATGATCATCTGACATTACTCAGAGGTTGATGTGACATGTTGTTTTCCATTTCAAGGGGTCTTACGTTGTTTGAAAGATTAATTGTATAGTTGCCTGTTGTAAATTCACTTCACAAATGATGTTATTTTCACTATGCTCAACAAATTATGATTATATTTATAAGTTTGATCAATTCTTTTGAGCATCTACTTTCAGGAACTTGAATATACTTTTGCACTTTGTATTCATTCAAATGATGTGCCTACAAGTCGATACTTATGTGTTTATCATGGATATACATCAATATTTGCATGATATTTATCAATTTGACATGCTTTCACTCAAAGTATGCTCTGTATTTTCAATTATTTATGAGATATAGGCATATTTCATGTTCACTTACTTTAGATTGTATGTTATTTACAATTATGGAGGTGATTTGTAATGAAATTCAAAGAAATTCAAAGAAATACTTCTAAATTTAGTGAACCTTTAGCTATTGAGTCACACACATTCCACATACAGTCATGAAGAGAAGAAATCTTAAACCATAATTCACCAGGTTGTTCCATAGCTAGGTATGGTTGATGCTAACTTCAAAGGAACAAGGAATGAAAACAATATATGCAGAGTGACAAGCACTCCAAGGGACACAGCTAATCAATGCATATATCTAGATTCCACTCACTGATTACTCAAGATTTACAATGATTTGTAATCAAACAGCTTTCTCTTTCATTAAGTATGCAAACCATGTACATTCACAATAGCCTTGAAATCAGTCCTAAATTCTTCAGCAATCAAATTTGAATTAAGTTTATGACTAAAAAGATACACTCCTTCCCCTTTTATAGAATAAGGAGAGGAGGCAGTTACAAGTGACCAATGGTCAAGATTCATTCATTCAGATCAACGGTCAACACTTCTTCATTGACTTAGTCAACATCTTCATCCGTGGCACAAGTTATCAGTTGGCAACTATCTAGCAAAACTTTTTGCTTATAAGTAACCTATGAATATTTTTACCTTATGATGCATCTCTACTTACTCTTTATCTCCTTCTTCTTCACTTTCTTCTTCCTCTTCACTCTCTACATGATCTTCTTCTTCATTATCACTCACTTTGATGTAGATCATCTCTTGTATGTACCTTTATTGTTGCCCTGATGGACTCATATACTTGTACTATCCTATCGACTTCACCTCCATCCTAAGCCTTGGATTTCACTGATGCATGCTTATGGGAATGGAATTTAGCCTGGAAGGCTTCCATCTTGCTTTTCCTACTACTCAATGTCTGATTATAAGTTTCTACCCTGACCTTTATTCTCATGACCTTGTTCATCACTTCCTCTGTCAAGTGGTTTAGGGGGTCCTTTGCAACTTTCTTGAAATTATCATGGAAGGCCTTGATAGTGAAATCAACATCTTGGTAATTTTCAATCTTCCCTTCTACCTTTCCTTCTAGTGCCTCTAGGGTTTCTACCTCATGTGCCATTAGGTTATACAATTTGACACTTATATCCTTGATCTTTCTGCTGCATCTTTTCAATACATCACATTCAAATCCTGTATCTTCATACCATATACTCAGTAGCTGGGAGATGTTATTGTCTAATATATTGTTGGTTATCAGGATTTGTGTATCAATCCTCTTCATCTCACCTAGAGCATCTAGGTGTTTTTCTAGTTTAAATGACCCCCAACCTACTTCATTTTTTAGTTTGTCTACCTTTCTCTTTAAGGTGCTCAAAGAATTCCACCTCTCCAAAGAGGTTTCCACTACATCTTCAGCTTCAAAAATTGATGACAGCATCCACTTCTCCATTACCTGTACTTTATGTCTCATCAAGTCCAGTCTAGTAACTTCTTGTGATATAATGGATAGTGGGGTAGCTAGATCAGCAGGTGCATGATCAAGGTTAATTAACCCTTTAATAAAAGAATGTAGCTGAGCAATGTGCTCTTTATGTTTTTTATTCTTCTCTTTTTCTCTCTTCACCCTTTGTGTTAGAGAGTCAATGATGTCCTTTCCTTCTTGACCTTCTTGGTCCTCATTTGTGAAACCTAGATCAACATTGGTGATCTAAAAATCTTTAAGGCCTATCTTGCCTTTTTCCTTCTCTACTGTAGGCAGGGCTATTTGTGTTGTTCTCCTACTTGTAGTAGGGTCTCTTTTTATTGATGATGTCAACTTGGCTTTTCTTCTAGGTTTCATCATACTCCCATCAAAGAAAGTATATACATCAAAATCTTGTACCTCCTCTACCTGCTGCAAATGTATCTCTCATTGCCACCAATTAGGTACATCACCCTTAGGCTCCTGATGATCACCCCTGGTATTTTGGGTGTCCTATGCTCCTGTGTTAAATTCTACCCTCGGTGGTGATTGTTCTTTCCTAATTTCTTCCTCATGTACCTTATAATGAGGGGGATCTTGCTAGTGTTCCTCCTGTTGAGGAACTTCCTTTTGTGGATGAGGTTGTTGTGAAGTATTAACATTTTGATCTTTTGCCTCCTTTTGTAAGTTCTCCTCTGGAACTTCTTTAGATTTCTCATTTTGTTCATCTTGTGATACACTGGCCTCTTGAGAAGTTTGTGTGTTTGGACCTTGGGGATCACCTTGATCACCTTTGGCCACATTTTATATCTCTTTCTCTGTACCATCACCCTATGACAAACCTTGGTCCTTACATTTAGATGCATCAGCTTCTTCTGTATTAACTTCTTTCTCAACTAATTTTTCCTCTGATGCTGGGCCTTTACTCTAATCATTCCTTGTAGTTGGTGGTGATGGACCACTTTGGCCTTGACCAACATTCTTGTCTAGCATGTCCTGATCACCCCCACTCTGAAGTTGTGCTTCTGATTGTTCTGGTCCTGTGGGTACCTTATTTTGGTCCTTGTCTTGATCAGGTGGAGCGTCACCCCTCTCGGTATGCTTTGCATCTTCAGCCCTTTTAGGCTCCAAAGGTGGATCACTCTCTTTACTTGGGCTTATATCACCCCTGTATGTTAGGTCTATTGCTATAGGACTTGTAACCTGGTCAATCAAATTATCTAACCCTATCTATTGGGCTACTATCTCAGGACTATCCTACTTTGTTTCATCCATTTTCTTTTCTTCATGTAAAGTCCTCATCTGGGCTAATGGGGTCCCATGAGGAGTCTTCTTGGTATTAGCAACCAATGTTTCCATACGCTGGGCAGTCACATCCTAGACTACCTCATCATCTGATAGTTCCACAGTATCATCTAGAGGAAAAGGGGACTCCCTACTAGCCATAAGTACTTCCTTTTCTTTCTGTTCCTCATCCTTCTCAGTCTTAAACTGAATTATCTTAGGAATAGGGACCTCATGCTATAGCTCTCTCCTAAAGGCCTCACCACCCATACCCATTAACATGATGGGGTCAGTGCTAATATCTCCCCTCATGGTTGTTCTTTGCTTCTTGGGTGGTGGTGTTTTCAGCACCTTCTTTCTTTTCTTACTTGTTATTAATAGGTCATCATCCCTAGGTTCTTTATTCTATTATTCTCTTTCTAAGGGATCACCTTCTTCTAATTCATCTTGTAGAGCTTCAACCTCTACCTACCTCTCTGCATTTTCAGTAACAAGTCTCAATATCATTTTAGTATTTGGTTTGTTAGGGGGTGGCTACAATGTGGATGCATGGGCTGTTGTGGATGCCCCATCACCTTTAGATGCAATTCTCTTGATGATCACCCCCTTATGTTCATCTTCTACCTTCTTACCCTTGGATGGCTACTTTTGTTTTTCAGCGGGCAATATCTCCCCATTAGATTTTTTCTTCTCAATGAGAAAATCATCATAATCTTGATCTGATAATTCTTGTCTCTTTTTCTTATTATCAACAGTGATGGCCATGCCCTTCTTCTTCAATTTGGCAATTTCTGCATTTACCCAACTTTGGATCAGTTTAATTACCCCTTGCATTATTTGGTCCAAGGAGGTATCCTCTTGTTGTGTCAGATTAGGGGCTGAAATGGTGTCATTATACACCTTCTTGTCCTCATACTCATTGGGCATTATCTTTCCATCATCATTATGTAGTTGTGCGGGCACTGGGATGCAATCAAGGGTCCTACTTTGATTCAAGGTGAGTCTTTGATATTTTCTTCTTCTCACCTCTGCCTCAACATCACAGTCAGTCTAGAAGTCCTCTAGATGCTTTTGATGTATCTATTTTCCTAACAGCTTCTGCATCCTGCCATAAGGGTCATATGACCTGGCAATAAGGAATGGCTGCAAGTACATGAGTTTTAGCCCTCCAATAGTATGCTTGATGCTCTATCTGTTTGGGCATAAGTACCATCCTATATATGCTGGGAATATTATAGGGGGGATCTTCTTTTGTTCTAAGTGAGCTTCAACTAAAGTAGCTACTTGTCTAACAAATTCCATCAAGATGACCCCATCAATGGGGTATCTTGGCAACATGAGGGTTTGTCCCTCAAATCCTTCAATCCTTATATGTGAAAAAGTAGAGAATTGGATAAACCAAGCTCCATATTTGTAAATAACTTCATGAGCTTCCATGCTTAACCTCTTGGTCTGATCCTCCTCCATTGTTTTGACTAGGTGCATTGAAAATGCATCATTCACCAACTTGTAATCTTGGAGGTATACCTTTTATTGTAATTGGGGATAATGATCACATATATGCTCATCATCAGTGATGTTTCCTACCTTTCCTACTGTTTGTAGGGCATCAAAAGTTCCTCAGACAACACAAGAATAAACAACATAGGAAGTAATGTAGAACATGCATGCTTGACTACCTAGCTTCCGCATCCCCTCATCTAGGCAATCACTGATGATTTTGGCCCATTGAGGGTTGTTATCTGAGTATAATACCATCTGGATGATTCCAAACATTTAGTTTTCCTACTCAAGAGGGCAATTATATATTGATATTCATCATCAAAATCAAACTTGTATAGGTAAACTGGCAATTTGGCCAAGGTTGTGTAGGTGTTGTTCTTCGTCCTCCATTGATATATTCTCTTTCGGGCATCTTTCTTATTATTGTTATACTCTTTCTCTAGTTTGTTGAGGTCCACACTTACTACCTTGTTTCCCACTGGTAGATTGAAAGTGGCAGTGAGGTCTTTTACTGAAAAGTTAGCACATACCTTGCCATTTTTCTCTACTCTCCTAATTTCCAGGTTATAGTTTCTGGCACATTCAACTACCAGCTCTATGGCATCCATGGCATATGGGAATACAGTTGTGTGGCACATACCTGTTGTAAATATCCTATCTAGTATAGGATTGTCATTATTAATATCCAATTTCCTCGACCATGCATCCAACTCTATTTGTCCGTGATGTGTGTCATTGATAACACCATATCTAAATCCCACTCCCTTAGGTTGGACAAACATAGGCTTTAAGAACTTAGCCTTAGATCTATTTCTTCTAACTTCTTCCATTGACTCCTACAATAGACATATGCAGGTTTTACCTATGGTTCTTGTATGAACACTCAACAATATCATGCATCTAATCTCTATTACTTATTGTTTTAACTTTTTTCATGCATCATCATGTGGATTTAATCTAGTAAATATACATTTTACCTCGATATTTGTAGAAAATGACAACAGAGAGGGTTTTGAAGTTATTTACCTTATATCACTTTCCTTTCTGATTATATGACTGATAATGACAAAGACTATAAACGTATGGGGTCACCTGTTCTGTTCCATTGAGTTGAGGGTCACGATTTGCTAGCAGGTGACTGATAAGGGTTTGACTTCAAAGCTCTGTAATTCTTGATTAATCGCAAGGTAAATGTAAATAACCCTTAGAATTTTACTTTTAAATGGATCAATGGGAAGAATTAGGGCATAGTGTGTTGTTCTGATCTGATCCATCAATCATTTTCATGGAGCTCATAGATGCCGCCAAGTGTTTGATTTGTATTTGAAATCGGTGGGGCTTCATCTACCATTCTAATTGCATTTAATGCCAGGGAGTGATCTTCAGAAGATTAGGGATATTTGAAAATATGACCCCCCAACAGATAATATGAACCCCCCTCTTGCATGGGATAATCATCTACTAAGATCGGGGTGATATGGTCAACCTTTGACCAAGAAACTAGATCGGGTCATGAAATTAAGATCAGGGATACTTAAAAATATGATCCCCTTCGGGGTTGGATCATGATGACATCATCATGTCATCGACGCTCTTTAGTTATTGGGTTTTGGTGATGTCATCATCATGTTGAGAAACATGATAGATATTTGGATATATGACCCTCTGTGGGTTGGGTAAGTTGATTACGTTATCATCAGGGTGATTTCTTTCATTCGCTGGAACTAAATGATGTCATAGTCATATTAGCACAGGGTGATATTTGCACAGGGGTGATATTTTGTAAGATGACTGATATTAAGAAAAATGACCCCCTGTAAATATATGATGTTCTCGATGGGTAGATACCTGTCCCTATTTAATTTTGATGTTCGCGTATCAGGTACCTAAAGGTTGTCAGGTGATTTTTCTAAGTCCGAGTGATGTTAGTGAATATGACTGGTGTTAGGAATATGACCCCCTAAGGGAAATATCAGGGTTGACCAAATTTTGACTCAACATAACTCTCTACCCTTAGACAATATTTGGGTGATCCAAAAGGCAAACCTGCTTGGAATTTTGTACTCTTTCCAACCATGAGGTTTATGATAGCAAATGATGACTTTGGCAACTGACCTCATCTTGTGATGCCCATATCTTAACAAAGGTTACCCATATGACTGTTTTTACCAAACCGCCCAAAGCAAGAAACAAACAAGCCAAAGCAGAAAGAAAAGTTGGGTCCATGTTTTGCTAGGGCAAAATGGGGTGTGTTGTGTAACCACACAACAATACCTAGATGCTTGTATTAACTTGCTAAATCAAAATCCATGTAAGTGATACTCAGATCATCTCAGTTTAATTATACTTAGATGCGTGTATTCCCTTACAACCTTTTAAAAAGCTCAATGATGAAAAAGTACTTCAAATATTTGTGTACAAGATGACTAGGTCTCATTTGTGTGTATTAAGTTTGCATTTCATTTCATTTATAAGAATTTCATAGTTATCATTTTCCAAGTTATCCTTTTCTTTGTGGCTTAAGATCCAAGTCCTTACTTTATCTACATCTCTTTATCTACTCACCCTTTTCTCTCCTTTCATTTCGAGAGGACGCCAATTGTCCTCTCAAGGGGGAATCATCATCATCATTCATCTTATTCATTAACTTACCATTATCTTTCCTTGTCACCCTTACTCTTGAGTGACTGGGGCATCACTAATCATCAATCCAATCATCACATCAATCCAATCATCAAATCAATTCAATCAAATCAAGCAATGATCTAAATGCAAGTCATCCTTAATCCATACCAATTGAGTCAATCAATCTTGTCAAAATTACCCAATCACATCCTTTGTCTTGATCCTAATCTTATCATAAACCAAATCAATCAATAAATCATCATCATCAATGGGATATGCCTTTCCCACATCTTTGTGTTGATCTAGGGATATATCGTTCCCCACAATGACAACACTATCATCATCAATCACTATCAATTAATCATTGGTTTACAGATGGACAGGGGTAATACCTTGTTTGTTTTTGTATCATTTGTGCATGCTTGCTTGCTTGCTTGTTTGTGTTATCATTTTATCTTACATTTGTATCAAATCCGTCTCTTTCCATCTAATATTCATTTTGAGAGCATACTCGTGTTCTTCCAACCCACCTATTCTCCCGAGGGGGCATACTACTAACACCAAACCTTTACTAGGGGCAAATTGGGGCATGTATCATACTCATAAAATTTTTATTCTTTGAAATAATATCATAAAACACATTGTCTCAAGGAGGGGCAAACTGTATACACCTAAAAATGGCCTGAGATGAATTAAATATATATTTTATATTTATTTTATTCTTATTCCTCTATCAATAAATAAACATACTAATTTATTTATTTGGTTCATGTTCATCATATTCTTCCAACAATTAAATATCTTAAATTCCTCTAAAGTCATATCTAATTAAATAATCATCATTGTTTAATTATTCTTCTAAGACAAAGTCCTATGTCTAAAATCTACATCATGCATCCATGTTACCCCCCACATCAGTGGACACCTCACCATTTTGCTCCATAAATTAAATATTATTGATATTTAATTAGGTATTTATCCTCTCAACACATGCCCTATTTTCTCTCAACCATCCCTACTTTGTAGAAATTAGTTTCTCCACATCACCATGGTCAATGTTGACTATGAGACCCTTATCTCATGAATCCTATATTCCCTCTCACATTCCAACAAACAAAGATTCCTTCCTCCATGTTTCTCTCATGGCCTTCCATATTCATCTCATTGGTCTTTGTGAGCATCATGCCAAGTGGCTCCTTGTCCTTCATATTCCTCGACCTTGTCATCGTAGTAGAAACATCTTCCATCTTTGCCTCCCCTCATCCAACCAATTTGATCTTGACAACACATGTCACAAGACTTATTCTTCAACCGTGGATCTTTTGGCACTTGGATTTGAGCCATATTTGGCCTATAAAAGAAAGCTCCTCACCTTCATTTTACAATCACAAGAGCTATAGTACTTACATGCTGTAGAAATTCTATCAAGTATCCAAGCGTGCCTTTGGCCCCCATTTGCATATCAATATCATAATCTCCATTGTTACATTATCATCTCGCTTCATAGTATCAATTAGTTGCATATCATTATCCTCATATCAATCATTATCAATATCATGACATTAGCTTCATATAATCATCATTGGCATAGCCTTGCATTGTAGGATTGTTTACATTGCATTTGAATCCACAATTCCATTCATCTGAATAGTTATCTTGAAAAATAAAGAAGTTCAATTTTGAGAGCACCATCATAATCAGTAAGATCTTGAGAAGATAGGAGACAATGGAACATGAAGGATAAATCAAAGTTTGCAAGGTATAATTCATATTTTCTATATTTTTGCTAGTTTCATTGGTGATTTGAATTTGAGTAGGAATTTAGAGTAATTGTGATAGCTTATTAAGTTTGTATAGTTGTTTCAAATAATCAATATCACAAAACATAGGAGATGCTGTTGCAAGTATGAGGTGATCCAGTGTTGTCATTGATGTCAACATACTCATATTGCATTGACAAGAAGGATTTGATGAGCTGTGTGCTGAGGATATTGAGAAAATTAGACTCAGTCAGGAACAGTGAAGAACAGTGATGAGAAGAAGGTAAATGTACTGTATAGGTTGAGAACCGGAGGATGCGGATTAAAGGGTTAGTAGATATGAGTCTTGAGATGCTACAGTTAAGATTTCAGAGGTCCGCATGAAGATCTGAAGGCGTTGTGGCTGCCGGTATAGAACCGGGTCCGGCAAGTATCCGGAGGTGACAGAGGATCACAAAAAGGTCCGGTGAGGTCCGGAATTGTATTATCATAATCTGCGGATTGGAAGGAGTGTTTGAGATGTCCTTGTGATGTGTCATCCTGATTTGTGTGTGATTTGGAGGTCCGGAAGTACCTCTTGCATTATGACAGTGGCGACAGACTGTGTTCTTGAAGTTCCGGATGAGGAAGACAAGAGATCCCAGTAAGCAGAGGAAGTGCGGATGTATCCGGACATTCAGACAGACTTGTGAAGGTTCTTGAATCATGTTTAGGTTGTGTTGTTGGTCCGCATTGATGGTAGAGCCCGGAATTGAAGTTATTCTTCCGGATGAAGTTATTTCTCTGTTTAGCCGACCGGATGAGTTGTTCATCCTGCGAATGTTCTTGTGATAGCCGACCGGATGTGTTATTCATCTTGCGGATACTCCTATGGTTGTTTGCCGACTTAGATGCTTGTTCCTAAGTCGATGTCTTGTATAAATAATGATTTGTGAATTCATTTCAGTGTGTGGCATGTGGATGAGCATGATATAGCGAAGAAAAGTGCGAAAGGCAGAGCAGAGATTGTTGGGCTTAATTGGAACTGATCCGGACATGGTAGAGATGTCATTCTCCAGTTCAAGACTGTGATTTTTATCACTTTGTAGACAGTGTGTCTCCTTGTAGGCAGTGGGCCTCTTTGTGAGCAGTGTGCTCGGGCAGTGAGCCCTTATTGGCATGTGCCATTCATTTTTCCTTATTCTTCTAACAGAGAATAATCCTTGGGTTAATCACCCCGTGGTTTTTCCCTTAACCGGGTTTTCCACGTCAAAATCTTGGTGTTCAATGTGTTGATGCTTATCTGCTCTTGTGTTTATGTATTGTGCTTCCATGAATGATTATTTGATATGCTGCTAACTAACAACAGAGAATAAAGTGTTTGAAATAGAACAAGTTCTATACAACTGATTCACCCCCCCCCTCTCAGTTGTATGCCCCAGATCCAACAATTGGTATCAGAGCTAAGTTCCTCTGATAGGAGCTTAACCGCTTGAGGTGATCCAGGATGTCGTCATACAAGAAGGATAGTCTGAAGTTCGATGGAACCAACTTCACTCTCTGGAAAGGTCGCATGAAGTGTCATTTGAAATGTATGGGAAAAGCATACTTGGCTATGATTTCAAAACCATATATACCCCCACAAGGTGGTCCGACAACTCCAGATGAAACCACAGAAGCTGAAAACAATCTGCGGACCAAGGAAGCTCTTCTAAGCGCATTGAATGACTCAGATCTCTCGAATGTCATTGACCTACCAACTGCATATGAGATCCTAACTAAACTGGAACTTCTGTATGAAGGAGATGAGTTTGTCAAAAGTGCAAGGTTGCAAAGTCTGAAAGGGAAATTTGAAAGATTGAAAATGAGAGATGATGAAAACATTACTACCTTTATGCCAAGAGTAAATGAGCTGGTATGTGGAATCAGAAATGCTGGTGGAACTCTAGATGAAAATGAGATTGTCTGCAAAATCCTAAGATCCCTTCCTGCTGCCTACAAAATCAAAGTTGCTGCCATTGATGAATTCAGAGCCCACACAACTGTCACAAGAGAACAACTGGCTGGCAAACTAGCTGCATTTGAAATGACCGAGTTTGGAGATGATCCACCCAAGACTGAATCTGCTTTTAAAGCCAGTGCCTATGTGAAAGGCAAACAGAGATTTGATCCGGGTGAAAACTCATCAAAAAAAATGTCATGGTATGATCAAGCAAGAAGAGACATGGAAGAAGAAGAAGCAGAAACAGCTCAACTTGAAGCCCTCATTGCAAAGAGACTGCCCAGAGGATCCGGTAAGTATGAAGGAAAACTGCCTTTTAAGTGTTTCAACTGCAATAAGATTGGTCATTTTGCCTCAAGATGTCCGGAGAGATCTGCAAGATCTAATACTCACAGACAAAGGTTTCAAAAAAATTGCTATTATGTTCATGAAGAAGATGACAATGAAGGAGTAACAGATGATGAATCAGATCCAGGAAGCAAATCCGGAAATGAGTGGGTGTTTATAGCCATCAAGGAAGAAGATTCCTTGCTCTCTGAATCTGTCAATCACAAAGTTGTTGAAAAAGCCTTGGCTGCTCAAGTGGAAGAAAAGGATGATTGGGTTATTGACAGTGGATGTTCTCACCATATGACTGGTGACAAGAATAAGTTCTTAGACTTGGAAAGATATGAAGGAGGAATGGTAAAGTTTGGTGACAATTCTGCTGGCAGAATCAGAGGTAGGGGAACTATTTCCTTTGATGGTAAGAGCAAAACAGGTAATGTACTATATGTTGAAGGATTGAAGCACAATCTTCTCAGTGTTGGTCAGTTAGTGGACAAAGGCTATGATCTCCGGTTCAAGAATGGAAAATGCAGAATCTTTACAAGCTCCGGAACTGAAATTGCATCCGGTACTCAGACAAGAGGTAACATCTTTCATCTGGTTGGTTCAAATAAAAGTTGTTTGTTTGTTCAAATTGATCAGAGTTGGTTATGGCATAGAAGAATGTGTCATGTAAATTTTGATAACATCATCAAAATAAGCAATACTCAGGCTGTGAGAGATCTTCCAAAGTTGATAAAACCTACAAACAGTGTGTGTAAAGAATGTCAGTTAGGCAAACAAAGCAGAGTCTCTTTTAAAAGCAAAGATCAGTCTTCTACCGGACTGTTGGAATTAGTACATACTGATCTATGTGGTCCGACAAGAATCAAGAGTCTGCAAGGTGATAGATATTTCATGTTGTTAATTGATGATCATTCCCGGATGATGTGGGTTACCTTTCTAAAAGAAAAATCAGAAGCTTTTGAGAAGTTCAAAATCTTCAAAGCTATGGTGGAGAATCAAACCGGATTGAAACTAAAGTGTCTAAGGTCTGATAGAGGTGGTGAATTTACATCTGGTGAATTCATTGACTTTTGTGAGAAACAGGGTATAAGGAGACAGTTGTCTGCTCCTAAGACTCCACAGCAGAATGGAGTAGTTGAGAGAAAGAACCGGACCATCCAGGAAGCTGCTAGGACAATGATGTTGGAAGCAAATGTTCCTCAAATGTTTTGGAAAGAAGCTATCAGCACTGCAGTCTACACTCTCAATCGAGTTCAAATCAGAAACAACACCGGTAAGACCCCCTATGAACTTTGGTTTGGCATCACTCCTACTGTGAAATATTTCAGGGTATTTGGTAGCAAGTGTTATATTAAAAGAGATGAAGATCTAGGAAAGTTTGATGCTAGAAGTGATGAAGGAATTTTCTTGGGCTACTCCACTCAAAGCAAAGCATACCGGTGTTACAATAAGAGATTGAGGAAGATGATAGAAAGCACCAATGTAAAGGTTGATGAAGGAATTGAGAAGCCTTCAAGATTTTATGAATTTGATGAAGATGACCAAGATAGTGTTCAAGGACCTCAATCCTCTCCGGTGAAACAGAGTCAGCCTGATCCGGTAAATCAGGAAGAAGAGTTAGGTTTGAATGAGCCTGATCAAGAAACAGTAGTACTGGATACTCCCAAAATTCCAAGGTATGTAAGACTGAATCACTCTGAAGATCAGATCATAGGTGACAGAAGCAAAAGTGTACAAACTAGAAGGAATATTGCTCAAGATCAGAATGAATGTTGTCTGATTTCAAAGATTGAACCTAAAACAATAAATGAAGCCTGCAATGATGAAAACTGGACCAAAGCAATGGAAGATGAACTGATGCAAATTGAGAAAAATCATACTTGGGATCTTGTTCCCAGACCTAGAGACAGGAATGTAATTGGAACCAAGTGGGTCTTCCAGAACAAACTAAATGAAGCTGGTGAAGTAATCAGAAACAAAGCTAGATTGGTCTGCAAAGGCTACTCTCAAATAGAAGGAATTGACTTTGAAGAGACTTTTGCTCCGGTAGCAAGAATTGAAGTAGTCAGATTACTTCTTGCATTTGCTGCCTTCAAAGATTTCAAGGTATATCAGATGGATGTCAAGTCTGCCTTCCTAAATGGTGATCTGGAAGAAGAAGTCTACATTGAACAACCGGATGGATTTCAATTGTCTGATAATAATGATATGGTCTGCAAGTTGAAGAAAGCTTTGTATGGATTGAAGCAAGCCCCAAGAGCATGGTATGAAAGGTTGGATAAGTATCTTGTGCAGATTAGATTCAACAAAGGTACTGCTGACAGCAACTTATATTTCAAAATTGATCATGAAAACATTCTGATTGTTGAAGTGTTTGTGGATGATATCATTTTTGGAGGAAGAGATAGTATGTGTAAAACTTTTGCAAATCAGATGAAAAGTGAGTTTGAAATGTCTATGCTTGGTGAAATGAATTTCTTCTTGGGTCTGCAAATTACTCAAACAAAAGAAGGGATCTTCATCTCTCAGACCAAATATGTGAAAGAATTGTTAAAAAAATTTGGTATGGAAGACTCAAAGCCTATGAACACTCCTATGGCAACCGGATGTAAGTTAAGCAAAGATGATGATTCTCCAAAGGCAGATCAGACAAAGTATAGATCAATGATTGGTGGATTGTTGTATCTCACTCAAACTAGACCAGATATAATGCAAGCTGTTGGTCTTGTGGCAAGATTCCAGGCTGATCCTAGAGAATCTCATGTTATGGCAATCAAAAGAATTTTTAGATACTTGAAAGGGACAGTTGAGTATGGTCTATGGTATCCTAGAGATCCGGATTTCTCTCTTCATGCTTACACAGATGCAGATTGGGCAGGAGATGTGGATGACCGGAAGAGCACTAGTGGTGGAGCATTCTTTTTGGGGAAGAGATTGGTTTCTTGGCTAAGCAAGAAACAAGATGCAATATCTCTGTCTACAACTGAAGCAGAATACATTGCAGCAGCAGGTAGTTGCACTCAAATCTTGTGGATGAAGCAGATGCTAAGAGACATCAAAGTTGAATATGAGGAGCCTATTACAATTTTCTGTGATAATTCAAGTGCAATTAATATTTCCAAGAATTCGGTATTGCATTCTAAGACTAAGCACATATCTATCAAATTTCACTTTTTGAGAGAACAAGTAAACAAGGAAGAAGTCAGATTGGAGTATGTTCCCTCCAAGGATCAGATTGCAGATATCTTTACAAAACCTCTTCCCAAGGACTCTTTTGAATATCTCCGGGAGAAGTTAGGGGTCATGGCCCCTCTGGTGATGAACTAAGATGCACTGATGTGCATCAGTCCGGTGGCTATCACAGTCATATCTTGTAATCCGGACTAATGGGGAGCTGCAACTAAGGGGGAGCAGCTGGTATTATTCTGATGCATGAGAGTTGCAAGTATGAGCCCTTTGCCATTGATGTCAAAGGGGGAGAGAAGACATGTGAAAAACAAGTGGTTGATGATCAAAGGGGGAGCAGCAAAGGAAGACATGTGAAGAGTTGTTGTTGATAGGGGGAGCTGTGACAAAAAAAAAGAAGTTCTTGTCTTGATGGTTTTTCACATCATATGTTGCCATCAATGACAAAGGGGGAGATTGTTGCAAGTATGAGGTGATCCAGTGTTGTCATTGATGTCAACATACTCATATTGCATTGACAAGAAGGATTTGATGAGCTGTGTGCTGAGGATATTGAGAAAATTAGACTCAGTCAGGAACAGTGAAGAACAGTGATGAGAAGAAGGTAAATGTACTGTATAGGTTGAGAACCGGAGGATGCGGATTAAAGGGTTAGTAGATATGAGTCTTGAGATGCTACAGTTAAGATTTCAGAGGTTCGCATGAAGATCTGAAGGCGTTGTGGCTGCCGGTATAGAACCGGGTCCGGCAAGTATCCGGAGGTGACAGAGGATCACAAAAAGGTCCGGTGAGGTCCGGAATTGTATTATCATAATCTGCGGATTGGAAGGAGTGTTTGAGATGTCCTTGTGATGTGTCATCCTGATTTGTGTGTGATTTGGAGGTCCGGAAGTACCTCTTGCATTATGACAGTGGCGACAGACTGTGTTCTTGAAGTTCCGGATGAGGAAGACAAGAGATCCCAGTAAGCAGAGGAAGTGCGGATGTATCCGGACATTCAGACAGACTTGTGAAGGTTCTTGAATCATGTTTAGGTTGTGTTGTTGGTCCGCATTGATGGTAGAGCCCGGAATTGAAGTTATTCTTCCGGATGAAGTTATTGCTCTGTTTAGCCGACCGGATGAGTTGTTCATCCTGCAAATGTTCTTGTGATAGCCGACCGGATGTGTTATTCATCTTGCGGATACTCCTATGGTTGTTTGCCGACTTAGATGCTTGTTCCTAAGTCGATGTCTTGTATAAATAATGATTTGTGAATTCATTTCAGTGTGTGGCATGTGGATGAGCATGATATAGCGAAGAAAAGTGCGAAAGGCAGAGCAGAGATTGTTGGGCTTAATTGGAACTGATCCGGACATGGTAGAGATGTCATTCTCCAGTTCAAGACTGTGATTTTTATCACTTTGTAGACAGTGTGTCTCCTTGTAGGCAGTGGGCCTCTTTGTGAGCAGTGTGCTCGGGCAGTGAGCCCTTATTGGCATGTGCCATTCATTTTTCCTTATTCTTCTAACAGAGAATAATCCTTGGGTTAATCACCCCGTGGTTTTTCCCTTAACCGGGTTTTCCACGTCAAAATCTTGGTGTTCAATGTGTTGATGCTTATCTGCTCTTGTGTTTATGTATTGTGCTTCCATGAATGATTATTTGATATGCTGCTAACTAACAACAGAGAATAAAGTGTTTGAAATAGAACAAGTTCTATACAACTGATTCACCCCCCCCCTCTCAGTTGTATGCCCCAGATCCAACAGATGCTACCTCAGGAGATCTCAAAGCCACCATGGTCCAATAGATTGTGGTGTAGGAGCACCAAGGAGATCGTCTATGTTTGTTTTCATACTTGTCTTCATATTTTTTGGTTCATGTTGTCTTGCTCCAATAAGGTCCTAGAAGACCATTCATGATTGTAATAAGGACCATGTCCATTCCTTGTCGATATCATAAGATGTAATAGGCAGTTTTGTAATAAGGCATGTTTATAAGCCTTCTAAGGCAATCATAAAAACATAAGGGCAATCATATGTTTTCTCATGTTGTAAGCCTTTTTGGCATATGTCAAAGGGTGGTAGAATTGTCAAAGGTGTTGAAAAGTCATAAACCATTGATGCCATTATGTTGAAAACTTGTAATTAGTTTCAATGCCCAAATAGGACAATTGCAGTCCTAAAAATAGAGTAGTTTTAGAGAGGAAATTTGATGGTTATATAGCTCCATCAACCTCAACCACCCTCTAACTACTCCAAGGTATTGTAGAAGGCTTCTTTAAGCCCTACCAATGATCATTGTAGATAGAGAAGCCATTCTTTTTGAAAGAAATAACAACAAACTACAATTTTTTTGCCTTTTTTTGTGTTACTCGTTGCTATAGGCTGTACCCTATCATTGTACGGAAATGTCATAGGGTAGGAGCTTAAGAAATGATGGAGGTATGAGGTAGATTTACATTGCAAGTGGTTAGAAGCTTTGACACTTATCTATGTTTGTTTTCTTTGCATCCTTCTGAAACTGGTCTGTGAAACCCTCATCTAGGGTTTTGACTGTAATCTATGCATTTCCTGCCATTCCACTATTGTAGAACTGCTTAGATCAGTGGGATGGATTGTTGCAAGGTAGTTTCAATGTATTTTACAAAAGGTTTTGGTAGAGAAAATGATTTACTGCTGTTTATGTGAAAGACCTAACAAAACCATGTGTTAGGTGATGTTTAGAGACATAGAGAAGGAACCATAGATGCATTTTTGGGAACAACAGATTGTAGGAGGACAAAACCCAAAAAATTCATAGTTTTGGCATGAATACTAAGTTCTCAAGTCATTGGTTGGGTTCTGTGCATGAATTTTAGAGGGGTCTCTTTGTATTTTAGGCCTAATTAGGGCTCTAGGTCATTGAGAGGAGTTATAGGTTGGGGTATTCCATCCAAAACAACCAATACCCATTCTTGGATATGTAATAGGGAGTCCAAATGGGTATCTACTGATTGTCCAAGTTCTATGTTTGAAGATCTGTATCAAAAGTTATTAGGATTGTTCTCCTTTTTTAGGGCTATAAGCCATTTCTTGGGTTTGTGAAGGAAGTTCTAATCTTGAGTTTAGTCTTCCTTAAAAAATGATTGGAATGGGTCCCATAGCATCTAAAATTAGCTTTTCCATGAAGAAATTAGAGCCCATAATTTTTGTTCCCACTTTTGCATGAAGAACCTCAAATTTGGGCTTTTCGGTGTAGTGCAAACCTTGTCGTCTTGTCCTATCTTCCTCCTATCCAGGTGCCTCTACATCATGATGGTATCAGAGCCATAAAAGGTTCTATTATTGGTTGTGTAAGGCCTGGTATATGTCAGCAGAAGAGAGTGAAGGAGAGGCTAGCAATATGCCTCCAAAGGGGATGACCACTGAAGTGGTTAAGAAGTTCGAGATGGAAGAGAAGATCAAAAGTGGACTCAAGGAAGCACTCCAAGCAGAGTTGAAGGCATTGAAGACAGGGAAGAGGATAGATGAAGCTTCTAGTGAAGAAGAAGAAAAAGAGGAGGAAGAATAAGAACAAGAAGAGGTATAGGTACTGACAGATCAAAAGCATTTCCTTGAAGCCATCAAGGCAATTGGCAAGGATTCTTCAGAGGCTCGGATGGAGATTACATGTTCAGTGGGAAGATGAATGCTGATGAAGTCATGGGGTGGATTGAGGCTCTAAACAACTACTTTGAGTACAAAGAAGTTCCTGAAAATAAGAGGGTGAAGTTTGCAAAAACTAAACTCAAAGATGTTTCGCTTACATGGTGGAATTACACCCAAGGTGAGAGGGTAAAGAATGGGAAGAGTATGATCTCTTCATGGAGCAGAATGTTGGAGAGGATCAAGTCCCAATTCCTTCCATCAGGCTATGAGGTGTAGATCTACAAGAAGATGCAAAATCTCAAGCAAAGAGATTTGGATGTGGCGACTTACACCGAGGAGTTTCACAAATACACTCTTCGTTGTGGGTACATGGAGGATGAAAAAGGTAAAGTGGCAAGGTATATAAATGGTTTGAGGTTTAATATTCAAGATGAGATTAGTTTATTAACCCCTGAAACTATGGAAAAATGCTTTCAAGTGGCATTAAGGGCTGAAGTGAAGTTGAAGAGGAAAGGTGAGAAGCTAAATAGAGGAAGAGGTGGCAGAAATTTCAGAGGTAGGGGCAGTTTTGGAGGTAGAAATCAGTCCCAAAGAAGTCAAGGGGAATCTAGTTCCCAAGAGAAAAGTGGAGAATCAGGTTCTAGAGGAGGCTTTAGAGGAAGAAGGCCTAATGGAAGAGGTAGATTTGGTGGACCAGGGAGAGGTCCTAATGTCTTCACAAGAAGGTGTTACAATTGCAACCAAGTGGGACATCCAACCTTCAAATGTCCTAAAAAAGAAAGCCTCAAGCTCTCATGGAGGAGAGAGAAGGAACCAATTGATCCAAGAGGAAGATTGCCAAAGTGTCAACTCTCCAATTGGAAGTGCAGCCCCAGTCCATCAAGGAGAAAGTTTGATGATGAGAAGAACCATGTTGAAGGTGCCTCAAACACAAGAACCCCCTCAAAGGAAGACATTGTTCAGAGCAACATGCAAGGCCTATGGTAAGATTTGCATGGTAATTGTTAATTCAGGCTCAACTAAAAATTTGGTTTCCATTGAAATGGTAGACAAGTTGAAATTGAAAAGACTTCCTCATGTTAGTTCTTATAAAGTATCATGGTTGTACAAAGGGCAACAAGTTTTGGTAGATGAACAATCATGGGTAGAATTTGAGATAGGAGAATATAAAGACAAGATTTTGTGTGATATAATTCCCATGGATGCTTGTCATTTGCTATTAGGACGTACATGGAAATATGATGTTCAATCACAACATGATGGTAAAACTAATTCTTTCATCATAACCAAGAATGGTAGGAAGTATAGAATGGATCCATTCCCTGATGAGAATGTAGAGAAGAATGTTGGGTCAAGTGTCATGATTGTGAGTGGTAAAGAGTTTCTAGATGCCCTTAAGGAGGAAGGAACCCAAGGATATGCTCTAATTTTGAAGCCTAAAAATAGTCCTAGTTTGCATGATCCTAGTAAGCAAGAGGTTGCTAAGGAGGTGCAGCAATTGTTAGAGAGGTATAAGGGGATTATGGTAGAAGAAATGCTGAATGAGTTGCCACCTATTAGGGACATAAGCCATCAAACTGACTTCATACCGGGATCTACTTTGCCAAACAAAGCAACCTACAAGATGACACCTCAAAATGAAGAGATTGCCAAGCAAGTGCAAGAATTGTTGGATAAGGGATTGGTAAGAAAGAGTCTTAGCCCATGTGCTGTCCCAACATTCCTAGCCCCTAAAAAGGATGGCAAATGGAGGTTGTGTATGGATTCTAGAGCCATTAATAAGATTACCATAAGATATAGGTTCCCTATGCCAAGAATTGAGGGCCTGATGGAGTGTTTGGGAGGGGCTAGATACTTTTCTAAGATTGACCTTAAGAGCGGGTATCATCAAATTAGGATAAAGCAAAGGGATGAATGGAAGACAACATTCCAAACAAATGAGGGTCTTTATGAGTGGTTGGAAATGCCATTTGGTCTATCTAATGCCCCAAGTACTTTTATGTGTCTGATGAATGAAGTGTTGAAGGATTTCATTGGCAAATTTGTTGTGGTATACTTGGATGACATTCTTGTTTTCAGTAGGACTAAGGAAGACCATTTGCACTATTTGGATTAGGTTTTGAAGAAGTTGCATGATGAACAATTGATGATCAACATGGAAAAGAGTGTCTTCGTGAAGGAAGAACTAACCTATCTTGGTTTTGTGATTTCACAAGGTAGTTTGAAGATGGATCCAACAAAGGTAGAAGCCATTTTGTCATGGCCAACTCCAAAAATAGTAGGTGATGTGAAAACTTTTCATGGTTTGGCAACATTTTGTAGAAAATTCATAAGGGCTTTTAGTCATATTTGTGCACCAATTTTGGATACCATCAAAGGGGAGTAGAAATGTAAGTTTTTTTGGACAAAGGCAGCCAATGATTCTTTTGAAATTCTAAAACAAAAGGTAGCACAACAACCCATACTTGTTTTGCCCAACTTTAACAAGTTGCTATGGTGGAATGTGATGCTAGTAACCTTGCTATAGGGGCTGTCCTAAGTCCAAAAGGTGGGCCTGTTGCTTTATTTAGTGAAAAATTGAATGATGCTAAGAGAAAGTACTCTACTTATGACTTGGAATTGTATCCAATGGTGCAAGATTTTAAAAAATGGAGGCACTATCTTTTGCCTAAAGAATTTATTATTTATATTGACAACCATGCACTTAGTTTTCTAAATTCACAGGAGAAACTCAATCATAGGCATATGAAATGGGTTGAACAACTCCAAGCATATACTTTTTCAATCAAACACAAGAAGGGGCAGGCTAACAAAGTGGCAGAAGCATTGAGTAGAAGGGTGTGTATGGTTTAAGAAATTTAGTTGTAAAGTGTAGGGGTTGATGCTCTCAAACATATGTATCAGGATGATGAAGATTTCAAGGAGGTATATGAAGTTTGTTCACAATTTTCAGACTCTTCTCATTCTAATTTTTCTGAGTTTTTGTTGCAGCAGGGATTGTTGTTCAAAGGCAGCCAACTATGTGTTCCTAGGTGTTCCATGAGGGAGAACATCATAAAGGAAAAACATTGTGGTGGACTAGGAGGTCACTTTGGGTTGGATAAAACATTGGATCAGGTGAAGAGATTTTATTTTTGGCCTAAAATGCAATCAGATATCATAAAATTTGTTGAATGTTGTAGTATTTATCAAAGGGCAAAGGGTACTTCATCTAATGCTGGTCTATATCAACCACTTCCTATTCCTAATAGGCCATGGGAAAGTATTAGCATGGATTTTGTCTTGGGTCTTCCTAGGACTCAAAGAGGCTTTGATAGTATATTTGTTGTGGTGGATATATTCAGTAAGATGGCTCATTTCTTGCCATGTAAATGCACTAATGATACTTCACACATTGCTGGTTTGTTCTTCAAAGAAATTGTTAGAATCCATGGTTTACCTCTGAACAGTGTGACATACAGGGATCCAAAGTTTGTAGGCCATTTTTGGCACACTTTGTGGAAGAAGTTGGGCACTCAATTGTCATTTACTTGAGCCTATCACCCTCAGACTAATGCCCAAACTGAGGTGGTGAATAGGTCCTTAGGAAATCTTCTCAGGTGTCTTACCAAACAACATGGAGAGGCATGGGATATGATCATCCCTCAAGCTGAGTTTGCCTACAATGATTCCACCAATAGGAGCACAGGAAGGAGTCCATTTGAGATTGTTTATGGTGTTCATCCAAGAGTTATTCTTGAATTGAGAGATCTCCATGGATTGGAGAGGAAAATTGCTCAAGGTGAAGACTTTGCATTGGCCATGAAGGACATCCATGATAATGTCAAAGAAACCCTTCAAAGAAACAATGATAGGTACAAGGAAAAAGACAATGAGAGAAGGAGAGATGTACAATACAAGGTTGGGGATTTTTTTATGGCACATTTGAACAAGGAAATACTTCTAAAGGGGCAGCCAACCAAGCTCCTCATGAAGAAGATAGGACCATGCCGGATTGTGCACAAATTTGGGTCCAATGCCTATGAGATTGAACTTCCTCAAGGCTTGGCCATATCTCCTATCTTCAATGTTTCAGACTTGTTTCCTTTCAAAGGTGATCCTACTATAGATTCAAAGGTAGATATGATAGTAGTAGGAGATGAAGAATGGGTTAAAGGTCTTCCACCCAATCAACCATTGAAGTTGGAATGCATTCTTGATACCAAAGTCTTGAAGAAGACAAGAAAAAAGACATACAAAAAGTTCCTTATCAAATGGAGTGGCTTACCCATTGAAGATGCCACTTGGATGAGTGAAGAAGACATCTTGAAGTATGGTGTCACAGTTCTTGATCTACTTCCTCAAGAGACTTGAGTTCTCTTTCCACCTGGGGAGTATGATGTAGGAGCACCAAGGAGATCATCTATGTTTGTTTTCATACTTGTCTTCATGTTTTATGGTTCATGTTGTCTTACTCCAATAAGGTCCTAGAAGACCATTCATGATTGTAATAATGACCATGTCCATTCCTTGTTGATATCATAAGGTGTAATAGGCAATTTTGTAATAAGGCATGTTTGTAAGCCTTCTAAGGCAGTCATAAAAACATAAGGGAAATCATATGCTTTCTCATGTTGTAAGCCTTTTTGGCATATGTCAAAGGGTGGTAGAATTGTCAACGCATTAATGACATTGTCAAAGGTGTTGACAAGTCATAAACCATCGATACCATTATGTTGAAAACTTGTAATTAGTTTCAATGCCAAAACAGGACAGCTGCAGTCCTAAAAATAGAGTAGTTTTAGAGAGGAAATTTGATGGTTATACAGTTTCATTGACCTCAACCACCCTCTAACTAATCCAAGGTATTTTACAAGGCTTCTTTAATCCCTTCCAATGATCATTGTAGATAGTGAAGCCATTCTTGTTGAAAGAAATAACAACAAACTACAGTTTTCTGCCTTTTCTGTGTTACTTGTTGCTATAGGCCGTACCCTGTCATTATACAGAAACATCATAGGGAAGGAGCTTGAGAAATGATGGAGGTATGAGGTATATTTACATTGCAAGTGGTTATAAGATTTGACACTTATCTGTGTTTGTTTTCTTTGCATCCTTCTGAAACTAGTCTGTGAAACCCTCATCTAGGGTTTTGACTATAATCTATGCATTTCCTGCCATTCCACTGATGTAGAATTGATTAGATTAGTGGGATGGATCATTGCAAGGTAGTTTCAATGTATTTTACAAAAGGTTTTGGTAGAGAAGATGATTTGCTGTTGTTTATGTGAAAGACCTAACAAAACCATGTGTTAGGTGATGTTTAGAGACATAGAGAAGGAACCATAGATGCATTTTTGGGAACAACAGATTGTAGGAGGAAAAAACTCACAAAATTCATAGTTTTGGTATGAATACTAAGTCCTCAAGTCATTGGTTGGGTTCTGTGCACGAATTTTAGAGGTGTCTCTTTGTATTTTAGGCCTAATTGGGGCTTTAGGTCATTGAGAGGAGTTATAGGTTGGGGTATTCCGTCCAAATCAACCAATACCCATTCTTGGATATGTGATAGGGAGTCAAAATGGGTATCTACTAGTTGTCCAAGTTCTGTGTTTGAAGATTTGTATCAAAAGTTATTAGGACTGTTCCCCTTTTTTAGGGCTACAAGCCATTTCTTGGGTTTGTGAAGGAAGTGCTAATCCTAAGTTTGGTCTGCCTTAACCAATGATTGGAATGGGTCCCATAGAATGTAAAATCATCTTTTCCATGAAGAAATTAGAGCCCCTAACTTTTGTTCCCACTTTTGTATGAAGAACCTTAAATTTGGGCTTTTTGGTGTAGTGCAAACCTTGTCATCTTGTCCTATATTCCTCTTATCCAAGTGCCTCTACATCAGATTGGGATCCTTGAAGCTAGGATCCTTGAAAAGAGAGTTGGGAAGATAGAGATAGAAAGGGGGAGAGAAGGAGAGAAAGAGAGAGAGATGAGGGAGATTAGGAGATAGCGATAAAGAGAGGGAGAGAGGGAGTGAGGGAGGGATGGAGAGATAGAGAAAGGGATGGAGGGAGAGATAGAGATGGATGGAGGGATAGAGAGGGAGGGAGGGATATAAAGATATAGAGAGGGATGGAGGGAGAGATGGAGACAGACATGTTGAAAGGCACAAGACAACTGAGAGGGGGGGTGAAGAAGTTGTATCAAAAACTTCAACTTCCTTAAGCAAACTCACTTTTCACATTCACTTACTTTAACTCCTTCTTTTGTTATGAATATTAAACATGAATAGTAGAATTAAAACATTAACACATCAAAACCATACATACATGAACATGAGATTTTTATGTGGAAAATGCTAAAGAGGGAAAAACCACGGTGAGTGTTAGCTCACAATATAATGTAGTAACAATACTGAATAACAAAAGTGGCTCACTGCCAAAGGGATCACTGCCCAAATGAAAGGCTCACTGCTAGGGTTGGCTCACTGCTAAGGGTTGGCTCACTACCAGGATGAATTGATATAGTAGCATCTACACCATGCCTAAGTTATAATCAATTGAAGCACAATATATCTCCCCTTCTCTACTCTGCTTTTACAACTCACACTTTATCTTCACATCTTCACAATATCACATCTCACTCATGAATTTATTACATACATTTATACCTATGATCAACCTTGGAATGTACATCATGGCCGGTATTACATTCTTCAACCATTGGAACTATCTCCAAGGTTGGCATACATATATAAATCAAATTAGGACTAGACCTAAACAAACTTGTGGAACAAATGAATGAAAGATGAACACTTCATGGCTTAGATCAGATTTAAATACATCTTCACATGCTTAGACATGCTTCTACAATTCACAAATCATCTTTGCAACAAGTGTAACTAACCAGGTCGGCCAAAACAAATGCACACATCAAGAACACTTAGATACATGCTTCAAAGAACTTCATTGTAGCCTGTGAATGGAGAATACACCTTTAATACATTCTGGAGTCATCCAAAAACAACATAGAATCACTTGGGATCTAACAAATCCAACCACAACAGATCTCACTTGAAGACAACATATATCACTTGAAGACACATCATAGATTGCTTCTCAACAGACATTGTCAAACTCTGCTGACAACTTGCTTTATGGAGCACCAAATCACAAATCCTTTGGAATGAAGATAGCTAAGGACTTTATAAGCTTAAGTCCAGAATTGCAAGACCAAAATCCAATTTGTGGAGAAATGCAGAGAAAAATACTATCTCCCTGTCACTCTAGAAACATTGCCAGGCACAATCTTCAAACTGGTGAATAGGACTTCTTCTGTACAACAATCTAGACAACCAAATTATGGATTTAGAATCTTCAAACATTTCTCTAAATCATATCCAAATATCATATTCCAGTCTTCAATATAGATAAAATGTCAAACAAAATACTCAGATAGTGTTCTTAACTTGTCAACTCAATCAACGATGGCAATACCAGAAGATACAGTTGGCACCAATGACAACACAAACATGTTGACATTGATTACAAAACTAGTTAGCACATTCTTGCAAAAATCTCCCCTTTTGTCATTGATGGCAACATATGATGTGAAAAACTAAATAACATGTTCCTCCATCAAGACACAATTCTGCATCAGGACTCCTTTCTTTTTACACATATGAATCTTTCTCCCCCTGAATTTTTCACATGATCTCTCTCTGCCTTTGACATCAGTGGAAAAGGACATCACATCTCTTATTATGCACATACATGTACACTACTGCTTTGATCAATTTGAAATCATTCTTTACTCCCCCTGAATGCAACGATCATCTCAAATCACTACCTGCTCCCCCTGAGAGGTAGATTCCAACATCATTCTAGAAAGGAAAAATGTACTTTGAAGAATACTAGACTAATGCATCTTCTTATGCATCTAGTTCAAGGAAAGAGGAGCAATAACCCCTAGTTTCTCTTGGAGATACTGAAATGTGTCTTTTGGAAGAGCTTTAGTGAATATATCAGTAACTTGATCTTTTGTAGGCACATACTCAAGCTTCACCTCATTCTCTGCAAATTTTACTCTCAAAAAGTGATAATTGAAATGTGCTTTATCTTTGAATTCATCACTAGATTCTTTGAAATATTTATGGCACTTGTGTTATCACAAAAAATAGGAATTGGCTCATCATACTCAACTTTGATATCCTTCAAGGTCTGCTTCATCCATAACACCTGAGTACAAAATGATACTGCAACAATATATTCTACCTCTGCAGTCGACAAGGAGACTGATTCTTGTTTCTTTCTATACTAGGACACTGCCCTATCTCCAAGGAAGAATCCACCTCCACTTGTACTTTTCTTGTCATCAGCACATCCAACCCAATCTGCATTTGTATATGCACTTAAAGAAAAATCATTGTTCTTGGGATACCACAAGCCATGATTAGGAGTGCCCTTCAAATACTTGAATATCCTTTTAACTACCATCACATGTGATTCTCTAGGATCTTATTGAAATCTAGCCACAAGACAAACTACATGCATGATATCTGGTCTAGTAGCACTTAGGTAAAGCAGTCCTCCAATCATTGATCTATACTTGCTTTGATTAGCCTTAGGAGATTCAACATTCTTGCTCAATTTATAGCCAGTAACCATAGGAGTGCATACCGGTTTAGAGTCCTCCATTCCAAACTTCTTCAACAACTCCCTGACATACTTTGATTGAGAAATGAAAATATCTTTATTAGTACGATTGATTTGCAGTCCAAGAAAGAAGTTCATCTCACGACACATAGACATATCAAATTCCTTTTGCATTTCATTTGCAAAACTCTTGCACATCTCTTCATTTCAACCAATTATGATATCATCCACATAGACTTCAACAATCAGGATTTGATCTTTTCTTGGCTTGATAGACAAATTATTATCTGCACACCCTTTATTGAAACCCTACTGCAACAGATACTTATCTAGTCTTACATACCAAGCTCTAGGAGCTTGCTTCAATCCATACAAATCTTTCTTCAACTTGCATACCATGTCTAGTTTGTCTAATAATTAGAACCCATCTGGTTGCTCTATGTAGACCTCTTCTTCTAGATCACCATTGAGGAAGGCAAATTTCACATCCATCTGATATACCTTGAAATTTTTATGTGCTACAAATGCCAAAAATAGTATGATAGCTTCCATTCTTGCCACCAGAGCATAGGTCTGTTCATAGTCAATTCCTTCCACTTGTAAGTAGCATTTACACACAAGCCTTGCCATGTTTCTCACAACTTCTCCAACTTCGTTCAGTTTCTTCTGAAAAACCCACTTTGTTCCAATCATATTTTTGGTTATAGGTCTAGGGACAAGTTCCCAAGTCTTGTTCTTCTCAATCTACTTTAATTCTTCTTTCATTACATTAACCCAATATTCATCATTGCATGCTTCATTTACTATCTTAGGTTCCACCTTTGAAAGTAGACAGAGATTTACTTGTTCTTCTGCAGTCTTGCTTCTTTTCATCGTACCTTTCCTTTTGTCACCAATAATCTAATCTTGAGAATGATCTCTTTGTACATACTTGGGAGTTTTAGGAATTATTATCAGAGCTTTAGGTTGAATTTCTTCTTCTTCCAAAGCAACTTGCACTTCATTTTGAACTTCCTTTTTTTTGCCTTTTTCAACCTTTTCTGTATCAACAGATCCATCCGATTCATATCCATCTAGTTGAATATCTTCATCTACCTTCACATTTTCACTTTCAATGATCTTTCTTAGTCCTTTGTTATAGCACTGGTAAGCCTTTCTCTTAGTAGAATACTCAAGGAATATGCCTTCATCACATCTAGCATCAAATTTTCCTAATTCTTCATCTCTTTTGATATAGAATTTACTTCCAAAAACTTTGAAGTATTTGACAATAGGAGTTCTACCATACCACAGCTCATAAGGTGTCTTTATTTCCTCTGCTTTGATTTGCATTATGTTCTGAATGTAGACAACAGTGTGTATTTCTTCTTTCTAGTATACTTCTGGTAGATCTACTTCCTTGATCATTGTTCTGGAAGCTTCTTGAACAATTCTATTCTTCCTTTCAACCACTCCATTTTGTTGAGGAGTCTAGGGGCTAGACAAATGTCTCTTTATTCCATATTCTTCACAAAAAGCATTGAACTCACTTGAGGTAAACTCACCACCTCTGTTAGACCTTAAGCACTTGATTGTAAAATCTAACTCATTTTCAACCATAGCTTTGAATGCCTTGAACTTATCTAGTTCTTCTACTTTTTCTCTAAGGAAAGTAAGCCAAGTCATTCTTGAAAAATCATCAATAAGAAGTATGAAATACCTTTCACCTTGTAGACTTATTTTTCTTCTAGGACCACACATGTTTGTATGCACCAACTCCAACAAACTGGTAGAGGATTGTTCTTTTGTCTTGAAAGTAGTCTTTGTCATCTTTTGATACTGACATTCTTTGCATAGAACATTGGCAGGCTTCACAATCTTAGGTAGGTCTCTTACAGCTTGAACAATGCTTATTCTCACCAGATTATTAAAGTTAATGTGACACAATCTCCTATGCCATAGCCAACTTTCATCTGTCTTAGACACCTTTCAAATGATAGATGTTACCATGAGTCTTCTTACCAGCAGCAATTAAAGTTCTACAGTTTTTTCTTATCTTACATCCATTGTCCTTGAATACCAAATTATACCCTTTGTTACACATCTTTCCAACACTTAGAAGATTGTGCTTTAAGCCTTTGATATAAAGAACATCATTTGTATTATGCTTGCTATCAAAATTAATTATTCTTTTTCCACAAATATTACCAGTTGCATCATCATCAAACCTAACATGTCCTCCATCATACTTTTCAAACTTGACAAACTTACTCTTGTCTCCTGTCATGTGATTTGAACTTCCACTGTCAATGACCCATTCATCTTCCTTTTTAGCATGAAATGCAGATAACTCTCCTTGACTTCCTTCCTTCACACAGCTTGCAAGATTAGTAGAAACAAGTTCTTCTCTAAGTGCAATAAACAAAAATTCACTACTATTACCATCATCAAAATCAGGTTCATCATCAGTTACACCATCATCATCTCTAACATAGTAACTCTTTCTTACCATCTTTCCTTTATCTTCTTTGTTTTTGAACTTCAAAGCTCTATCAAGACATCTTGAAGCATAGTGACCAATTTTACCACAATTGAAACATTTCAAAGGCAACTTACCTTTGAACTTTCCTCTTCTGGCTCTTTTCATTCTAGTTGCAAATTTTCTTCATCTGACTCCACATCATATTTATCTGATCTAATAGTCTTTTCTTCCTTGGCCTTAAAGGTAGCCTCTATTTTCACAGGGCCATCAGTAGTACTAAATTCTCTCATCTCAAAAGCAGTTAGTTTACCAAGAAATTGATTTTTTTTAAGCTTTCCCATATCGAACAATTCTTCAATGGAAGCTACCTTGTGACTATAATATTTGGGAAAATTTTTTATTATCTTATCTACAACATCCCCATCTTCTAACTTTCCACCAAGACCCTTGATGTTGTTGACAACTTCATCAATCTTCTGTATGTAATTTGTTATGTTCTCATCCTCAGACATTTGCATGTTTTCATATGTGGTCTTCAAATTATGTAACTTATCCTTCTTAATAGATTCATCACCTTCATAAATGTTTTACAAAATTTCCTAGATCTCATGAGCAGTCTTCAGATCCACAACTTTCACCATTTCAGTGTTAGACAAAGCATATAATAGAGCATTTTTAGCTTTGTGATTAGTCTCATAATCCATAATCTCTTCATCAGTCTTTGGACCATGTTTAGATTCCATGTACTTATCTTTTACCATTGTCCAAACATTATAACCAATAGAAATAAGATAACTTTGCATTCATACCTTCTAGTAGGCATAGTCAGATCCATCAAACTAAGGAATGTATTTCTTGTGTGCCATCCTGAATCTACCTTAAGCTATTAGTCTTTCTTCCAAGGAACCTTTCTCTAATACAAATTGTCGAAAGGCATAAGACAACTAAGAGGGGGGGTGAATCAGTTGTATCAAAAACTTCAACTTCTTTAAGCAAACTCACTTTTCACATTCACTTACTTTAACTCCTTATTCTATTATGAATATTAAACATGAATAGCAGAATCAAAACATGAACACATCAACACCATACACACATGTGAAAACTAGATTTCTAAGAGGAAAACCCTAAACAAGGAAAAACCATGGTGAGTGTTAGCTCACAATATAATGTAGTAACAATATCGAATAACAAAAGTGGCTCACTACCAAAGGGCTCATTGCCCAAATGAAAGGCTCACTTCTAAAGGGGTGGCACACTATCGGGGTTGGCTCACTACCGGGGTTGGCTCATTGTAGAGGGTTGGCTTACTACTGAGGGTTGGCTCACTATCGAGGGTTGGCTCACTTCCGAGGGTTGGCTCATTACCGAGGGTTGGGTCACTACTAGGATGAACTAATATAGTAGCATCTACACTGTGCCTAAGTTCAGTTCTGTTGAAGTGCAATATATCTCCTCTGCTTTTACAACTCACACTTTCTCTTCACATCTTCGTACCATCACACCTCACTCATGAATTTATTACATACATTTATACCTATCATCAACTTTGGAATGTACATCAAGGTCAGCATTACATTCTTCAACCATTGGAACTATTTCCAAGGTCAACATACATATATTCTAGATCAAATTAGGACTAGACCTAAACAAACTTGTGGAGCAAATGAATGAAAGATGAACACTTCATGACTTAGCTCAGATCCAAATACATCTTCACATGCTTAAACATGCTTCTACAATTCACAAATCACCTCCGCAACAAGTGTAACTAACTAGGTCGGCTAGAACAAGTGCAAAAATCATGAACACTTAGATACATGCTTCCAGGAACTTCATTGTAGCCGGTGGATCAAGCACATGCCTTTAATACATTTTGGAGTCATCCACGAACAACATAGAATCACTTGGGAGATGACAAATCCAACTACAATAGATCTCACTTGAAGACAACAGATATCACTTGAAGAAACATCACATATTGCTTCTCAATAGACATCATCAAACTCTGTTGATTAGTAACTTGCTTTATGGAGCACCAAATCACAAATTCTTTGGGATAATGATATCTAAGGACCTTATAAGCTTAAGTCTAGAACTATAAGACCAAAATCCAATCTGTAAAGAAATGTGGAGCAAAATACTATCTCCGTGTCACTCTGCAAACATTGTCAGACGCAGTCTTCAAACTGGTGAATAGAACTTTTTCTACACAGTGATCTGGACCACCAAATTCTACATTTAGCATCTTCAAACCCTTCTCTAAATCATATCCAAATCTCATACTCTAGTATTCAATATAGAGAAAATGCAGAGCAAAATACTCAGACAGTGTTCTTAACTTATCAACTCAATCAATCAATACATAGCAATATCAGAAGATACAATTGGCACCAATGACAACACGGACATGTTGACATCAATGACAACACCAGCTAACACATACTTGCAATATGACTAATATAGAGAGATGGAGGATAGAGATATTAAGAGAGAGATGGGGGGATATAGAGAGATATAGGTAGAGAGAGGGGAGGTAGAGGGAGAGATTGAGGGATATAGATAGAAAGTGGGAGAGAGGGGGAGATAGAGGGATATGGATAGTGAGGGGAGAGAGGCAAAACAATGCAGGAGAGAGAGAGAGAGAGAGAGAGAGAGAGAGAGAGAGAGAGAGAGAGAGAGAGAGAGAGAGAGAGAGAGAGAGAGAGATTGTTGGAGCTATTGTTGGAAGATTTTCTAAGTTTTTGTGGGGAAGAGCTAGGGTTAGTGTGGTCTAGGTATCAGATTGATGTAAGGCTTTGGCTAGGGCATGTTTGAAGCCCATTACACTCCTATTGTAATTTAGTTGGCATATCAATAAAGAATCTATTGTTTCTTGTTATCTTTTTGTTGTGGATTGTTATTTGCTACTTGGTTTAGCCACCTGATAAGGCCCCTGAACCTTGACCTACATCATCTCTATTACATAATCCCTAAGAGGGGCAATGACATGTAGAGCATAGGGGCAGACAAAGCAATAGATGTAGACTAGACCAATCCCACCACCACCACCATGACAAAAAAGCATATAGTAATAGATGTAGATGCAATAAAGGGAGAGGTGATAAAAGAGAGAGGTGGTGAGATTAAGGAGACAGACTCCTCTAATAGAGTAGAGATGGGGGCTATAAGAATGAATCTAAGTTGTTAGTAAAATGATTCTTGTTACTTGTATTTGATTATTTTAGTTCCTTTTATAGAAACTCACATAGATTTTGTAGACTAATTAGGCTTCTATGTGCATGTAGATTTTAGTTACTTGTATTTGTAGACTAATTAGGTATTCACCAAGCCTAAATGCAATCACGTTATGGCCATTTAAACATAATGGATGTGTGTTATTGCTAAAATTACTCATTTGGCCACTTTTTTGTATACCAACTTGGTGCACTTGCCCCCTCTGTATATCTCGGTCTACTCTCTCTCTCTCTCTCTATCTATCTATCTAATCTCTCAATCTCCACCCTCTCTAATTCTCTCTCCATCCCTCTCCATATCTATCTCTCTATCTCTATGTCTCTTGATCACTCCCTCTTGCCCTCTCTATCTCTATCTATCTATCTCTCCCTCTCTATCTCCCTAGCTCTTTCTATCTCCATATCAATCTCTCTCACTCTCTCTATCTCTATCTCTTTATATATCTCTCCATCTCTCTCTCTCTCTCTCTCTATATATATATATATATATATATATATATATATATATATATATATATATATATATATATATATATATATATATATATATATATCTATATCTCACCCCCTCTCTCCCTCTCTATATCTCTATCTATCGATCCCTCTATCTCTCTATCTCTCCATCCTCCCTCCCTCCCTCTCTCCCCATCTCCCCATCCTCTCTCTCTCTCTCTCTCTCAAGTGAGAACTACTCCACATTCCAGACCTCAAATCAACACCATAGTCTACCACTAGGAACTCCTTACTAGTGAAGTGAGTGGACTTGGTGATATGACTCCCATTCCACACAACCATATCACTACCATCTATGAGATCTTCTTTCCATGAGATGATAGTGATTAGCCAAATTCTCCTTTGCTTAGCTAGATTTTTTTGGAAGAGCAGGACTAATTCAATCCATACCATCAATATGGGTGTAGCACATATTGCATGTTATGTTTTGATTCCACCTCGTTCACTTTTTGTGATGAGTAGATTTAGAATATCACATTATTTGGTGAAACTAACATGAAAGGAAAATCCTTCTAGACAAGCCCTCTCATTTTCTTTCTTCCACCTTTCACACTAAAATAATAAATGGTTGTGTACATAGATTAGTTTTTTTATAACAACTTAAACAATCACATTTGACACATTGGTGTGCCAACTATTTAAAAAGATTCGACCCTGCAACCTATTCATCTCCATAGAAACAACTTTACTAACCACTCTGTTATGTATGTACATATGTAATTGACTAGTGATCGATGTTATTTTGACTATAGTCAAATTTACAACTCATCTACTAGATAAGGTTTACCCTAAAATAATACCCCCGAATATAAAAGCCAAATTTTATAAGGTATCTCTCGCTAGGAAAATATTCATATTACACTTATCAATGTGCCCATTTTTTTTTTCCGGGAAAGAAAATTCGTAATTTCCATTACACCTTGGGGATTATTTACCTTCATCAACGAGCAAAATTTTATGACATTTTTCCATAAAAACAATATAATATGGCCTTTCAATGTTACAGGGCGGAGATAAAAACATTACATGTTTTTAAAAGACCTCTTGATTGTGCGTAGAGCGAAACCTTACCCGGTGTCCCTGCGTTGAATGAACATAACTCACTGAAAGAAATATTTCAGACCGACATTCTTTTTGAACGGCGATTTCTAAAGCCCAGGAGCAAAATAAAACCTTTTTAAACAAAAAACAGTAGTAGAGGAGTCCAAAAGTTCCATGGAAAATTGTCTTCCTTTTCCTCTTGATCTTCCTTTACACTTCGTCTCTCCATTTGCTGGGATTTCACAGAGTTGAGGCATGGCTCCAGGATTCTTTGCGCGGTCTCAGAACTGTCTTCGCTCTCTGCCATCATTTCATTAAGATGAGTTTTTGTCATACGGACTTTAAGCCGAAGAGCTCCATTATCTTCACCGATCTCAGAAGCTGAGACATCTGATGATGGCCTACAATTCATGGGAGAGATATCAGAGATGGATCTGCGCTTTAGGAGCATACTCTCAAGCCTAGACTTTGCGTTTGTAGCTATCCCAGAATGGATCCTTTGCGGCGCACGCTGATAATTCTCCAACTTTGGCAATTCAACAAGAAAATAGAGATGCTTAGCATTGAGACTCGCAGATCCATCCACAGGCTTGGCTCTCACTCCCATATGACGAACGGCTTCGGAGTGCAAAATGACATAGCCTTGATAATCCTTGAGAATTTCATCTACTGTCACAGGCACCTTCACCTTCATCACTTGTCTGTCCAACTTCATGATCTTAACATGCCCATGCTGACCTATTGATAAAATTGCGTTACCCATGAAGCCCAATGTGGAACACTAAATTTAGAATTGAAGAACGTCTATTATTGGGGTAATAGTTGGCTTTTATAAAGACATGTTGAATACAGACGTGTTGTATATTCACATCAATTGGAGACTGCAAGTGTGAACGTCCCACGTAAACAGTAAAAAAAAATTGGATCTGTCCAATCTTTGACTTTTTTCTTCAACCTGTTCAATCCATCTCTCTCCAATTTATCAATCAACAATCTATTTCCAATATAAACAGTTGATACATTGCTGAACTCAATTAGCAATTGATCTCTCTCCACTTTAGCAATCAACAATCCATTTTCAATATAAAGAGCCGGCACGTTGTTCAACATGCGCCCACCTAAATAGTCGGCATGTTGTGTGTCAACTGTTTTTCATTTTTTTGACCTACAAACTTTTCAACAGATCTGATAGACCTAATCAATCGACCCTTCTGCACATGTCGACTGCTCTGATATGTTGAAGAAATCATTGAAAACAGATGAGTCAATTACATTTCGACTAGCCAATCGTTTTACAATGTGCTGGTTGGTTAAGGTTTACCCTCAACATGCCTGTAGTTTACAGCAATCGTTTCTTGGAAAAGGTTTCCCAATTATTTAGTAATGCCTGTGTCACAGCAACGCCGACCGTAAACGGTCGATAAATTGTCTTACCAGCTGTTTATGGCATTTTTTACCAGATTATTTGTCTACTTAGACATAATTGACCATCCAATCAATTTGATTTTTCCACCAATAACTGTTTAACAAACGTACGAGCTGATTAAGCTTTACCTCACAGCCATCTCCGTCGTAGTAGGCCGCGAAGTCATGGTAGGTAATGGATTTGGACTTTTCTTTCGTAGCAGTCTGTTTAAATTCAGCCAGCGCTGCTGCGACTTCTGTTCTGTAGTTACCTGCAGCGACACCAGTCGACCCCAACTCAAAAGCAACATCTTGATAACTTAGAAATCAACACTGAGGTAACAAAAAATACGGCGATGTAATAGGTAAAAATGCATTCCGCTTTTTTCTATGGTCTCAAGAAGCGTATTGTCTATCCAACATTCTGCATGCACATTTCACCGTATTAATTAATTAATTGAAATTTAAAATATAAATACGGTCAAAAGATAAGTTATTTGGTCACCATGAATAAAATGGAATGTCTTAACCAGCCGGTGCGTTGTAAGCGAGCGGCTGGTCGACGTTCGTACGACCCCCCATAAACAGTCGAAAAATGCAGTACAGACAGGTCGAAATGTGTGCAGGTCAAAATTTGCAGTCAATTGGGGTATTATGTTTTGTCGACTGAAGCTCCTAGTCGACTATCCATACAGCCGGTGAGTTACAACTCACCAGCTGTTTACATGAGGCAGAATAAAATAGGGACTATTTTTTATTTGTTTTCTATGATTTTTATTTTTGATACGGGCTATAAGACAAACATGGATATAGTCATTCATCCTTTTATTATGGATGGAAATATTGATGTTATACATCTATCACTCATTGATTTAGTATTGTTACATGATCAATTAGATCATATTTTCTTAGAATTATTGATTTTACTAGAAAGCGTGTAAAGATGGAGAGTTAAAATTTTATCTTTCGAAGGAGGCTATCGAAGGGTTCGAGCTTCAAATGTTTTGTATTGTTTGACTAGTTCAACTCATAATAGTAAATTAGATTGTCTACTAGTAGAGAATGCTAACACATGTTTTCTCAAATACGAGTTATGTCCATTTGTTAAAAAACAGGTCATGTTCATTTGTTAAAAAACGGGTCAAAGAACATAGCTATGTCCCACCCTTGGGCCACAAGAAAAAATATGGATCATAATTTGGACACAATATATTGAAGGTTTAATTGATAGGAGTGTTTGATCAACTACCTAGCTTGATCAAACTACTTTCTTAACACCACATGGCTTGGTGTTTAATCAATTGGGGTTTAATCAAACCTCATTTGATTGAATACCTTTTTAATGCTTCTTGCAGTATCAACCTTTGCTTCAATATGGGATTGCACTTGAACATAGATAGATACTACAAGGATTTTGATCTAAGCCCCTTTGACTAAAGGCGGAATTAATTGACCCCGAATTGACGAAACAACCTTTGACCAATTGTGCGTTGATTAAACCTACTTGCATGGATCTTATTTGGTAGTTTTCCCCCTCCAAGTCATTTGGAGCAATATTGACTAGAATTGCCACTTTTGATCACAGTTTTTGGGGTCAAATGAAATGATAAATTCATAAAACGTTACATATAAATAGCCCTATTTGTTAGCTTTCCAAAAGGTATATTTTTCATATATTATATAAATATTGCATTTTTATTTTCTAATCAGCATAGGTTTTTTACAAAAAATAATGACATCTATTGAAGACAATGGGAAAAAAACTAATGATGTCAAAAAGGTTTAGAAAACAACAATGCATATTTCTTATGTCAATGAAAATAACTTCAAATTGCATATATATATATATATATATATATATATATATATATATATATATATATATATATATATATATATATATATATATATATATATATATATATATATATATATATATATATATATAACAAAAACTTATATGTTTAAATTATAATTGTTATCAATTAAAAAACTAATGATAAAAATATTCAATAAAATTTTACAAAATTATATGTTAAGATTAGATATCAATGTTGTCAAATGGGTTGTGGTCTATGACCACTTGGTTCTCATGTTGGAAACCAAAGTTCAATTATTCCTTATATATATATATATAACAGAAACTTATATGTTTAAATTATAATTGTTATCAATTAAAAAACTAATGATAAAAATATTCAATAAAATTTTACAAAATTATATGTTAAGATTAGATATCAATGTTGTCAAATGGGTTGTGGTCATCTACTATGACCACTTGGTTCTCATGTTGAAGACCAAAGTTCAATTCTTCCCAAGGACATCTTAGCATCAATAGTGCATGTTGGAGTTGTAATCTCACTCCAATGATAGTGTGCAATAGGCCCACAATTGAAAGAAAGGAGGAATGAGGAGTAGTTGCTCTATAAGAGAAGATCAAAGGAGAAAGCATTCAAGCTATAGGAGAAAATGATAGATAAGACAAAATAGATGTTGTGTAGAAGCGGAAAGAAGGCAAGAAGATGGAGAGAAGTTTATGTCATAGGAATACTAGGGGAGGAGAAGTTGGCGTTTGAATGTACTAAAATGGTATCCCCTATTGGTAGAGTGTTACTTAAAGTAGTATCCTCATAGAATGAATTGTATTAAAGATGTGGGTCCCATGAACAAACCCTCATAATTCAAGGGTGGGGCCTCTAGAATAAGGACTCCCACTAATTACTCAAAAAGAAACACTACATATCGATGTTAAGGATCTATGAGAAAAAATGAAACTGTTTTATGTGTAGTTCAAGTTATAATGAAGAGGAAAAAAGTACTCAATAAAATATAGTAAAATAATAAATACATTATTAAAAATTAACCAAATATGATAGAAATCATTTTCTAAAAATTTCAAAAATATATAAATAGAATCTACATAAAAAATTCCACAAATCATCAAGTTACATTGTCTTTAAATTATTAAGTTCTATTTATTTGTTATACTTGACAAAATTTGATGATTTCTTAAAAACCCTATTTTATGTGGCCCCAAAATGCAAAAAGATGGTACACACTATTGTGGTATCATCGACCAATGAATTAAAAGACATTTGCAAGATAACTTGGCTAAAGGTGTTGGTAGTGAAAGATATATACATATAGATATTTGTATGTAACCACCATGCATCACTTGTTCTCTTCAATAATTTCTTAAGAAAGGAATTCCTCAAATTGGTGGAGACAAGATTAACCTATTTACTTCATTTTTTAAAAGAGTATACATAGGTGTAGGATGCTGTAAACTCTCTAGTGGTTTGTGGAGAGTGAAAAAGTGGGAAGAGGCCAAGATAGAAGAATTGAAGAAGGTAACACAAAATGTACTTAGTGATGCTTGATGGTCCACTTTACGGTGAGAAATTTAGAGTTTTTTTCTAATTTATGAAAAATTTGAACTTTTTTAATTTTTATTTATATTTTTATTATACGTTGAGTTGTAAATTTGAAAAAAATTAGCATTCAAGTGCATTTAAATTTTTATGTTTTTAAATATTTCTTCAATATACATTTTCTCTATCATTTCAGATATTCTAGGGGTCTTAGGTATGATGAAACATAATCTCCTAGACTTCAATAGATTTATGAGATATTTGACAACATTCTTGAGCAAATCAAGCAAGCAATTTGTAGCAGGATACTTTGATTGACACTTTTTGAGGAGCACATATACACCTAATTTGACACATGGAAGAATATAATGATAAACCCATTTCATATAACATCCTGTGCTCTTAATATCAAGTTGAATACACCTAGAGTTGATAGAGTTCCTACTTTTGTTGATGATAAGGTAAAGAAAGAGTTTGTGAAGGATCTTGGGAATATGCTTTCTTCTAACGATGCATATAGACTTTGGGAGCAAGTGATGACATTTCTCAATCCTTGGGGTTTGACATTTAGTAAACTAGAGGCTATGATGGATGGTGTCATTCCTTTTACAATAGACGATATTGGATGGTGGACATGAGATGAGAAGGATAAAAAAAATCTAAGACAATTTAACACATGCACGTATTCTCATATGTTACCTAATTTCTCTGCAATATAGAGGAATTGTTCGGTTTATAACTTCATCCACTCAATCAAGAGGAATAATCCCACCTCTTGATTACTAGAGTTAAATTAATTATATTTCATAATGCCTTGTGACTTCATGATCAATAGACTCTATCCACACCTTGGGATATTGATCCTAAAGATGCTAGGCAAATTGATGAGGAGAAGGTGCAATAGAAATTAGTTGGGGTCTCATTGGATGAGTCACAATTTGTATATGGAGTGAAACAAACCTAAAAATCAATTTTATATAAATTAGTAGACCGTATAAGGTACAACAATAGCACATCTAGTTGTTGAGAGTTATATACTTTTGTAACTATAATCTTACTAATATGCTTATTGTTGGACATTTTGTAATTTTGTAGCCTTGGGGCCTTTTGTCCTAATGAAAAATAGTAGCTCATAATCTACATTCAATTTCTTACAACTTTGATTTCCTCCCCAATTCTTCCCAATAGCTTATCAATGGGCACTTTGTAGGCACCTAACTCTTTTCTAAAACTGGCATAAAACTAGGAGTCCTTCCATGAAGCCATGGGATGTTTGGATGTCTTTTGTAAAGCTTCTAGTTCAAACCTTCAATGGAATAAGATAATGTTATAGGCATAACCCTTTCACTTTCCTAACTTGGATTTAGAATAACCATTAGAACTTGGTTAATAAGTGAGAGATGTTCAAGTTCTTAGGGATCCCTTTTGCCTTTAAAAGCATGCCCACCACACCTTGGTAATATATTTCATTCTATTGAGAAGAATTTCCCCTCTTGGATTACCAAGTTACAAGTTCTATTGCAAGAATATTCTATATCTATTCCAAAGTGTTAACTACTATTCACATGTGTTATTCTTCTTATTGGGTGCCCTCCAAAGCAACCTATGATAGGCTACAAAAGATTTCAAGTGATTTTCTTTGGGATAACACCAAGCAAACCCATGGTTTGCACTAGATCACTTGTGATTTTTGTTTTCTTCCTTAGCAAGAGGATGACATGGTCTTAATTGATGTGCATTGACCAAATATTATGCTCTACACTAAGTGGGTTATCCAAGCCATTAAAGGCTCATAGGTCTACAAAGTATTTTTAGGCATTGCATTGAGGTTAGCTCTCCCTACGGTAAGAATTGTTTGAAAGGAAATGGATTTCATTCTCTTATCATTACCAATGCTCTTGTTTTAAGATTCAAGGATTGTTTGTTGTTTAGAGCATTTAGAAAGCATTCAAGATTGTTAAGTCTTTTTTGAAGTGGGTTAGTGATGGTTTCATAACTGATTTGTCTTTCAATAACTACAATCTTTAGTGGTCTCCCATCATTGATTTTTCTAGTTTTTGACTTGCAAAACTCTAGTATTAAAGGTCTCATGTTATTTTTTAATGGATTTCACTGCATTAGGGATTTAATATTTTCTCATGAGACTAGATCTCATGGCATATGCTGTAGCAAAATTTTAATTTGGGTGTGGCTAATTTTCCTTCAATTTTACCTATTCAAGATCTTATTCCTGATCTATGTTACATAACCTTGGATTACAACCTCCAAGAACATGGTGGATGGAATGATGGTGGAACTACAACACCACTTTTAAAAACTACACTTTTGTCCTTCTCTACAAAGTTAAGTTGTTTCAATTTAACTCTTAATAAGGTCAACATGTTATGGTGGTTGAATTCTTCCCCTCACACTTGACTTTTTAGAATCAACAAGATATGCCAAGATCATCTTCAATTTAGGATTGTGCATTTCCTCTAGTGCTTAATCTATTAGGTGTTGTCATTACAAAAGATACTTTCCCATATTGGTATTGCTTGCCATAGATGCCTTATCTACTATAGACCAACAAATTGGAAACATCCTTTTAGATTTATTCTTGAGTTTAGGATCACTAGAAGTGGACCCATGGTCTTTTCTTTCCTTTCCATCCATGCATTTTTTCCTTGAGGGTTTCTCTTGTTGGGGATACAACTAAGTGGCCTACTTACATTGCTAGACTTTGGTATTTCTTTAGGTCTTGTATTTTATAATGTTTATCGAAGACTAGAAATAGAGTTGTATCAATGCTAAAAATGTTGATTGTAATTTCTCTCTTTCTAAGAAGATTAGTATTATTTTCCTTGTTTACTTATAGATTAGGCTCAAGTCAAAAAAATTGGTCTAGAGTTTTCAACATCTACAAGATCTCCTCAAGCATTGGGGGAGCCCATCTTCCACTAAAAGTATAGTCCCACTTGAGGGGAATATCTAGGTCAATTTACCTCTTGTGGCTCATTGGCGTAGTTTCTCTCACAATCAGAGCCACTTCTCACTAGCACATATGCAATAGAGAGGATGGCCTATGTCTCCACATGGAAAAGCTTTTGGGAATATGCACATTGGACAAAAGACTATTGTGATGATTTGGCATCCAATGTAAGGTGTGTTAGTTCCCTTGCTTGTTCAAGAGCATCAAGGTGGATAAGGAGCCCTAATAAACCTTCCTAATAAAATGTTCATTTAAGCAGAATGGTTCTATCCAGCTCCTCAAAAAACTACTATGTGTGCTTAATAGGGACATCTAATGTGGAATTCTAAGTTGTAACTCTTGGTTTTCCATAGTTGGCTTCTAGTGTGTTTGCTCATAAAAAACTTGTATTGGTCTCATACTAATGCTCATATGAATAAAGTATTTGTAAATGATATACAATACATAAAAAAAGTTTCCAATTAAAAAACTAGTTCACCATGTAACATGGATTACACGTGTAGCCCTGAGGAAATTCCGTCCTTCACGTGGGCTTTTATGTTTGTAAAATTCTTAAAATTGTGATATAGTTTATCGTCAAAACACTTGTATTTTAGTCGTTTTGATTTGCAGTTATGATAACTACTGATGGGATTGGCCAGCTCTAAGACAAAATTTGATCTCATCGTAATCTCTTGCGTTTAACCTGAAATTTGGATTACCGTCAAACATGTGATTTATAAATAAAGATTGTCCTATATAGCAGCCCAATATGCTAGTCCTTGGCATTATTTAGACTAAGTCATTTTTTCTCTCACCATGTGCTTTAAGAAAATCTGCTAGGTTCAAAACTTTGACCCTTAACAGACAAAATTCCATTCGTATTGGATTTCGTTTGTCCTATACATTCTAATGAAATATCCAACATGTCACGTGCATATACTAAGCAGCTCAAGTTCCTAACAAAGGTCATGTAAGATACGGAAGATGGTAAAATGGACAGCTCCTTTTACAGTTTGTTGTAGAGGTTTATCCCATGAAGACCTCGTATAACACGAACTCCAAGTGTTCAATCATAAGATTTCATTGATTTTGATTCTGTCTTTTAAATTCTTGTTGCATGCATCATATAGACCAAGGGACAACCAATCTTTGTTTTCTTCATTTTCATTTCTTAAAAATAGTGAATTAGTAAATTTTCATTTCTTAAAAATAATGAATTAGTAAATACAATGAAAACTTAGAAGATCAATGTGAATAATGGAAGAAACAACCATCATGGAATCCCTTAAAAATACAATCATTAGCTTATAATACATGGAACAAATATAAAAGGAGAAAAATGGTTCTATATTTTGGTCCTATAGTGGACTACAATTTGTGTGCCAAGCCAATTAGCATTTTGTGGTTCTTCTAAATTCCATATCCAATTATTACAAAAAGTAGGTCCACCTAAAATTTCCATAGTAGACAACCATGAATTTTATGATGCTTCTTACATAGTTAATAACATAAAAAATAAGAACAAATGAATGATTTCCATGATAGATAACTACCTCAAACTAGTAATGACCAATATCTTGGTGGCCTACTGGTAAGGTTAAAAAGTTGCCAAGATGATGACTAAGGTTCCTACAGCATATTAGAAAGGAAGAACAATTGTCAAAGACATTGACCCAACTTTTGACTTAGTCTATGTTAGAGTGGGCCAAAAATAGTAGGCTAGTTACAAGCTAGAGGTAAAGTTTAGTATAACACATGCCTTGGATGGGGCTTATAAGCCCAATGTTATTCATGGTTTGACAAATTTGTATTTTCCCTTGGCTAGTGTAAGTCTTCATATAAAAAAAAAGGTTTGTTTGCAAGCTTCTTTGATCTTAAGTCCACAAAAGAAATTTATTAGATGTCACAATGCAACACAAGGGTTGCCAATTGGAGATGACATAGACCAATGTAATGTATCTTTTCTTTGCAACTTTCATATCTTTGAAATAGAATTTTAGTTTATTACAATTCAGATGCCAAATACATTCACACAAGAATGAGTAGACCCAAATACATTGGATTTACCTTGCAAACATTAGCTATCTAACATCCATTATTTCAACTCCAAGATTGGTACCGAATATAATTGTAGGAATGGTTTCCCTACTTTTAATGTTTTTGTTGGAAAACTCCATGTTTTAAATGTTAATAGAGCACAAAACATAACATATTTCAAACAAAATGAAATCCACCCATTGAACAAAATCATTATGACTTTCTACAATTCTAACTATTTGATGTCTCACATGTATAAATACAACTAGAGTTTTGTATAAAATTACTTGGCATCAAGCCAAGCCATGGTCAAAGTGACCTCATTTACAATGATTATAATTTCAACTATTTGGACTTTCTAGAGTGGTGACATAGACTGTGAATAACAATTAGAATGATGTGAATGAGAATGTGAATCTAATTGCACATATAAGGGAGAAGAAACAAGAGAATTTTTAGGCATAATAACATCTTCTAGAGATTTCTTCTCATGAGAACTTAATGTAGGCAATGTTTATGGTGGTATAGAAGGAAACATAGGATCTCACCTTTACAAATTCCCGAAGGGACATGCATATTTCACAAGGGCAAATTAAGGGTACAATGAGAAGAATTGGAAGCTCCCTATTAAAATAGCTTTCTCATTGATTGAAATTAAACCTATTAGGTAAATTAAAATAGAATTTACCTTTAAAACATGCATCTTAATGCCAAACAAAATAATTAGAAAAACTACTAAAAAGAATAGCATAACCACTTGAGATTCATAGCTAACACTATTTCAAAATATTACTTAAGTCATCACTAGATTGTAGAACCCTTGAAAGGGAAAATAAAATGGCTACAAGAACAGTGTACTCAAACTTCCTACTACACCAACATATGACATGTTAGATATATCATCAAAATCATCTTCACAATTGGGACACCTATCTAAAGTAATTTTAGTGTTAACTAGTAAAGGAATTCTAATTGTCTTATATTCTTGCATATTAAATTTGTGCAAAATAGTATTCACATACTTACTTTGTGACAATCAAAGCTTTATGTTCTAATGATCCCTCCTAATTTCCATTTCCAATATGTACCTTTCTATCCCCATATCCTTCATCTCAAATGCACCTAAAAGTTGATCTTTTAGCTCACTATTCATACCCTTGGTGTTATTAAAAAACATGTCATCCACATACAAGGCAACAATTACTATATGATCATCATTACATCTAATATAAGCATAGTTATCCTCTTTGCTTCTCACAAAACCCAATTTCAACATAAATGAATCAAAATTTTGATACCACATCCAAGATGATTGTTTCAAACCATAAAGGGACCATTTTAATCTACAAACCAAGTGTTCTTCCCTTTTACCTCAAAACCTTGAGGTTGTTGTATATAAATTTCCTCTTCCAAATCTTCATACAAAAATGTAGTCTTAACATCTATTTGCTCAATTTCAAAATCATAAGCAACAACTATGGATAAGAGAAATCTAATAGAAGATAATTTAGCAATGGGAGAGAATATTTTATTAAAATCAACTCCCTCTCTTTAGGAGTAGCACTTTGCTACCAGTCTAGCCTTTTACTTTTCTAATGAACTGTCTACTCAAAATGTTTCCTTGTAGACCCACTTACATCCAATGGCATTCATTTGTTTGGGAAAATGAACAAGATCCTAGGTATAACAAGGTTCTAAAGTTATCATCTCCTTGTACATGGATAGTTTCCAAGACTCACTATCATCTGCAAGAATAGCTTCTTTGTAGGATCTAGGTTCAAGTAGTTAATAAAGAAAACACACAATGAAATTATGGTGGGCTATACCTGTCAACTAGATTCTATTGTCATGCTGATCTTCTTAAGGGTGGAGTAGGAGATTCCTCCTCTTTTTATTTTACATGCTCAACTTCTTCTATAATCCCAGAGTCATCCTACTTTGAACTCCCACTTGAACCCTCTTCTTCCTCTCCAACCTCAAATCCATCATTTCATTAGCCTTTATGTGCATCTTCTTTCTTTAATTAAAAATGCACTATATTTTTCCTTTCTTTATCTTTTGTCTATTTAGGATTAGAAATACCTCTAAGTTCCCTAAAATCACATCTCTATAATATACAACTTTCTTTCTTAGAGGATTCCAAAGCTTATAACCAAGTTAAAATTCTAACCATATCCAATGAAGATGATCTGAACTACGCTTTTGGATCCAACTTAAAGAACATTTTTCTTTAGGCACATGTACAAAAGCCTTATAGCTAAAAACCCTTAAATGTAAAACAAAAGGTTTCTTACTTGTCCACACTTCACAAAGTGTCAAATCAAGAGCCTTACAAGGAGATTTGTTTTTATCTTGAGTAACAAGTGGTATACATAGCTTCTACCCAAAAAAATTAACCAACTTTGCATCACTTAACATACTTCCAGCTCCTTCCATTAAATTTCAATTCATCCTTTCTACAACCCCATTATGTTGAAATATATTGCGGGGGTCTTAGATATGTTGAAACATAATCTCCTAGACTTAAACAAATTTATAAACATTTCCTTAAAACCTTACACACTAAATAGGTAATATCTTAGATTAATGAAATCAAGAGTATTCATAGAAGGCTTATTGTACCCCCTAAAATATCTTTCTTTTCTAGAGAACTATAGGATATATTTTCAGGATTAGGAAGAAACTCTAGAATGACTTCAAGATATTCAATAATGCTTGGATATTCAATAAGCTACTTAAATTGTCTATTACCCTCCCCTCATATTTTAAGAGCTCCATTTAATTCTCATGCAACTGACCTATAAAACAGCTCTTTGGTTATATGATTTTCTGTGTGAATTCTTTAAAGCCACTTGTCATTTTACGGAAATTGACTTGTTATATATTTACAAAGAATCCTATAGGAACTAGTCATTGAGTTCTATTATCAACAAAGGAAACATCAAGTTTATCCCCAAAGTTTAAGTGGTTATTACCTATTGAAGGCACAAGATAACTGAGAGGGGGGGTGAATTAGTTGTATCAAAAATTTCAAACCCTCATAAACATAATGACATCCACATCAATTCACTTAAACCCTTAATTTGTTATGAAGTTTAAACATGAAAAGAAGATAACATAAATTTAGACACATCAACACCATGCACAAGAGAACACCAGATTTCTACGTGGATACCCCATAAAAGTGAAAAACCATGGTGAGGATTAGATCACAATATAATGTAGTAACAATACTAAATTACAAAGGCTCACTACCATAGAGGGAATGCTCACTGTAGGGGGCTTACTACCCACTGAGAATGGTATAAAGAAGAGAAGAATGGGTCACTTCCATGCTTTGAAATAATATAATTGCATCTAGCCTATGCATGAAGTTTAGTTCCAATGAAGCTCAATATACACAACATACACAACACCTTCACAATATTACTGAAAATTATAGACACCTTCTGCTCACTGCATCTAGTAGCCCAACACATGAAAGCCCTTGCTACCCTAATCACATTCACAACATTATATCCCACATTTTCACACCCACACATGAACTCTTGACACTTATTTATACCAGCATTACCCTTGAAACAATCTTTAAGGTTAGCAACACAATCTTTAATCATTGAAACAATCTCCAAGGTCGACAAATACACAATGTTTGAATTATGTCTAGACCTAAACATTCCATGACAAAAGGAAATGAAGGAAAACCACTTTATTCCATAAATCAAACCCAAACCTATCCAGACATGCTACATAACACTCACATAATCACCAAATCAACTCTGCAAATATTCAAGGTTGACTAAATAGTGTAAACATAAGGAATTCTTGATCACATGATTTCATGATCACAACCATAACTTGTGGACCTTACACAGGGCTTTAACACAATCTAGAAACATCTAGAAACATCTTGAGGTCACCTGGAAAGCAACAAATTTAGCCACAACAACTTTCACCTGAGCATAACAACTTTCACCTAAACACAACAACACTATCGAACTCTGCCACATAATAAATTGCTTTCCGTAGCACCAAATCATAAACCTTTTGAATGGAAGATAGATAAGATCCTTATGAACACATATCCAAAACAACAACACTTGAAACCTTACTGCGGAGGAATGCAGAGAAAAATACTTTCTCCCAGACACCTCTGCACAACTCAGAAACACAGTCAAATATTGTTCTCAAACTTGTGAGCATAACTTTCACTGTATAGCAATCCAGAGCACAAAATTCTAGATTTAGTATCTTCAAACACTTCTTGACAACATATTTAAACTACACACTTAGATCTCTAACATAGAAGAAATGTGGAGCAGAACCTCGATCAACATTCTATAAGTAGGAAGACTCTTCAACACATTGTTTCTAGTATTAATCAAATTTTCTCAAAAGCAGTTGGAAACATAGAAACAAGAACAATATACTAACATCATCAACACCTCTACAAGGCATTTAGATCAGTTTAACACAATAACTTAATCAAATAACAAAAGCAACATCAGAAGACACAATTGACACCAATGACAACAATGACAACAATGACAACACTGATTAGCTCATACTTGCAATAATCTCCCCCTTTATAAGTTACTTACTGCTCTACAACTTTCCTTCATTTGCAATGTTTAAACCTACTTTGCTCATGGTGATCGTCAGCCCTGGGGGCCCCTTGGGCCCCCTCTAGGCCCTCAGGTGGATCTTGTTGATGTTGGTACTGCCTCGGTCAGCACTCATGAGCACAAATCTCTGGTCTTGGGGTTGGATCCCAAGGCTTGGAAAAAAGCACTGGTAGGGGAGACTAGTAGGCCTGTGAAAGATTTTGTTGCCCTAGTGCAGTCAGAGCCTGTGAATGGAATGGACTTGCAAATCCTAGATCTAATGATGGCTGAAATAACCTCAGCCTTGAAATGATCTTTGGTAGGTAAGTTCCAAGCCTTGAGGCCCAACATAGACATGGTTCAATGCTAGGTGGCCTCAAGATGGCACCTCAAAGGAAGCATGGTTACAAGTGCCATGACAGGTGGCCTCTTCCTTTTTAAGTTCACTGCCAGAGAGGACTTGGTAGCGACTTTGGCAGGCAGCCCCTGGCTGTATGGAAAACACAACCTCTACTTAGGGCACTAGAAACTAGGGTTTGATGTAGCTATGGAACTCAATAGGTTAGCCCTAGTCTGGATTAGGCTTTCTGGACTTCCACTAGAGTTCTAAGATAAGGAGATCTTCAAATGGATAGGAAACTCTTTTAGGTGTTTCATCGCTCTGGACAACACCACTAAGCATAAAACTAGGTTAGTGATTGCTAGATTCTGTGTTAGTGTAGATATTCATAAATCTCTACCTAATACCATTAAATTAAGTCTAAATATGGTAGCTAAGAACAAAACTTGGTGTATGAGAATGCTACCACATTTTTCCAAAATTGTTCCAAAAAAGAGCACCTTATCAATGAATGTAAAAAAATAAGGACACAAAAAGATAAAGAGGTCTTGGAGGAGGAAAATATTGTGGAGGAATACCCATTGAAACAGGACTTGATTGATATCATCAAGTCCCCTCTAATGACAAAGCAACTGGAAAAGGCCCAGGCACATGGAGGCCCTAAAGATGAACTTCCAACGTCAACCACTGAGGCCTCACCTCTACCTTTGTCTCAGGTTCAGAGGGATTCTGAAGATGAATTATTGACTCAATAGAAGGGCATTTCCATGGGTTTGGTTGAGACAGAAGATGGGGAAATCCTAACCCCCATTGAAAATACTCCCAAGCATCAGAATATTGGTTCAGGTAGTAATGCGTCTGAAGGAGGATAGTCAATAGGCTCAGGTACTAAGGTGTCTAAAGAAGTATAGACAATAGTTTAGGCAAGCACAGAGAAATTTATTCTATCACCCACAAGGGTTCTATCTCTTGGGGCTAGTCCTAGTAACTAGGAGGGGTGAATTACCCCCAAAAAGAAAGGGAAAGGCCACCATAAGAAGTCAGTGGATGTGGGGATAGAAGGAAAGGTGGGTAGACTATCCTAGAGAGAAACCAAAAACAAACAAGCAACCAAGGAAATAGTCATTGGGAGACAAAGCACACTTGAGGCTATCTCTAGAAGACCACGTAAATGAGGGTCATCTCATGGAATGTGAGGGGGCTAAATAGTCCTCAGAAATAGCTCATGGTTAGGAGCTACATTTTTGACAATAAGGTGGATATCATTCTTCTCCAAGAGGTTAAGATGTCTAAAGATAACTTTAAAAAGATAGCTAATAATATCTAGCCCATGGCTGACTACATTATCAGCCCTTCCATTGGGGCATCAGGGAGCTTAGTTACTATGTGGAACAAATATAACATTTCTATTTGTTACTACTTGCATAGCAAAAATAGCTTGGAAATTAAATGCAATATGAATAAGAAAACTTGGCAGCTGATAAATATATATGCCCCCAACACCAGGATCACCAGAAAGGAATTGTGGGATGGCTTAATCCTTAAAATTAATGCTGAGAGAAGGACTTTGTGATTGCTAGGAGGAAATTTCAACACACCGCTTTTCCCCTCAGAAAAATTTGGGGGCTGCAAAGACTACTCGAACAACATGGTGGACCTAGCAAGCTTCCTCAGTCAGACTGGGCTTATGGATATAGAGGTGAATAATCTATTGCAAGTATGTGCCTAATCAGTGTTGTCATTGATGTCAACATATCTTTGTTTCATTGGTGTCAACTATGTCCTATTATATTACTTGTTTAGAAGCTTTGTATGTTGAGGATGTTGAGAAAATTGGCCTCTCTAGAAGAAACAAGTGAATTACAGTGAAGTGTAGTATGGACAGTGAATTGTATGCTGAAGAACAGTCTGGTAGATTACTCCTCATTTCTTACTGCTTGAAGATCTTGGTCTGTAGATTGTAAGTTATTTAAAGGGATGTTTGAAGATGCTAAATCTTGAGTTTGAGCCTCCAATGTGAAGAATTGAGAGAGTTGCATTCACCAGAGTAAAACCTACTTTCTCTAATTATTCTTTGGTGACAAAGAGAAAGTATTTTGCCCCGCATTCCTCCGCATTAAAATGTTTTGCTATGTGGTGATGAAGGGAAGTCTATGATGATGATAAGTGCCTATAATTGGAATGGTTCATGTTTTGGTGGTCCACAAGCTATCTTTCTTTTATGATAGTTGAAGACAGTGAAGTTCATGTGCTCTGGTGTGAAGAATCTCATGAATAAAGTGGTTTGTGTTTGTGCGGTTGCTCCTAATGATTTCAATGTGCTTGTGGATTCCTCCTGATCATGTTCCTACCTTTACATTGGTCCGCATTAAGGAAATGAGATCGTGTATGAAGATTATTCCCAGATAACGTAGCGTGCAATAAGTCTTAGTTGACTTGGTTAATTCCAGTAATTGTAGAGATCGATTGAAGATTGTGGAAGCATGTTATAGCATTGAAGATCATGTTTGAGTCCCAGCTAAGGCATGACGTGATCCCCATACATATATACTACAATTCCTTAGCATATTTTTGTATTATGTCAAGACCTATTTTGTAAATGTTTGTAATATTGAACTTGGAGATTGTTCCAATGGTTGATGATTGTAATGCCGACCTTGATGATCATTCCAAGTTGATGAAGTGTATAAATACTTGTAATTGAGTCATGGAAAAGATGTCCTTGTGTGAAAATGGGAAGATAAGGAAAAGGGCAAGAAGATAAGGCAGAGCAGGACAGAGCAGAGCAGAGGAACTATTGTACTTCAATGTATTAATCTTAGACATTAAGAAGATGGTGATTTTGGCAGTGAGCCACCAGTAGGGTTGAGGTAGTGAGCCTACTAGACCTAGTTGTATTTCATGGCAGTGAGCCAGTATGTTCTGGGCCCATGGAGTGACCAAGCCTGAACATCATTTTTCAAAGATTGCAATATATTTTGAGAGCTAATCCTCTCCATGGTTTTTCCCCACCTTGGGGTTTTCCACGTAAAACTCTGGTGTCTCTTGTATAATGTTGCATTTGTGTTTAAGTTTCTAATTTCATGCATTCATTGTTAAATCATAATAATTGTGGACAAGTGATTAATGTTTAAGTGAATAAGTGATTGAGTTTTTGTGACAACTGATTCACCCCACTCTTATTTGTCTGACACATTTTAACGAATTGGTATAAGAGCAAGGTCCCTCTGAAGAAAGTCTAATAGCTTGAGGAAGATCCAAAATGTCTCATAAGAAGGAAGCACCACATTTTTGATGGGACAAACTATGCTCTTTGGAAGGCACAAATGAAAAGTCATATTCTTTGTCTTGGTTACAAAGTATGGAAAGCTGCAGAAACAAAATACACCTTTCCTCAAAATGGTTTGATAATTGAAGATGAAATCAAGGAATATGAAGTGGATGTTAAAGAAACATATTCTCTATTAAGTTCATTGAATGACTCAGTACTGACAAAAGTTGTGGATCTTGAAATTGCAAATGAGGTATGGGAAAATCTGAAAAATATGTATGAGGGAGATGATTTTGTGAAGGAGGCCAAGCTACAAGTTCTAAAAGTGAAATATGAAAGTTTGAAGATGAATGAAGATGAAAACATAATAGCCTTTATCCAAAGAGTTGATGAACTTGTCACCAGAATAAAAGGTATGGGGGGAACTCTTAGGGATAAGGAAGTTGTGATGAAAATTTGCAGATCACTATCAAATTCCTACAATCACAAGGTAGTTGTAATTGAAGAATTTATGCAAGTAAAAGCTATTGATAGAGATCAGTTGCTTGGTAAGCTTACTACCTTTAAAATGAGAGAGTTTGGTGATGCCCTACCAAAAGTAGAGATTGCCTTCATAGCCAGGACTTCTGGGAAAACCTCTAGATCAGAAAATTACAAGGTAGAATCAGATGATGAGTTTGATGAAATTGAGGCTAACTTTGTGGATAGAGTACAAAGAGATCCAGTAAGTTCAAAGGTAAATTAGCTTTCAAATGTTTTTCCTACAGTAAAGTAGGCAACTTTTCTTCTAGATGTCCTGAAAGAATTGAAAGAAATAGGAAAAGATATGAAAACATGCCTAGGATCCAAAAGAAATGTTATTATGTTGAAGATCTTGATGATGATGACAGAATATCAGATAATGGTGAACCTGATAATGTTAGTACTTCTAGTAATGAATGTTTGTTTATTGCTATTAAAGAAGAACCCGTGTCTACTTGTCCTGCTAGATGTGTGAAGAAAGAAATACTAGTGGAAAGTGCTTCGGCTACTCAAGTTGTTGAAGACAAAGATGAATGTGTTATTGATAGTGGCTTCTCTCACCACATGACTAGTGACAAAAGTAAGTTTGTGAGTTTGGAAAGATATGATGGTGGACTAGTTAGGTTTATAGATGATACAACTAGTAAGATTTGTGGAAAAGGATCTATTTCTTTTAATGGCAAGCATAATACTAAAGATGTCTTGTATGTGAAAGGATTAAAGCACAATCTTTTGTGTGTGGGTTAGATGTGTGACAAAGGTTATGACCTAAACTTCAAGGACAATGGATGCAAGATTAGGGAAAGCTCCAAAACAGTCATTGCAACTGGTAAGAAGACCAGAGGTAATATCTATCACTTGAAAGGAACTAAAAATTATTATTTGTTGGCTCAAACTGATGAAAGTTGTCCATGGCATAGAAGGTTGTGTCACATCAATTTTGATAACATTATGAAGATAAGTACTTCACAAGATGTTAGAGATTTGCCTAAACTTGTGAAGCCTGCTAATCCTACTTGCAAGGAGTGTCAATTTGTGAAACAAACAAGAACAAGCTTCAAAAGCAAGGACCAATTAGTTGATGTACTACTAGAAATAGTGCATACAGACTTGTGTGGACCTACTAGAGTAAGAAGTTTGCAAGGAGATAGGCATTTCATGTTGCTTATTGATGATTATTCTAGAATGACTTGGGTTACCTTTTTGAAAGAAAAATCATAAGCTCTGGATAAGTTCAAGGCATTTAAGGCAATGGTTGAAAATGAGATGGATTTGAAGATCAAATGTTTAAGGTCTAATAGAGGAGGACAGTTCACATCAAATGAATTCAATTTCTTTTGTCAAGAACATGGGATAAAGAGACAGTTATCTACACCTAGAACTCCACAACAAAATGAAGTATTTGAAAGGAAGAACATAACAGTTCAAGAAGCTGCTAGAACCATGATAAAGGAAGCTGATATTCTGGAAGTATATTGGAGAGAGGTAATTCACACTGCTATATATATCCTAAATAGAGTCTAAGCCAGAGGTAACAGTTCTAAGACTTCTTATGAATTGTGATATTGTAAAGTTCCTACTGTGAAATATCTCAAAGTTTTTGGTAGCAAATGTTAAATCAAAAGAGAAGATCTAGGCAAGTTTGATGCTAGGTGTGATGAAGGAAACTTCCTTCATTACTCAACCAAGAGCAAGGCCTACCGATGTTATAATAAGAGGCTAAATAAGATCATTGAGAGTGCAAATGTCAAGGTCGATGAAAACAAGGAAAGGTCTCCAGAATCAAGTGGATATGAATTAGATAAACCAAATGTTTTAGAAGTAGTGCAACATGAAGATAACTCAAATGAAGAGGATCAAGCTCTAGAAAGTGCTGCCAAGACACCAAGGTATTTAAAACTTAATTATTCTAAAGATCAAATCATAGGAGATAAGAGTAAAGGGATCCTGACCAGAAGAAGAGCTACAGAAGAATAAGTAAATTTCTGTCTGACTTCCAAGATTGAACTGAAGACTGTGAATGAAGCTTACAATGATGAGAATTGGGTAAAGGCTATGAAAGAAGAATTGATGCAGATAGAGAAGAATCAGACCTGGGATCTTGTTCCTAGACCAACAGATAAAAATGTAATTGGTACCAAGTGGGTTTTCAAAAACAAGATGAATGAGAATGGTGAAGTAGTAAGAAACACAGAAAGGTTGGTATGCAAAGGATACTCTCAAGTTGAACAAATAGATTTTGAGGAAACATTTGCACCAGTGGTAAGGATTGAATCTATAAGAATGTCTCTGGCATTTGCCACCTACAAAGATTTTAAGGTATATCAGATGGATGTAAAGTCCACATTCTTAAATGGAGAGTTGGAAGAAGAATTCTATATTGAACAACTAGAAGGATTCTAGTCATCACAGCATGGTGACATGGTATGTAGATTGAAGAAGGCACTATATGGGTTAAAACAAGCCCCTAGAGCTTGGTATGCTAGGTTGGATAAGTATTTGATACAGTTAGGATTCACCAAGGGTACCACTGACAATAATCTCTATTTCAAGATCATTAATGAACAAATTCTAATTATTGCAGTCTTTATTGATGACATTATCTTTAGAGGCAATGAAGGTATGTGCACAATTTTTGCTAGAGAAATACAAAGTGAATTTGAAATGTCCATGTTTGGTGAGATGAATAGCTTTTTAGGTCCGCAAATAAATTGATAAGATAAAGGTATTTTCATTTCTCAGTCTAAGTATGTGAAAGAGTTATTAAAGAAGTTTGGGATGGAAGGCTCTAAACCGGTAAATACTCCCATGATAACTGGTTGTAAGTTGAGCAAAAATGATGATTCACCTATGGTGGATTAGAAAAGGTATAGATCTATGATTGGAGGATTACTTTATCTGACTCAAACTAGACCTGACATAATGCATATAGTTTGTCTTGTAGCAAGATTTCAAGCAAAGCCCAAGGAGTCACATGTGATGGCAGTCAAGAGATTTCTGAGATATTTAAAAGGCACAATGGATTATGGTTTGTGGTATCCAAGGGACAATGATTTCACTCTTATGCATACACTAATACAGATTAGGCCAGAGATGTAGATGACAGGAAAAGTACAAGTGGAGGTGCATTCTTTTTGGGAAAAAGGTTGGTATCTTGGATAGGCAAAAAACAAAACTCAATATATTTGTCAATTGCAGAAGAAGAATATATTGCAGTAGCATGTAGTTATACTCAAGTGTTTTGATGAAGTAGATATTGAAGGACGTCAGAGTTGTGTATGAAGATCCAATTGCAATCTTTTGTGACAATACAAGTGCCATAAACATATCAAAGAATCTAGCAATGATTCATGGACAAAGCATATATCCATAAGATATCACTATCTGAGGGAAAAAGCGATAGAGAATGAAGTCAAGTTGGAATATGTATCTACAAAAGACCAGATTGTAAACATTTTCACTAAACCTTTGCCTAAGGATACTTTTGAGTATCTCAGAGAAAAGTTAGGGGTTATTACCCCTCCTTCTCTAAATTAAGATGCACAAGAGTGCATCAGTCTAGTGGTGCTTCTTCAAATATGGATTGATGCTTTCAAGGCTACTTCTCAGCGGGAGTAGTTAGAGAGTTCAAAAGAGAAATTGAATTAGATAAGAACAATACAAGTATGTGCCCTTTGCCATTGATGTGAAAGGGGGAGAGAAATCATGTGAAAAACTTAGAAAGAAAGAGTACAGATGTGTAAAGTGATAGGGGGAGAATCTTGGTCAGAAAGAAAGAGTGCATATGTGTCAAGAGATAGGGGGAGAATCATGTCTTGATGGTTGCAATTTTTTACAACATATGTTGCCATCAATGACAAAGGGGGATATTGTTGCAATTATCTTCCTAATCGGTGTTGTCATTGATGTCAACATGTCTTTGTTATCATTGGTGTCAACTATGTCCTATTCTATTACTTGTTTAGAAGCTTTGTATGTTGAGGATATTGAGAAAATTGGCATCTCCGGAAGAAACAAGTGAGTTACAGTGAAGTGTAGTATAGACAGTGAATTGTATGCTGAAGAATAGTCCGGTAGATTACTCTACATTTCTTATTGCTTGAAGATCTTGGTCTGTGGATTGGAAGTTATTTAAAGGGATCTCTGAAGATGCTAAATCCTAATTTTGAGCCTCTGGAGTGAAGAATTGAGAGAGTTGCATTCACTAGAGTAAAACCTGCTTTCTCTGATTATTCTCTAGTGATAGGGAGAAAGTATTTTGCCCCACATTCCTCCGCATTAAAATTTTTTACTCTATGGTTCTAAAGGGAAGTTTGGGATGATGATAAGTGCCTATAATTTCAATGGTTCATGTTTTGGTGGTCCACAAGCTATCTTTCTTTTATGACAATTGAATACAGTGAAGTTCATGTGCTCAGGTGTGAAGAATCTCATGAATAAAGTGGTTTGTGTTTGTTTGGTTTATCCTAATGATTTCAATGTGCTTGTGGATTCCACCTAATCATGTTCCTACCTTTACATTGGTCCTTATTAAGGAAATGAGATCGTGTTTGAAGATTATTCCCAGATAACGTAGTGTGCAACCAGTCTTAGCTGACTTGGTTAATTCAAGTAATTGTGGAGATCCCTTGAAGATTGTGGAAGCATGTTATGTCATGGAAGATCATGTTTGAGTCCTAGCTAAGGCGTGGTGTGATCCGCATACATCTATACTACAATTCCTTAGCATATTTTTGTATTAGGTCAAGACCTATTTTGTAAATGTTTGTAATGCTGACCTTGGAGATTGTTCCAATGGTTGATGATTGTAATGTCGACCTTGATGATCATTCCAAGGTTGATGAAGTGTATAAATACTTGTAATTGAGTTGTGGAAAAGATGTCCTTGTGTGAAAATGGGAAGATAAGGAAAAGGGTGAGAAGATAAGGCAAAGAAGAGCAGAGGAACTATTGTACTTCAATGCATTAATCTCAAACATGAAGAAGATGGTGATTTTGGTAGTGAGATGCCAGTAGGTTTAAACAATGCTTAGGTTTTAACAGTCCTTATTCTAATCTTTCTAGGTTTAGGGTTGAGGTAGTGAGCCTACGAGACCTAGTTGTACTTCATGGTAGTGAGCCAGTATGTTTTGGGCCTATGGAGTGACCAAACCTGAACATCATTTTTCAAAGATTGCAATATATTTTGAGAGCTAATCCTCTCCATGGTTTTTCTCCACCTTGGGGTTTTCCACATAACAATCTGGTGTCTTTTGCAAAATGTTGCATCTGTGTTTAAGTTTCTGATTTCATGCATTCAATGTTAAATCATAATAATTGTGGACAAGTGATTAATGTTTAAGTGAAGAAGTGATTGGGTTTTTGTGACAACTGATTCACCCCCCTCTCAGTTATCTAATGCATTTCAACATAATCAACTCTATTCATGGACCAACAGAAGAAGTGGAGACCAGCTGATTCAAGTGAAGCTGGATAGAATGCTTATCTCTTCCAATTGGGATATGGTGCAAAATTCTATCCTTACTACCCTTCCTTGCACCATATTGGACCACAATTCCCTCCTCCTTTCCTGGTCTGATGGTGCCTACATGGGGCCATTCCCATTCAGGTACGAAATTATGTGGGCCTCCTACCTAGATTTCAGGGATTCCATTGCTGACTGGTGGAGTATCCTGGTGCATGGATCGCCTATGTTTAGACTCACCCTAAAACTTACCCATGTAAAGCACAAAGTTAAAGGATGGAACAAATTCTACTTCAGGAATGTGATGAACTAGAAAAAACACATTATTGACAGCTTAATGGAAGTTCAAGACAACATGGCCAAGGGGGGTGCCAGTGAGGATACCTTTAACATGGAAGAGGATCTATTCAAAAACCTTAAGGACATCATCAATAAAGAAGATATCTTTTGGAAATAGAAGTCTAGAATTCAATGGATAAAGGAGGGAGCTAGGAACTCTTCTTTCTTCCATGAGTCATCCATGAAACATAAAAAGAGAAATAGAATCACCAAGCTGCTTGATGAAAACAACAGGGAAATTCTCAAAGACAAGGAATTGGGAAGCCTAGCCTCCAACTACTTTAGAAACTTCATGGCAGAGCACATAAACATTCTGGACAAAGGTTAGGAAGACAAGATATTGGACAACATTCCCTCTATCCTCTCAGATGAAGACAACTGTAGGCTTCTGAAGCCTATTATTGAGGAGGAAGTTAGGGCGATTGTGTTCTCTATGGCAACCTTCAAACCTTTGGGCCTAGACAGGTTTCCCCTGGCCATTTTCCAAGACTTCTAGGAGATTGTGGGTTATGATTTCATGACTACAGTCAAGGAATTTTTTAGGACTGGCAAAATCCTAAAACAGATCAATGTCACTTTCATTCTGCTTATTCCCAAGAAGAGCATCACAAAATCCATGGCTGACTTCTGTCCTATTAGCCTATGTAACACCATTTATAATATTGTCATGAAGACTCTAGTCCTCAGACTTCAACCACTTCTGGAGAGTCTTATATCTGATTTTCAAAAAGTCTTTGTCCCTAGTAGGCAGATTATGGATACTACAATATCCACCCATGAGATCATTCACTGGATGGACAGAAGTAAAAATCTGAGCATGGCTCTCAAACTAGATATATCTAAATCTTATGACTAAATCTCCTGGGATTTCCTATTCAAGGTCCTTAGGAAGTTTAGGTTCCAAAACATAATGCTTACTCTGATAAAGGACTGTGTCACCACCGTCAAGTACTTAGTCCTGGTCAATGGCACTCCTCAGGGATTCTTTGATGTTGGTAGGGGTATTAGACATGGAGATCCCCTTTCTCCCTACCTGTTTATAATTATGGTAGAGGTCCTAGGTAGAAACATCCTTTCCCACCTAGATAATCATACCCTTAGGGGTGTCAAAGCTGTGTCCACCTTGGGACCATCTGCTGGACCCAATAGTTTATTGATGATACTATGCTCTTTGGGGTGGCTAATCATACCCTTAGGGGTGTCAAAGCTGCATCCACCTTGGGACCATCTGCTGGACCCAATAGTTTATTGATGATACTATGCTCTTTGGGGTGGTTGAGGCCAAAAGAAGGAAAAATCTATTGAACACCTATGTGGAAGTTTCTGGCCAGTGCATTAATTACGAAAAGACTAATATGTTCTTCAACACTGATTTGGAGCTACAACATAAGGTGAGAAACATCCTAGAATGCAATAAGGCTAATCTCTTGGCTACCTACCTAGGTCTGCCCCTCATGGTCAAGGAAGTGACCCCAACTTTCTAGAACACTATTCTGGAAAGAATCCAAAAGAAAATGGAGGGATGGAAAGGTAAACTCCTTAGCCAAGCATGCAAATATCAACTCTTGAAGGCCTCATTGCAGGGCATCCCCACTTATTTTTTATCCCTCTTTAAAATGGCTAGATACATGACGAAGAAATTGGAGAAGATCTAGAGAACCTTCCTCTAGACTAGAGTTGAGGAAAAGAAGAGGATCTCACTGGTTGGGTGGGATAAAGTCTACCTCCCCAAATTGCAAGGGGGATTGGGAATCAGAAAAATTCAGGTGTTAAATAAAGCCTTACTTGCCAAGATTGGGTGGACCTTCTTTAAGGAAGAGAAAGACTGGGTGCAGATTACGAAAGACAAATACCTACAAAATGGGGATAAATTAGGGGTTATTGATAGAGAGAGCCTTCCCAAAGGCTCTATTATCTAGAACAAAATAATCAAAACCAGAAGCACTCTGTCCCTAGGCATCAAATGGAAGCTGATTAAGGGAGACAAAATTAGGTTTTGGGAGGACAATTGGCTCAAGGAGGGACCCCTATCTAATAGGAAGAACAACACCACTAAGGAAAGAGTTGTTAACCATTTTGGGAGTTTAGTCAACAATTTCATTACTAGTTAATTCCACAGCCAAAGGCGATGGAAGAATCTCTTTGAATGTTGGAACAATAATTAGCCTGAGAATCAAGAGTGTCTGGCTTTGCAAGTGGAGTTGAACAAGTATAGAATTTTGATATTTCCTAGGGAAGAAGAAATGCTCTTGGGGCAGGATCAAAAGGGGATCTTCTCGGTTATATCTGCTTACAACCTGTTGACCAGCAACAGATAGGGGTGTTGGTTTTGGAGGAGTGTCTGGAACAACAAGTTGATCCCTAAAATAAACTTCTTCTGGTGGTTTGTAGCACATAATAAAATCCTTACTACCAATAACCTCAATAAAAGGGGTTTCTAATTGGTCAATACATGTGTGCTTTGCCTAAAAGAAGAAGAGTCCATTCAGCACCTTCTTTTCCATTGTGATTTTTCTACAGAGATATGGGTAAAAACTATAGAGAAACTTAACTTGGAGTGGGTCATCCCTAAAAACTTAATGGATTTTGCCCAAATCTAGCTTCCTCCTTTCTCTCACCCCAAGATTAGAGAGCTTTGGAGACAAATTCCCCCACACCTAGGGTGGATTGTGTGGAAGGAAAGGAACAATTTGATAGAATATTTAGAGAAAAAGTTAGAACTGCTAATGAGGTCTTTTACTCCTTTAGCAGGTTGGTCTTTGAGAACACGTCCTCCAGCACTCTTCATGAGGCTGAGAAACCCCCTACTCTGGTTGAAGTGCTAATAACCAAGAATTGGGGATTAACAATGAACATGACCAAGATTGACAATTCTAGAAAGATGGCCAGACAAAACACCCTCTGGAGAGCCCCTCCCATGGATTGGGTCAAAGTTAATTTCAACAGGGCTAAAAAAAGAACACGGGGCAAGCCAGTGGGGGAGGGATTTTCAGAGATATTCAAGGTGTGTTCATTGTTTCTTATGTTGGCTACATCAGTATCTAGTCTAATAATGTGGTGGAGGGATTGGCCCTATTGTGGGGGCTCAAAATTACTCACTCTATGGGAGTAGACAAGTTACAAGTGGAAGGTGATTCAAAAATTATTATTGAGGCGGCTCTTGGCAGGTCCAACAGTGGTTGGAATCTAAAGTATATTACGGATGACATCGTCTACTTATTGTCTGGGTTTAAACAGAGAGAAATTGGGCATGTGTACTGTGAAGGTAATAAAGTGGCAGATGGGTTTGCTAACCTTGTGTAGAGCTTGGACACATAGAGATGTTGGAAAAGAAAGAATAATTCACCTATTCATTTTCAAAACCTTCTTGGAAAGAAGAAAAGTCCCGTT